>OX438741.1:5967966-6286723 GCA_949316235.1 Oegoconia quadripuncta | reverse complement strand
GAATATTTTAATATTTATTGTTAGAATTATTGGTCAATTCATATGATTCAATGTAATTAGGCTTACTTAAGCAGCTTATGTTAAAAAAATAATACTTCAAAAAATTTGGCGTGGTAGCATTTGACATGGAACGACCCAAAAGATATTAACTTTAAATTGTCTACTGAAAAAATAATGTATGCATGGGTATATTATATTATTAATTTATCGATATAAAGCCATTGGATACTTATATTAAATAAAGTTAAACTAAGTATAGAAATGTATTTAAGGAGCAATATAATAATAAGTCATTCATTTTTAGAAAAGGGTTTTATTATGTATTAATTTTTTTTAGAAAGGTGCTATGTGTTATTTATTATTTTCTTACATTGATGCTATCTATTTATTTATTTTATACTTATTATGTGTAATAAATAACTTATTCTATACTGAGGCACACAAATTTCTGTAATACTGTTTATGATCTTCATTTTCTAAATAATCAATCATCGCTAGCAAATCTGCTTTCTTCTCCCTGGTTATAGCATTCAGTCTTGAAGATGCTTCCAAGTTGAGCTCTATTAAATCCTTTTTTCCTTTTCCTCGTTTCCAAACATTTACTTGACGAAACGCCTGCACTTCAGAAAATGATTCTTTTACTTTGACAAGACCAGGATCATCAGAATCTATCCTCAGCCATACTGCTTTGGTTATGTTTATATTTTTAGTATTAACAATGGTATCAGCAGCCTTGTCTATACTAAAAAATGTATTCATGGCCATTTGAATGACTTTAAAATAAGGAGGGGTTACCTTAGCAGTAGTAATAATATTCTGTAAATCCTCTGGTACGAAAGCTTTGCAACGCCTCTTTCTTTTTTCAATGAGCCCGAAATCACGGTCACAAGGGAAAAACGAATGACCCGAAACCAAAAATTTGTGATCTATTCGCTTGAAGAGACCTAGAGCCACCAAAAATATCAGTGTAAACAAAACCATTCTATTTTTGTTTTGACCGGCACAGTTGTCACTCCAAATAATAAGATTTTCCTTTTGTAATAGTTGTGTTGAGTTCAAAAACCTCAGAAGACAGGAAGCTATTTCATTGCCACCTCTGCCCCCCAATGTTTCATTCCACATACACATATATGCTTCATTATTGTTATCAACATGGATACAAAAATTATAACATGAAAGCTGTCGCCTATCTCACTGTGCACCAATGTTGGAACAAACATTACTTGTTGCATGTCGATACAAACAAATTTCAGTGCTATTAGGTAGTTGCGATGCAACTACATCTTTTTTCATTGCATCTGTAGCAGCTTCTGCTTTTCTATGGTGAAGTTCTAGGTCCCTGGGTGCATTTCTCTCTTTGGCTTTTACTAAACAGTTCAATTTATCACAAACTTTGCATGTGTCTGTCCTAGGCTGTTTAAATGATAAGTTTGGAAACTTTTTGAAAAATACCTTTTTATAAAACTTATATGAAACCGTATCATTAGGGTGTCTTTCATTAAAAGCATTACACAGTCTGTGAAAGTTTAAATCTGGGCTTAAGTACTCTCGGCTACTGCGATGCCTTGAGTAGTGGCTAACTTCTTTTGGCAAAGACGTAATGTGCTGAACTATCAGATTTTCGTGCATCTCAGTAAACTTGTTCTGCTTATGACTTGTTCTCTCATCTTTATACACTACTACACCTTTCTTAATTCTGATGAGAGCACCATTACCATCAGGAACAGTATAATATACAGTACTTCTTGCTTCTATACCATTATTCTTGTGGCGTTTAGCAGGTTGAATGTTTATCAATGAAAGTAGATATGTACCTTGTGCTGACACATCCTCATCATAAAATTTGTTAAATAAGAGCAGTTTATGATCACCAGTTAACTTATTACAGTTGAATAAACAGTGACACGTTACCTGGAAATGGAAAAAAATTACACTCAGAAAATTTCAACATCACTAAGTAGGTACGCAAAATTACCACCACAACCACCTGCATTATTAATCTCAAAGAACGAAAATCTCTTTTAGGGTTGTTCTAAATATTAATAAGAACATTAAGCATAAACTAGAAGCAAGTAATAGAAAACAATTCAACCAAAACTTACCTCTGAGTTAGGAGGTAATGTCGGACCAACAAGTTCATTTCTGCATGTCAAATAGCTTTCACCTCTAGTTCTCTTACTCTTCTGCAGACTTTTAAAAGTTCCTTCCCCTTTTTTTCTTTTATTTTTATTAGACTCCATTTTAGCAATAAAAAGCCGATAGGGAGGGAAATGATTTTTAAACCAGAGGAGCCTCTTGTGTCACTCACTTACTGTCAAAAAACCACAGACTACTTAACACCTTTGAAAAGAAAAAATGCTTTTGATATAACCATCAACGCCATCTTTTATTGACTGTCCGAACTACATTATACACCAAACCACTCAGCACCTTTCATGGGATATTGGCATTAACTTTTAGCACCTTTCTACATCAAATAAAGAAAAATCTTTTTTTTAATAGTTAGCACCTTTGTAATATCCACTCCTCAATTATCAAGATGATTATTTTCTTTGATAATTTCAAATCAAATCAAATCAAAATCTTTTATTTCATAGGATAAAATTATCACTTGAAAACGTCACTATTAATATTACATTTAAATTTACGGCTCATTCACAAAGCTGACTCCGCCGAGAAGAACGAGCAAGAATCTCTAGGGTTGCTCTTTTAAAGATTATGGGTTACAATTTGTGATTTCATAATTATATGAATAATAAGACAGCTATGTCCATGCTTGCTTATCATTCAAATAGTCAGTGATTTTATAATAATTTCTGTTTTATGATTGCTTAAAATTTATTTAAAGGCAAATTTTGAATGTCTACTGGAACCTTATTATAAAAGCGTATACATTGCCCTTTGAACGATTTACTAACTTTATGAAGTTGGCTAACATAAACTGATAACTGGTTCTTATTCCTTGTATTAACATTGTGCCTATCACTATTTTTAGCGAATAAGGTTATATTTTTTTTGCATATAACAAATTCTCATAAATGTATTGAGAAATCATTGTTAATGTAGTGTAGTCCAGCACTAGTACCGTGACAGGCGCGATAAACGTTTATGTCGCGTGAGATAATATTTGTCCTGCTCATTCGTTTGGATGAAATATTAGGTCTTTACCTATGAAATTGCCGTTCTGCAGTACTGGCCATTTCAAATCAAGATAATTTTTGTTTGGCTAAGAATTCTAATTTCAAATTAATTTTATTTTATTACAATAGTTGCGTGGTGTTTTATAATTTCGACATATTCTTCTGGTGATATGAGGACCTCGCATTTTCACAGGTCCTTTTCGATGTTGCCAAAAACACGGTCAGCAGGCATGAAGGAATGTCCAGTGACTGGGAAAACGACTTCTATAGATTTTATTTGTGGTTTTCATAGAATCCATTTTAATCATGACATCTTAATCAGGAAATTACGTCATTATGGTGTAACAGGCCGTGCTATTGACCTTTTGAATTCTTATATGAGTGGCAGAGTTCAGAGGGTTAATATCAGTGGCAACACATCGTCAGGGTCCACAGTCTGCATGGGCGTCCTGCAGGGTTCCATACTCGGGCCATTTTTATTTTTGGTCTATATAAATGACTTGCCTAACCTTGTAAAGGATAATAAACATGAAATAGTATTGTTTGCAGATGATACCTCCGTATTATTTAAAGTAAATAGACAAAAATTAAGCTATGACGATGTGAACAATGCTATTTCTGAAATAGTAGAATGGTTTACGGCAAATAATTTGTTACTTAATGAGAAAAAAACTAAATGTGTGAAATTTGTACTACCCAATGTCAGAGCGGTGCCCACAAATATAATGATAAAAAATGCCACTTTAGATCTCGTAGATTCTACTGTATTTTTGGGCATTACTTTAGACGCCAAAATGCAATGGGGTCCTCATATACATAAATTGGCGAAAAGGCTCAGCTCTGCAGCGTACGCAGTCAAAAAAATTCGACAAATGTCAGACGTAAATACTGCTAGATTAGTATATTTTAGTTATTTCCACAGCTTGATGTCTTACGGTATCTTACTGTGGGGAAATGCCGCGGATATAAATACAATCTTTGTTTTACAAAAACGAGCCGTTCGCGCAATTTATCAATTGAAACCTGCAGTGTCACTTAGAGATAAGTTTAAAGTGTATAACATTCTTCTAACCTTTTCGTCACAGTACATTTTTGAAAATCTAATGTATGTCAAAAAAAATATAGCATCATTTAGGAAAAATAGTGATAAACATGATGTCAATACAAGAAATAAAGATAAACTTGCAGGTCACATAAGTCGCCTCCGCAAAGTCAGTAATTCATTCAAAGGGTTATGTATACGCTTTTTCAATAAGGTCCCAGTTGATATACAAAATCTTCCACTTGATAAATTTAAAGATACTATAAAACAGAAACTTATTAACAAAGCATATTATAAAATATCAGACTATTTAGATAATAAACATCCCTGGACATAATGAGATTGTTCGCATGCCAGGCTATTTCACGATTAATAATGAAATATAAAAACCTTTTTGTAATATAAAAACCTTTATGTAAAATCAAAACCTGATTTTAAAAGAGCAACCCTTCGAGTTTCTTGCTTGTTCTTCTCAGGGGAAAATTGCATTTTGAACAAGCAGTAGCTTAAAAAATGTAAAATTGACTATTTTAAGTGTACTCTGTGTACCTACAAAATAAAGCATTTTTGACTTTGACTTTGACTGACTTTGACTAGAGCATTATTGTATTGTATTTTTATTTTGCCCAACGCATCCATCGGCAACCAATCGAATGAGCGAAATTGAGGTCAAATCCATTTTATTTAGGCGGTCATACACCACAGACGCTATTTCATTCGAACCTTTAGCATGAACATCTTCAGTCCAGACTTCCAGAGGTAGCTAAACGTTGTTTTTTGTTAGAGGATCCTTTGGGGTACCTTCTACTACACTGTTGCATTATACAAATACAACTGCCTGCTATAATTGCAACTTCGGTCAGGAACCTTTGGGAGCGGTAGATATTTCTGGCAATGAAATGACAATGTTTTCATGCCTTAATTTTTTTTCTTGAGCATCGAAAAAAGGCTTTAGCCCTGAGGCGATGAATCCTTTGCTGAATTCTTAAATCGTTTCGTTGTGATTCATCCTTTTCCGTTTTAAATCTCTCAGTAAACTTCAAACAGGTTGAACAAACATCCGTTCGTGAACTGCCGAAGCCCAGGTTATAGTGAGTATTGAAAATTTTGCGAAAGTAAGACCTTTTATTAACCATTAAATGCATGAAACCATTTTTTCATTTGAAATTATAAAAAAATACATAATCATGTATTTTTATTTATATGAGCATAAAAGCACTATGTGCCGTTTTCGGAACCACATGCATTTGCGATTATAAAAAATTGTTTCAATGACATACCGTAACGTTTGTCCCAAAATTTTGCTAGTTTTTACATCTCGTTTGATGACTTCCGTTTAAATAGCTCTACGTCTTTGTTATTGTCATAGATGTTCTGTTGTGGACCGACTCGTAAACACTGGTAAAACTAAGTAAAAAGACCTTTATGTTGTGTTTTTTCTTTTCTTAAATTTTGGGCCAAAGTTGGACTTCGAAGACGGTTTCATTGGCCTATGTGTTTTTCTGTTTTAAAACGTAATGATTATTAATGCTCGGCTAAAGAAGCCTATTTAGGTCGACAATATATGCAAAAAAAGACACATTATCATCATTAACTAGTTTTTATTGTACCGAAAATTTTTAAAAAATATCAACACGAAGTAAAAATTTTTTGAAACATAGCAGTTTTAATATAATTTTAAAACTAACAGAGGTATGTTCTAATTTTATAAATTATATTAATCAGCAGTAGCTCAACATAGACAAGTAAGCATTTTTAATATATCTCTCGTATTTAACGACTTATATCACTAAGTATTCATCAGCCTTCAAAATTGAGAATCATCAGTAAGATTCAGTCTTATCCATGCCTAATCTATATCAGGTACAGTAAAAAGTCCTTTCTTCACAAATTTGGGAGCTTCAATTTTCTTTAGCACTAATTCCCAGAAGTATAACTGTTCGTCCTTTATTGCAGGCCGTTTCCAAAAAATTTCCTCTCCATAAAATTTACGAGCGCTCCTTCTGTGCATAGCGAGGTAATTTGCCCTGGATATATAAGAGAATTTGATCTAAGCAACATGTAATCACCGATAACATAGCACTCACTTTTATCCTTTTGCTCATCATCCTTATCTATTGCTCCAATATAGCTCTGATATAGTCTTATATAGTCTTCATTATTGCAACTCTGAGCATCGAACTTCTGAGTTCGATTAGGTTATAAGAAACACACGACTGCTTTTACATAAATAGTTTATTCATGCAAAAAATTGCTTACTTTGTGTAAAAAATGACCGACACAAATCTCACTATTTAAAAGTTGCATCTGACATCTTAATATGTACGCATCATTTTTAAATCTGAAATTTGTATTTTTGTAGGTGCTTTATCTTCACATATCTGCTTACTACATACCGTATAAAATGCCGTATCCCGATCCAAGAAACTTAGTAATTGGAAAATGTTAACCCGTTTCTTTCCTAGATTACTATTCAGTTTAAAATTCCAACCTTCAAGAAAATTCATCGTACGATGCAGTTCTCCGAAGACTGTCCATAAACTTCTCGCTACGGAGCCAATAATTCTCGAAGTAGCTGCAGAAGATTGACAAGTGGTTTTAGTTGTCCAATTCGACTGATTCTGTTTTTATGTAATCCCAGCCATCGAGCACTTTATTATGGGGCAGCAAAGGTAGTAAGTACAGCACATAGAGCAATAATGCATCGAGTAAGCTTCCCGATCTAAGATTTAATTCTTTACCTTTCCTCCATATACATTTATTAAAATGGTAGTAGCAACCTTGGAGATCAATTCCTGGGAAAACGTTAAGTAAAGCCTGCATAGCTGCTTCCTCGTAATCTGTTTTATACTGCAAAGGCTTCCACTTTGGTACTGTTCTTTTCATCAAGTGAAAAAATATTTCAAAAGTACGTTTCGTCTTGTCAGAAAATAAAGCGTAAGCAAGCGGCATTATATTTGTACAATCTTCGGTGCTCCCTAAATCTCCGTGTAATACGTACAATTGAGAAAATGGTTGAGGGCAGCTTTTAAAGGTGCCGTCACTAAAATAAGAGGTGACTTTTCCCATAAGAATTCGTGATTCTTTTGAACAAAAAATTAATATGCGAACTCCTTCGGCCTTGTCCGCGTAGTCAGCCAATAAAAATTACTTACTTATATCTTTTAGGCATATCCACGTCCATTACATCTTTACATTCAGGGTGCGAAAAAATCCGATTTTTATAATAAAAATCAAAAAATCGGATTTTTGATATATATCCGATATATATCCGATATATATCCAAATTATTATTTTTTAATTTGTGTGCAGATATAAAGAAAGCATAGTCTCTTATCGCTATAATATGTTTTATTTTAACACTGATCACAAATTAGTCATTTCTTTTATAGAAGACGTTATGTATGTTAGCTGGTAAATTAAGGAATATTTTAATAAAAACAAGTAATTGACTCTAAATTATTTATTATAATCACAATATTTGGATTGGTTTACTAATTCGTATTTATACTATTACAAAATTGTGATTCCTTACCTAACTGGCAAGCGGAAGATAAAAAATCAAGTCTGTGTTGGGCTATTAGTCTTCTTCTTAATTAGGTAATTATTCCTAAATAATCTGAAACAAATACTTACAACTTAATCTTCTCATAAAAAAAAATAACAAAACATCCTTAATAATCACAGCTCGTTTATAAATTATTTAGTAACTATTAATTTAGTAACTATAAAATTTCCTCTGAGTCAAATATCCAAAATCGTCGATTTCATATATCATACATACAATTACTAACAATTCACTATATTAAGCTTAAAAATGCAATAGTTTTTACATACCTTTTCGTAAAATCTCACAAAACCGTCGCAAAAATAACACTACATTTCGTTTTAGTTTGACAGATTATTTAGTTTTTTTGTAATTTAAGGTAATTTGTAATTTAAATTAACAAAGGAATCTATCCCATTCAGCCTTGTCTTAAAAAAAATTAAAAATGGATATATATCAATGATTTTTATGAAAAAATCCATTGATATATATCGTGATATATATCATGATATATATCCATTGATATATATCCGCGCACCCTGTTTACATTCAATTTTAGCTACTCCCGCTTCTTTATACTTATTATAATACATACGTGGCTTTATGTTACGAAATCGTGGGATCTTGCTCCACCTCATTCTTGTTAAAATCTTGAAGATCCGTGTGTCCACTTCTCTTTGTGACAGTTTCATCCTGTAAATAATTATTTATTTGCGTTTTAGTGTGAAAAAAAAATGTATTTTGTATTTATATACATTTATCATTAGTTTGCGAAAATCATTGGATATTAAACGTAATTGCATTACAGACAAGAAATATGTAATAACTTACCGAAGTTGTATTACTTCCCATACATTGAATATTTTTTCGTTGGGAGCAAATCCAAAACGTACTTTCGTTTTTATATATCTTCTGTTTGTAGTATTGGTAGCCATCATGAACTAATACCGTCCCGCCATTTCTAGAAATATATTGTAATTCACTCATATTTTATGATATACGTGCAATGTGTTCTTCTCTGGGGAGACTGCCTAGTGAATGAGCGATAACTGTATGTCATGACGATTTCAAATGTTATTCTTATAAAACTTACGAAATAAAAACATTTTTGATTTTGATTTTGATTTTGATTTTGATTTTATGAAATGTAATTGTGACAAGCGAAGAAACAAAATAATAGTGGAAAAAAATACTTTCAAAATATAGAACGTCTATTATGAACCCGTTCAAATCTGTCACAGAAATATGTATGTACACGATCAAAAGAGGATCATAATATAATTAACAGAAAATAGTTAAATAGATACATCAATCACACGTAACAAACAACGACCAAACGAACAAAATTGGCAAGAAGTAGCTGAAGCGGAGGATAATTAATGCGATTTTAACTTGTGTGGTAAAAGTTAAAATCTTAAGATATTGTAAATATTATGAAATTGCCAATGGAAATTGTAAAATTTATGGTTTCAAGTGTATTATATTTATTAAGATATTTTTACAATCTGGTGCATATAAAATTTTGTTTCTAATCAATTTGTTTGTTTAAAGACATACAAATATGTTGAAGAAAATTAAACAACTGTAGGTACTGAAACATGGTAAAATTTTGTCTACGTGAAAAGGTGTCGGTTGAGAAAAATAAACTAACCGACCAACCAGTTTGGTAGTTAGAAAAAAATATCAACCAACCAACCAGGTAGTCAGTTAACAAAAAAGTATGAGCCAACCAACCAGGTAGTTAGGTAAGAAAAAAAAATATCAACCAACCAACCAGGTTGATGGTTAAGAAAAAAAAATTACTAAACGTCCAACCAGATGGACAGAGTGGTTGGTCGGCTAGTAATAGACGATACGCTTCGCCAAAAGCGAATCATCTGTGGAATTTTCATCACAATCCAAAATATCGGACTCTGGAAGCTGAACCGACGGATCGCGCACAGCTTGGCTTTCATCAACACTGCTCTTGTGATTGCGATTTGTAAACTGCATTAATGACAAATCGTCTTCTGAATCATCTGGTTGGTCACGTGCCGTAATAAGATCTTCAGTAGATGAAGCAAGACTTATTTCTGTGTCACTGGCATCGGTGGAGGAAGTTTTACGAATCAAGGGTTTTTTGTTTTTCCCTTTCGTCTTGAGTTTTGTTTGACTCATCCCCGAGGGGCCAGCTTGTTCTCCCTCAGAAATATACCAACTGTCGTCAGTAATGACAGATTCATACGTGCACACTGACCAATGCAACTACTTTACCGAAAGAGTAGTATAGCCATCTATCAGTAATAACTCGAATTATCTCGATAGTTCCGATGGCAATGCCGAGGCGGGAGTTTGAAACTTTTTGACGGTTTGGGCCAAAGTAATACCCCAGCAGGGCTAATGCACCCCGACCTTACAGTACATCTCTATATCTCATTGAAATAATAATTGTTTCAATGATATACACAGAAATATTGATTTTCTGTGTATCTCATTGAAATAATTTTTCGATTTTTTAGCACACAAATGTACTTAGCATTTACTGCACATGGTCACTGTCATTTACATGAAGGAAACATGCAACTTTGTCTGTCTGGTGTTCTTATCTGTTCATGTCCCACTCCATCGTGTATCACATCTGATGAAGGCAAAACTTGATATGGCTTTCCTTTTCGTATTTGTGCAGGCGGCGCTTGAATTGGTGTGGAGTACTTACATAGTGTATCAGCTAGCTCAGATCGAAAACTTGCGAGATCCATAATTTCCTTTTTAGGGACGTTTTTACGACTGTTGACTTGCTTATATAGAATCCATGTATTTATGATACTTAGATCCAAAAGATGATAAAATATTCTCAAATACCATTTTCTGCTTTTTATACGAATTTTATACCGGCCCAGCTGTGCATCCATCAGATTCACACCACCCATATTATTATGTGCATTGTACTCTTTTACTAATTTCGGACAAGCAATTTGGATCTTTCGTTTTTCCTTTTTATCATATCGTTCGACTCTTTCTGCAGGTTCAGCTCCGACATATGTTGAAGCCAAAACAACTTGTTTGTTATCCTTCCAAGATACAGTAGTTATATCAACATCATCGAAATTGGTAACGTATTCTTCGTACGTTCCTCGTGGCACAGACTTTTTCATTACGTTTTGTTTTGACGGCAGCTTACAAAGATTTTCTTAAACGATTTCGTTGAATGGTGCCCAAGGAATGTATACCATGCTTCGCTAAGAAGTGCATCAGAGCAATTGGAAGTATAATAATTATCAAAATATACTATGTGGTTTCTCTTGCGGGGAACCACTCTTATCAGCTTCATTAACAGTATGTGCAACAACTCCAATTTCAGGTTCATCTGGACGCCTCCCCTCTTTTTCTTTGCCTGCATATATAATAAATTTATATGCATATCCAAGCAAGCTGCAGAGAACAAATAATTTAAAACCCCACTTGTGTGGCTTATTGGGTAAGTATTGTTTAAAAAATATCCTACCTTTGTAGAACACATCTGTTCATCAATTGATAACTTTTGGGCAATACGTACACTCGAAAATCGTTGATTTAATTGATCTATCACTGGTCGCAATTTGTGGAGCTTATCGTGGTCTGGTTGACTCATAGGCAGGTTTTTAGAGTTATCATTGAAATGCATGATTCATCTAATCTTTTCAAATTTATTTACAGTCATAGTTTCGCGAATAGGTCCAAATCCAAATTTACCCCAGTATAATCTCATGTTTGGGTAATTGTAAACATACATAAATGCTTAGATTAATGATTGGTCTCCGCGCCGCTACGACTAGATACCGCACTATGAAGAAAAAACAGGTTCCTGAATGCGGCAACTCAATATTGTAGTGTGTGTAAAACAATGCGTAAAGATTGTGGTGGGCGTCGATAATTGTGTTGCCAGCTACTTGAGTGGTGCCCGATCAATGGGGAAAATATTTTGTTGCTGTGGTCTTATAATTGATTAATATTTGTAAATCAAAATCTACTTTATTATGAAATTATAATTGTTGAGGTATAGGGATTCTTAAATTACCAATAATTATAAGGCGTAATTTTCAATACGTTTTTATTTTTTTTATTTTAGCATCGTGTCATTACGATTTATTATAAAAATACAAAACAATTATTAAAAGAATAAACATATTTTATAAATTGAGAACTACATTCCACTAGTTTGTACAAGTTTACGATACATTTGCCTTTTGGACTTTTCACATCTCTCTAAATTTTCTCTCTTTGCTATACAATGTGTCCCGGAGAGAAGTGACCAGCGGGCGTAGTTTGAAAATTTATACAAAATTATCGATAAATCATTTAAATTTAGAGACCTAACTGCTTTTGTTTTTTAAAAATTGTTAATCCTTTTTTTTTAATAGACATGTCTGACCTTCTGCACTATTTTAGTCATAATTTCTTGGTTTTTACGTCTTTCCCAATTCTTTTTTTTTTAATTCAGTGCTGTTATTATTATTCATCAAATTAAGTTATGAAAATTATCCCAAAACAAATAAATAATTTATTAAAAAAGAAATAAACTTAAAATTCGACCAACAAAACTGTATTTCTTTAAGTTTAAAAATAAAAAAACGAAAAATGTCCCTATAACATCATGTTTTTTTTTTAATTATTATGATACTACATGATATTCTCTAAAATATCCTCGAACAATGTTTTTAGTTATTTCAAATAAATGTGAACGTACGAGACATTGAAATTGACATTTTATGCTCCGGTAACTAGATAGAGATAAGTTTAAAAAAATGAAAGTAATGTTTTAAGCAGTTTATTTGCACATTTAAGTGTTTTGTTATTACAATGAATCATTTTGATTTTAACATGATAGTTTAATAATAAATAAAAGATACTTAATTTGTTAAAATGGTTGTTTATTAAGAAAAATCAGGTAATTAATTAATTATGTTTTCAAAATGACCGCCGTCAGCGGTTATGCAGGCCAGGGCCCTAAATGACATCCTTAGTGTAGTTTGCCTTATTTCTGCATGATTCTGCGCTATTTCTGCGGCAGCAGCATCGATTCTCTGTTTCAGCTGCTCTCTTGAAATTATTGGCACAGCATAAACATTTTGCTTCATGTAGCCCCAGAAATAATAATCAAGAGGCGTCAAGTCTGGTGACCTCGGGGGCCATGCTACTGGACCGCCTCTGCCAATCCATCTTGGATAATTTTCATTGATGAATTCACGTACCGATTGTGCATAATGTGCCGGGGCTCCATCTAATTGAAAGTACATGTGACGTCTCGTCAGCAAAGGGACGTCCTCTAATAATTGTGGGAGATCATTGCGTAAAAAATTCAGCATGACCTCTTGCGTAAGTCTTCTTGGCAATTCAAATGGGCCAATAATTAAATCGTCAATAATTCCAGCCCACATGTTTACAGAAAACTCGTATTGAAACGAGGTCTCCCTCACTGCATATGGATTTTCAGCGGCCCATATGTGCAAATTTCGGTGGTTGGTTATTCCGGCCCTGGTGAAAGTAGCCTCGTCGGTCCATAAAACGCGCTTTATAAAGTCAGGATTAAGCCTGTGTTGACGTAATATCCATGTACAAAATACCAACCTCGGTATACTGTCACCATCTCTTAAGTTTTGAGCGCGTCGATAATGGTAGGGGTGAAGTCCCTCTTTCTTCAATACGCGCCAGACGCGCATTCTTGTTATCCCCAGCCTGATAGCAATTCTGCGAATGCTTATCGTTGGATCAGCTGTTACTAAACGTAACACCTGCTCGTCGATGTCCATACGAACAGCAGGAGCAGGTTGTACGGGTTCATTTCGTCTGCGACGTAAACCCATTTCACTCATTTGGCGATGTACTGCGATAAACGAGCGATATCCAAGTACGACCCGGTTGGGATATCGTCTTCTGTACTCCGCAACGGCAGCTCGTGCGTTCCCGTCACAAAAACCATACACAAAATGCATATCAGCCACATGAGAAGGTTGTAAATTTGCAAGTCTAGACATTTTAAAACAAAGTCACAAATTTAAACAGTAGTCCTCGAAACTCGGAAGCGCACCAATTGAATTCAAAGACGTAGCGTCACGGACACAAGGAACGATCGACTAACTAATAATAAGCAAATTGGAGCCGGTCTGAGAAAGGTGGCGGGGGGCGGGAGGACAGGAGCTATACGATAACAGCTAGTAATTTTTTACCTGCTCTATCCTTATTTGAAGGTCACAATTCAACACATTGTACTTTGGCACACGTTTGAAATTGATAGAAACATTGTTCTAGGATATTTTAGAGAATATCATGTAGTATCATAATAATTAAAAAAAAAACATGATGTTACAGGGACATTTTTCGTTTTTTTAATTTTAAACTTAAAAAAATACAGTTTTGTTGGTCGAATTTTAAGTTTATTTCTTTTTTAATAAATTATTTATTTGTTTTGGGATAATTTTCATAACCTAATTTGATTAATAATAATAACAGCACTGAATTTAAAAAAAAAGAATTGGGAAAGACGTAAAAACAAAGAAATTATGACTAAAATAGTGCAGGAGGTCAGACATGTCTATTAAAAAAAAAGGATTAACAATTTTTAAAAAACAAAAGCAGTTAGGTCTCTAAATTTAAATGATTTATCGATAATTTTGTATAAATTTTCAAACTACGCCCGCTGGTCACTTCTCTCCGGGACACATTGTATAATGAAGCCGAATTTGTAAATACTTCTCAACTACTAGCCTCATCAAATTTATTTGATGTATAGCACCATTAATATGGTGAGTATCGTACTTAAAATATTGTCTAGAACCAGTACCAATAAAATTTTTCATGACATCTATGACAATTTTTTTGTATATTAAAGTTGACTTTATGTGGGAAACTTTATCTATTTTATGAATTACGGATTCGGCAACCAAACATATTAAATACACATCTTCAGAGGCATATGATAATCCACCTTTATCTTTTAAAGTTACAAATTTATGAAACCAACTACGATTATTTGCAGTCAAATTGTCGGTACAATAAATACATTTCAATTTTTGTGACAAAGATTTGACAGCAAAACCGGCAATATATGCGACTATATAATTTTTAAAGTTCGACATACATGGCACATCCAAAAATTCTGTTATCTCGTCGAAGTTATCTTTAACAGATTCTAGTGTAGTTAAAAATTCCGAATCTTCTTCTTCGAAACGTTCACACGTTGTAGTTCTATTTATGCATTTAAGCGCTGAGGAGCAGTTTAAAACAGCAATGTGTTCTAGTGGGATACAATTACCTGTATCGCTTGTTTTTAGTTCTAGATGACATAACAGTTTTCTATATATACCTTTAAATTGTTTGGCATTTGGATTATCGTTAAAACCTCCGTGCATCCTTATTGCACCAAATAATAGTTCAATATGGTCTTGAGTACATTTATAAGTTGAAATAAATTTAAACAAATTTTCATCCAAGTAGGTGGTTAGGTGTTTCAGACTTTCAATACAAACTAAAATTCCTAAAAATCCAGTGTTTGCTTGAGTATTTAAAACAGGCTTAAAACTTTTAAAAATTATTTTCTTTTGTTGATTGTGTTCTCTAAAAGAACGTTTTCTACTAGTTTTTATATTTAACTTTAAAATATATTGTTTTGCATATTCTAAATAACCAAGGATATCAGCTTTATTTCCATTATGTATAGGAAGACTAAACCCGTGTTGTTTTATATCTCTGGTATTAAATATGTCAAATAAATTATTCCATAATAAAATGAACTTATCTGTTGCTTCGCTATTCTTAAATTCATTTAAATATAAATCTTCTCTGCAAAACTTCAGGGCGATTGCTACGCTTCTGCTGAGCAATTGGGTTGCAAATTTCACTTTCATTATATTATTGCGAAACTCCAAATGACGTTTTGATATTTTGTTAGCCAAATGAAGGCCTTCATTATCTTGCAACTCATGTAGTTTTTCTAAAAAACTCCAATCAATTTCATTTTCTTCGTCATCTAGAAAAGTTTTTTTACTCTCAAAATGATTTCGGATCAATTTACACATATGAACTGGATCAAAAAAAAACAGCCACGTCATAATTTGAAGAGGGATGTTGGAAGGTAGTCTTCAATTTTTTAGGATCTTTTAGACAACAACCTAATATTTCCATTGCGGACGTATTTGATGGATGCCCATCAAATGTAATTGACACGACACGTACGCCAACTTCATGGCATTTACTTAGACAAAGAGATATTAAATTTGCTTTTTGGGATCCTGTTAGGCCATGCACTAAAAAGTCCCCTATAGGCAGTTTCCAGTGCTCACTCAAGCACACTAATAGGAACACATATGCCTCTGAAGCTAAAACAGAAGTGTCATTTACACCCGTGCCCATGTCAACATAGCCGTGATTTTGATTGCGATCCCACATACTTTGCTGGCGTATAGCCATTTCATCTGCAATCAGTGCACAAACAACATTACCTTTATCACATTTTAGTTTTAATAGATTGAACGCTTCTTCAGTAAAGCCTGGAGCGCCATCGATGTTACGATACCATTTGCCTAAAGTTTTGGCATGTGGCAAACATGTGCTAAATTTACTCCTCACATAATTATATGCAGATGGGGAATAAAAGTTTAAAGTTAAGCAGAATTTCTTGAGTTCATTGGAATATTTCGGTATAATTTTCTTTTCATTTCTATGCTTTTTATATATATTATTGAATAAATCCGCTGCGACAACATTTTTACTAAGAATGTTATATATATCATTATCAATGAACCGTTCTTGCTTCAAAGTTTTAATTATACTTTTTAAATTACAATTAGTTTTTTTCAATCGACGAGTCTTTTCACGAAAAGTTTTAATTATTCTCGCATGTTTTATTTGTAAAACCGTTTTCCTATGAAGCTCTTTTTTGAGCTTTATTTTTCTCGGCGTATCAAAAATATGATCAATGTCAGGGAAATCGTCTAGTGGTGGAGTTTCGTTATCAGTCAAAATAGTTTCTTCGATGACTGGTGTTGATGTGCTAGGTTGGTTACAAATGTTGTCCGGCGGGTTTAATGACAAAAATAACGCACTCTGTGGTACACTTCCCTTACACAATCTTTTCAAACCACCTTTTGTTACGTAGAAATCGCTGCCATTGAAATGAACAGAACATATAATACTACGTTTTCCAGGTCTCCACCATGTTTCTTCTCGACTAAGTCGTACTACAGCAGTCCAACGGTCACGAATAACAGGATCTGCAGGAAATCTGTACGAAGCAAACAAAAATGATAATAATACCTATTACTACATTGTTTGCTTTTTTTCTAACAGTTTTTGACTAGTCATACATACATAGTATCACGTCTTTATCCCTTATGGGGTAGACATAGCCTAAAGCTATAAGACCAAAGGCCACATTTAGCATTTGTGCCGCATCGCCTACTAATGATTCTTAAAATTCGCCCATTCCCTCGCCCGGATTTTACGATCAGCGCGGAAGGAGAAGCAGCTGGTACATTCTATTTTTTTTTCCTTGCTCCTATACCAGCTTAGAAGGCTTGACTAGTCGCCCCTCTCTCTATTACGAACTATTACTACAATACTATAACTCTATCTCGATTATTTTACGAAAAGTTTCTAAATTTGGTGCTATAATGCTAAGTAACATTATTCAGTTATATGCTATGCTACATAAGAGAACCTCTCGAGGTCTATAGCTCACAGAGCTACTACTAGTATTATAAATGCGAAAGTAATATTATAAAAGAAAAAAGTGAATTTGTTTATTTGTTTGTTTGTTACTTCTTCACGCTTAATCTACAGAACCAAACTTCATTAAATATTTACACACACATAGTTTAAAGTATCGAGAAGGACATAGGACACCCTATATTCAAGAAAATCATACTATACACAAGAAAAATATATTCGCGTCAAAGAAACCGATTTAAAACTAGTTTATCAAGTTGAGAACTACCAATGCTACAGACATATGCATGCATTCATAATATCACGTCTTTTTCTCATACGGGGTAGACAGAGCTTAAGGTCAAAGTAGGTAACAAAAAACAAAATATTCAAAATATATAAATCACAACCTAAAAAAATTTGGGATTTTTTAGTACACGGCAGGCAACACTGAACACCAAGCGGTACTCCCCCAACTAACAAACTAGCGCAAATTAGAACTTTTTTAAAAGTTAATGGTGTAAATGTGACGGTACTGAAGCTTCAGTTGTAGATTCAAACTATATAATGAATATTATTCAAATCATAAATCTCTTTAATCACTCTGTGCATTGTAAAGGGGAAAGATAGCGCGATATATTTTTGAAACCGCTTAAAAGCGTAAAGAAGAGTATATGACAGTCCTAATAATCGCCGTTACTGCACCTCTAGCTGTAACATGTACTCTACATTAACACGCAGTTCCATATGAGATTCACGTAACTCCTCTTACACCTAATACACTTAACTGGTGGTAGCAGCATCTCATATGATGTTCTGCGACATACAAGAGTAGTTATTATTTCCTTAGTATTACCGTTACTTGTAGCTTTAAGCGTCCGTTATACCACAGTGTTCCACAATAGATTCCCATAACTGCTTTAACAGCTAATGTACTTAACAGGTGTCAGCAACGACTTTAATAATATCTTAGGATCTCTATCACATATCGTAGCGGGTATTAGTTCTTTTACATTTTCTACTAGATCTTATATAACTGTGGATGCACAAAGATATACGGTGGCCTCTTGTATCAATTAACATCGTGCAGTAGATATAAACTGACACTTAATTATAATTTCAAGGGGTATATATAACATTGTTGTGTCCTGAATAACTGCTACATGTTGAATTAGGGTTACACTGTTTTATGCATAGTACAACTTTTGCCTATAATGGTATCTATACTAGGGCATGAAGTGATTTAATTTTATGTGAAACCCTGCTATATAATTAGAATCTACATATGATACATAAATACAGATATTATTACACCTTAAAATGAAGCCATTTTATACGAGTTGAATTGATATGACACACGCTAGACACAAGATTAAAAAGGAAGAAGGAATAATTACAGTTAAATTGCGTTAAAATGGAGAGAAAAAAGTTGTGGAAACATAAAATAAGAACTGGAGGAATTAAGAAGAAACTTAGAAGAGAATATGAAAATATTATAAATTCTTCACCGCAGAATTTGTTTCGAAATAACCAAACTAGTAAAGAACCAAGTTACTGTGGCCAAGAAGGTTATGTGCATGAAAATATAAGATTAAAGAATAGTGATCAAGTTCTGCAACCTAGTTTTAAAGATACAATTTCAGAGAGTGTTCTTCAAGTACCACCTACAAATCTGCAAGAGGGTTCTGTAGGTGAAATAACCAGTTCACAGGGCACTAGTTTAATATTCCCTAATAATTTGCAAGGTTCCGCAGACGAATCTGTAAATACGGACGATAGTTATAGTGAAAGTGATGATAAAGGAGTTCATATGTTAAGCGAATACATGAAAAATCAAGATTTTCGCAGTAAATTCGGTAAATGGGCTGTGGAAAACAATATCAGTCATGCTGCCTTAAAGAATGTACTGATAATTTTAAATGAAAGATTTTCTGATATATTGCCAAAGGATCCTCGTACAATACTTCAAACACCAACTGAAGTTAATATTAAAAAAGTTGACGCCGATGGCTATTATTGGCACAATGGATTATGTGTTCCGATAAGCATAATACTTTCAAGTATGTCACATGTACCTGAAAAAATTGCATTAAATTTTAATTTTGATGGTTTACCAATACACAAAAGTAGTAAAAAAGAGTTTTGGCCAATATTGGGAAACATTTTTAATTTTGATGCAGATCCATTTACAGTCGTCATATACTACGGTACTGGAAAGCCTAAAAATTTGGAAACATATTTAGAAGATTTTGTTTCTGAAGCTAATACGATAATAGAAAAAGGAATTGACATAAATGGCCAGAAGGTTTCGGTGGAAATAAGATGTTTCATCTGTGATTCTCCAGCTCGGGCATTTATCAAAGGTAGGTTTTTACTTCATTTACTGTACCTTTTCTTAAATAATGCGGCGTAAAGCAGACCTACAAATGGTGATGTAGGTACTATTGCAGAAAAACACTGAAGCTGCGGATGGTAGATGTTTACTTATTGACACAACAATATAGATAGGGAACTTGCCAAAGGATAAAAAATAATACATAAATACGATAAAAATAAAGATAAATGTTCAATCGCAAAATAATCCCACATATTATACATAAATGAAATAGGCTTAGATACAGAAGAAAACTATACTGATAAAGAAATTAAACATGCAGTGAACAAGAAAAGAATAAATAACTGGAAAGCTAAAAACCTACATGGACAATTTTATAAATCGGTTATAGACAAAAACAACATAGACAAAAAGGGTTCATTCCGATGTATCTCCCACATTAGAATCAATAATATTCGCAATTCAGGAGCAGGCAATAATTATAAAGCAATATGAAAGAGATATTTTAAAAAATGCAGTAGATGGTAAGTGTCGCCTATGTTCCACTAAAGATGAACTGGCCGGCATATACTATACACAACGTCATAACAATATTGTACAATATATATTCTGGACTCTAGCTAAAAAACACAAACTACACACATCTCATCTTTGGTGGAAAGATCAACTAACGCAGCCCGTAGTAAAAGAAAATGATACTACAAAACTAATGTGGGAAATACCTGTCCAAACAGACAGGACCGTGGCACATAATAGACCAAATATAATATAGATACATAGACAAATTAAATAACAAGACTTACCTAATAGATGTCACAGTGCCTTCTGATTATAACATCGGGGCTAAATAAATTGAGAAACTGAGCAAATACCATCTTTTAAAAACAGAAATTAATCGTCTGTGGAATACGCAAGCAACTATTGTGCCGATAGTTGTAGGATTGCAAGATCACACACCTATATCCAATCAACCGACAACATCGCGCGCACAGTCACGCGCAACCTAAATGTGGGAGGTGGATACCTCTTTTCCAGAGGCCTCGGGACGAGGTATTCGTCGAAAATACCGACTTTGAAAGTCGTGAAAAACTGTCTAATATAATATCAAAAATGTTCTTGACGTTTTCAAGTGTAACTCTGTTACCTATGAAATAAACTAATTTTGATTTTGACTTTGATAATTATTTTATAGCAAATGACGAACAAAATAATACTTCGAAAGTTTTTGATCGTCAAACATTTTTTTGTATTTACAGTGTTTTTTACATTGTCTTTTATAATAAGTAGATTAAACCTGTTTATTTTAATCATGTTTTTATTTTCAGGTGTTTGCAATTTTAATGGAAAGCATGGCTGCCTAAAATGTACGACAGTTGGAGAGTATTCGCATCAATCTCACACTGTAACATATCCAACTAGGAAATGTCTTGCAAGAAATAATGAGGACTTCAGAAGAAAACTGTATGGAGCTCATCACAAAGCAGATTCACCATTACTAAGACTACCAATTGATATGGTGCAAGATTTTCCCGTATCAGATTCACTGCATTTAATAGATTTGGGAATAATGAAAAGATTACTCGTAGGATGGCGAACGGGAAATTTTGGAAAATATATTACTAAGTGGTGCGCTGCAGACACTGAAAAAGTAAATGTATTCTTGAAGGTATGTAAAATGCCATCGGAAATCCATAGAGCTGTCAGAAGTCTAGATTGTATTGCACATTGGAAGGCTACCGAATTCAGAACGTTTTTTTTTTATTTGAGCGTGATAATTTTGCCTGAAGTTCTCCGCAATGATGTTTTTCAATACTTTCTATCACTTTATTGTGGAATACTGATATGTTCGAGTCAAGGCTATCTCAAATTCCTTCGAATAGCTAGAGAATTACTGCAATATTTTGTTGAACACTTTCCAGATTTTTATGGAAGAGATTATGTGAGTAGCAACATTCACAATCTAACACACATCGCAGACGAAGTAGAAAAATTTGGTCCATTACAAACATTCAATGCATATCCTTTCGAAAATAAGCTCCATAATGATAAAAAGAATGTTACGACAAGGAAACAATCCCCTCCCTCAAATAGCAAAAAGGCTCGAGGAAGAAACTAAAAATAACTGTGGACAAAGAAAAGGTGCGTCTTTTGGGAAGCCGTTTTTGACTCGATGCAAAGGTCGTAATATACTTCATTTCAGTAATTTTGTTCTGTCTACAAAACAACGGGATATGTATTGTATGTCTACTAATGGAGATATTATTGAAATACAGAATATTTCTTTAGATGGTACAGAAAATATTGTTATAAACGGGAAAAAATTTAGCAATTTAGTTGATATGTTTATCCATCCTGAAAAATCATCCTACTTCAATATATATAAAACCCAAAGTGAAAGTTTTGAAGAAATTTTGTGTTTACCTACCGATATCAAATGTAAATTAGTGTGTATAAATATAAGCAAAACTTTTTATTTCTTTCCCTTACTTCACACAATTTGAAAATAAAAATAAAATTAACAATAAGTATTTCTTCAACTGTTTAATTACTTTTCTATCTATGCAATCAACATGAAAAATCACAATATTATAGTAATGTTCATACGGTATACAGGGTTAATTCTTATTCAGTGTACAAACTTCCACAACGTAGTAGGTATCAAATTTTATCTCTTATTTCTGCCATCTCGTAAATATGAATAAAAATTGCTACGCTCTGACTGTACGTACTGTAGATAACAAACAGCTAGGCCAGGCCTCGGCATGCGTAGAATCTAGAAAGTGCGCCCGCGACTCACAAACCTCCGGCAAAAAATTAAAAAAAAAAAAAAAAACACGTATTCTTAATTTTGATCCAAACCAATCCAAAAACCATCACGCTCGCAAAGTTTGTGCACTGAATAAAAATTTAACCCTGTATAATAATCATACGGTAAAGTACTATATAATAATTAATAATCATACGACGGTAGCATAATATTTAACATAATTCTTGGTAACATGGAAAATTTAAAAGAAGTATCTTTAATAGGAATAATGGAGCATCGTAAAATAATTAATAAATATTTGAAAAGAAATTAAAAAGTGTTTCTCCTTACTACATACAATAGTGTTTTATTCTCCTTTTCTATCAATCATAATCAACTTTTCAAATCACAACATTATATTAATGTTTACGTAATCACACAGTAGCATGATATTTGGCATAATAGTTGGTGACATACATTTAAAAGAAGTAGTTACTTATAATACCTATGGGAAATAATTGAGCAATAAATACTTTACTTAATAAGTAATAGTAAGAATACTATTCTAGTTTTTTATACGTTCATCATCCTTTTCTATCAATCACAATCAACTTTTCACATCACAAAAATTTAAATATCACAATATAATAATATTAATAATGGTTACAAAATAATTAGGTAGCTTAATATTTGGCATAGACATTTATGTTTAAATTTTAAATTTAAATTTGAAGTTTAAATTTAAATTTTCTAAGTAACATGGATTATACTTATATAATCCTTGTAACTTAGAAAATTTAAACGAAATTCAAAAATATTAAAATTAAAAATTAAAACTTGTTGTTTTTACTAAGCTAGTTTTTTATTCATCATCCTTTTTTTCTTTTGTGCTGCTTGGAATCGCTTCATTACGTCAATCTTTCTTTTGTAGATTTTTTTAAAATTTGTTTTATTGTACAATGCAGCGTCGTCGCCTCCACGATCAGTGATGTTATCATGCGCTCTCATTACCTCATTGTATTCCTGATTGTTTGGTGGCTCTATATCGTCATTGTCGCTATTATTTACGCTCTCTCTAATTTCTTCAACATTTTCCGGTCCATCAATCACAATCTCGTGCTCATTGTTCTCAACATTATTTTGTTTAAGATTAATGGTTTCCTGTTCTTCAGGATTCTTGTCTTTTAATTGTAACTTGCTTGGACCCGCCTCACTATGCAAATCTTTATTATGTTTAAACATTGCCTTGTTATGTAAGCCAGCGTCATCATCAACACGATCGGTGATGTCCTCGTGCGTCCTCTTTACCTCACTGTCTTCCTGACTGCTCTCCGGTGGCTCTATGTCATTATTGTCCTTATTATTTTCTTTCTCTGTGGCTTCTTTTTCAATGTCCGGATTCATCACACTGTCATCCTCATTTTCTTTATTTTCATTCTGATTCACATTACTTGGTGTCAATTTCTTTGAACGGTGTCTGGACGTGGAAGCCCTCTCATTCTTAGCATTCCTTCTTTTTTTTTGAATTTTTTAAAATATTTTTAAAGAAATTTTGATTGTCTTTTAGTGAGTAGTTTGTGTCCCAGCTTTTAATCATTTCCCAAAAGAATGTAATAATGTTTTTGTAACACTTAAGACTAATCTTTGTACCTTCACCTCGCGTACTTCCACTCCAAGAGCATAAACATAAAAACTCCCTTGAAAATAAAATATCTGCTAGCATGTAAGCACAATCTAACGCTTTTCCCCCAGAACACACAATGGAATAAGTATTCCTTAATTTTTTTCTAGAATCATCATCGGACAAAAGTTTTTCCATTTCGTCTAATTCTTTAATATTTTCAATGGGTTTAAGTTTAAATCTCGTGTTTTCAAGTGAACTTACATCTGACAAATAAGTGACATTCCCGTTGTGGTTGTCTATCTGAATCATTACATCATCTAACTGCATGGATAATCCAGCCAATTTGAGTACTATTTTCTTTTGGTTATTCATCAAATTATTTTGAGTTTCATGGTTGGATTTCAAATATTCTAATATTTGAGCTTGATTAACCAACATTTGATTTTGGTTATCTAATACTTGTTTGAGATTGGATTTAAATTGCAGATCATCGTTAGTTATGTTGTGCAGGTTTTGATTTTCAGTTACAATGTAGGATTGATATTCAAATACAGGAAGTTGCGAATCCGCTGTGGTGGTTGCCTTTACATTATCTATTGTTTGGATATTATTGTTGTAGATTATGTCGTGAATATCTTGAGCTACAGGTATATTCGGGTTAATGTTCTCTTGATTAGGGTACATCTGCGAAAAATATTAACGGTTTATTAAATAAGTTTGAATTTAATAACTTAATCTATTTATTATAAACTAGCTGACCCCGACAGACGTTGTGCTGTCCAAAATCGAGTTTACATAAAAACCCCGTAAAAAGGACCTTCTCTGAAACTGCAAAATCTAAAATAAATTGTCTAATAATAAAACTTACACTTATATTTACACAATTATTACGCCTTTGATCGTTCTGTGGTTCTCGAACATCTCTCAGTTCATTTGCATCGCCATCCTCCTCAGTATCGGTATGAAATGTCATATTAAAAACTTCATTCTCTGCCTCGTCGTAAGTTGCAATATTCGACCTTTTTACAATACAGTTTTTTCGTAACCATTCGGGACTAGGTAAAGAGTTTTCATCTTTTACTATCTTGAACGAATTTTTTTTTGGTCACTTTACTTCATTGTTTCTTTCCCAACCAGAAGGAACCGTCCACAGTTTAGTCCGTCCACCTTCATGTATCTGTATAACCTTGAAAGGCATTCTGAAAAATATACAATACAATATAAATATACAATACGTTAGGTACATGCATTTTAGTACTTACTAAGCACGTCAAGTTATATTGGTATTTTACCTAGGGAATCTACCCATTGCAAACTACAGTTGGTTAAAGGTACACACATAAAATATATACCTAGGTACGTATGTATTTAAAGATACTTAACTAGGTATATATTTTGTGTGTAGGTACCTTCAACCAACTGTAGTTTGCTGTTTAAATCTAGGTAAAATACCAATATAACTTGACGTATATATTATACTCACTACAGAGTACTTATGATAAACCAAAACTAATTAAAAAGTGTATTTAAATAAATTAAAAATTCGGTTAATGAAAATGGATGTTTTACTCTTTCACACTAACGGCCTGCGCAGACGAGGTACTTTTTGTCCGCGTCTGTCCCCCAAACCCATACGAGTAAAAGGAACGGAAGAGCTCTCTATCCATTTTACTCACACGGAGTTCGCGAAATGCCGCGGACAAAGGTACCTCGTCTGCGCAGGCCTTAAGTTTCACACTCCAACGGTTATTACACAAGTGGAAAATGTTCCGGAATAACTCTTTCATTTTACCATGAAAAAATACCTATATGATTGCAGGCGGAATACTTATAGTAACATAAGTACCTAAATAATTATTATTTAATTAACGTACGATAAATAATCCCACCTATCTAATAATACGATAAATATCTATTTGCCATTTTTCAATGAGGACTTTAGGCGAATCTAACAACATACTTAATTAAATTAATTTTAAGTCAACAAAAGTTATATGTATTTTACCTACCTGCATAATAGATTAATAGGTGAATCCGTACTTGAATTAATAGGCTTGTAGAACTTGTACTTGAAGGCGACACTCGTAATATTTTGTAATATATCTGCGAATAATCAATGGTATTAATTAAAGAAGTTCAAACACGCGATTGCAAGTTAAACCACAAATCAAATCAAAATTGTGAAAACCTTTTTACGTTCTTATATCTAACGTTGTGTAGTCGAGTCACACTGGATACATACAACACAATAATATGCACAAACACAAACCCTACATTGTCAGCGGCGTGAAATATTGTTGGTAACCAACCAATGATAGATATAGATAGAGAGACGTACCTACTCAGACTGTAGCGTGAAAGAGATGACAATGTTACTTATTGGTACGCATCCATATAATTAACTGACTCATAATAAAATGGTAATCGGGTCTTCCCCGCTTCAGATCAGATACCGCAATGCGAGGATCCCGCGCGACAGTTTACGTTGAATTGAACTCTCTTGTTGAATGCGCAGTAGTCATTTAGGTCCGTTTCGCGGGGGGAGTGAGGGAGGCGCGACGGGTGTGCACGCTTTGATAATGCCATCGCCCGACTCGTGCCGAAGCGAAAGGCAACGTCAGCAACTTCAAAGACTCGGCGCGTGCTGTACAATTCTGTCCATCGCACCCTGAGCATGCGTCTCGACTCTCGTGCCGGCTAGATACAGTCACGTACATAATTATTTCAATTATTCTTGTGTCCGTTCGTTGTGGAAAAGATGCCGAAAAAAAAGGAATTAAGTACAACGTAAATCGCTTTATTATCATTAATATTAAAAATTTACTTGGCTATGTTTAATTTTAAAATTATTTCAAAAAAAATTTGATTTAGGTAAATCGTCTTGTCACTTTTAATACACAAACAATATCACACTTAGTAATGTTGTGTCGAATATAAACATTCGCAATCACCCCCACCATTTTCGCTGAGCGCTCATAACTCATTGCGCGGCCTGTTCTACCTACTACTTATCATAGAATAGAATTGACATATTCTGGTTTAAGTTTATAGTTACGGTTTTTGTTTCATTATGGATCCCTAAAAATAATATTATTAGAAGCGACGAAAACCATTAGACGGCTGTTATATGCCAGATAGTCGTATAAAATGGATCTACACGTCTTGTAGAGTACCTTAGACTGCACAGTACCTATTCATATCTACCTTCTAGTTGCTATAAGTGATGCAATATAGTCACAATAGGCTAAAGCATTAACACCATTTTGTTTACAAAATTTATGAAAACTAAACGTAATTTATATGATTCAACACTAGTTTTCGCACTTTATTTGAGCTAGTTAACCTATATACACTCCGTGTACCAATACAGTACCTATTTCTCATGTTAAAAGAAAAATTGCACGCCACCGATACTTTTAGTAACCGAATTTTAGAAGAAAACTTTGTTTTTTTAAGAGCGCTTTAAGATTTTGATGAATAATACTGTATATATTCACAGTAAACTGGCCTTCGCAACCAAAGTTAACACATTTTGACTGAAAATTAATTACTTTAAAAAATTAAATTATATTAGGACTTACTACCATTTTACCACTTACAAGTTTATATTATTTCTTCATTCCTTATACTGTATGTATAATCACTATAACTTTTAGAAACAAACTGTCAAATAAAATTCAATTATTTCTTCGTGTGTATACCCAAACGTACATAACAGGGTTTAAATATGAATCATAAAGTGCATAAGAGCTAACATCCACTATTATAGCATTATTGCAGAACCTTAAATAATATTCATCGTTACTGTAGAACTCAAACAGATCTCCAAGTAATATCTCCCCAAATTTATAACTTCTAAAACACTATAAGAGTAACACGGGTGGCTACAGTAACTTTTCTAACTCTTACAGTTAATTCGAGTAATGTTATGCCTGCTGTACATTTCTTGTAGAGCTAATATATAGCTCTTTGCTATTTTGTTTGTATAGTTTTGGGTTCTATAGTGGCGTACTTAAGAATTCAAAGATCTAAAGGGTTCTTCTACAGCGATAAAAAGATCTTCAGGCTGCAAAATTTGTGGCCTAATCCGGGGGTAATGCGTGGTTAGAGCACGCTATACCACTACTCGTAAATACTCTTGTACCACGCAATAGTATTATTTGAACTGGGATACAGCTTTTATAGCTCTAATTTTTAGCGCTAAATTGTTAGTTGGCGCCGCGCCAGATTTTAGCGATATATTATTTTAGTGTGAAATTTATGAAGATTTATACAGTACTTACTGATGGTATGTGATGCCAGTATCTTTCTTGTTTTTTGTAGTATTGTTATTACATAGTTTGACTACGCAAACCGGCATTTTGCTTCAGTCTTAAACCAAAATTTGAAAAATTATCGCCACGACTACCTCACTTAACGCTTGTGGCGTGACTGGCGCGGGTACGCCGAATACGGCGTAGTATTTGTTGCCGCATTTTACGAGTACGCCGACGGTATCTAGTCGTAGCGGCGCGGAGACCAATCATTAATCTAAGCATAAATGTAACAATCCATAAATATTTGCGTAAGTCATCTTTTGTGAAGATTTCAGTTCGATTGGGCTGTTGTGTTGCGTATAAATTTGTCTCTTGGACAATGGAGTCGATCAACTCTTTGCTAAAGAAATAGCTAAAAAATTGATATGGAATATCTAACTCCATTATATCGTTAGGCAATGCATCAGAACCTAAGAAAGCAATTTTATCTTCTGTATAAACCAAGTTTTGTTTCCTCCACAATAGATTTCGACCTACAGATGTTAAACTTGAGCTCTTAGAGGTGGATGGGGCATCATCTTCTGAGATTAAAGGAGGATCATCATTACAGCCAGCAGTGCCATCGTCGTGTTCTAAAGGATGATCATCAAATCCTTCACCACCATCATCTCCATCTTCTAAATCATCTAAAAGTTCTTGGCGACTTGGATAGAAATCTAAATCTTCACCGTCAGATTCTACGTCGTCTTCGGAAATCTCGCCATTTTCCAAGGCGTTTAGTACGCTTTCTATATCCTTATCATACCTTTTTTTTGTTTTTTTTTTTCTCGAGGGGAAATGCATTTACGCATTCGACCCGCCGCTGTGGGGCAGCGACGGGGATATGTGGGACTCCCCGCTCCAATGACAGGAGTGGGACTACCCACTAAAACCCCCCGGCGACCTTCCTCGGCAGTAGGGAGGACCTGGGAACGCATAAGCCACTCCAGGTCCCCCCCCGCCTTGCCCCCATCTCACAAGAGCGGAGGCCCATTCCCGGAGGGCGGCTAGCGCGCCCTCCACGGGGGGCGCTGTCGCGTCTCACACCGCGATTAGCGGGCGGTATGAGGCACGACAGGGCCCGATGCGACGACACCCCCCCGGTCGCTCCGGGGGGTGTCATCCTCTCCCGGGTCGCGTCCGTCGGCTATATCTCCCCAAGATGTAGCCAACCGCGATCCACGATCGACGTGTAGGGGGGGCTAGCGAGCGTTGCCGCCCCCCGACGTCGCTTCGTTTCAGGCGGCCTCCATGGCCTCCTGGTATGTGGCGGGGGGAGCGCTGATCACTTCCCCCTTTCGCCTTCTCGGCGGGGTACATTTCCGGCCACCCAGCCGATGGTTCGCTGGGCGGCCTAAATCAGCGCACACCGGGCATTTGGGAGCGCTCGCCGTGCAGTCTCGGGCTTTGTGGCCCGGTTCACTGCACTTGTAGCAGCGAGCGCTCCTATCTACCCCCGTGGCGCACGTCGCCCGGACATGCCCCAATTCGAGGCACTGGTAGCACTGTTGTGGCCGTGCTGCCAGTGCCTCTGTCCGGACCGAGGCCCATCCCACTTGGACCCGCTGGGCGGCCGCCACCTTGCGGACCGCCACAAGCGGACCCCGGACCCAGGCCGTGCCCAGTCGGTTCCGGGTGCTGCGAATGTCCCCGACCTTAATTTCGGTCGGGGAGCAGCCGCCTGCCTCGGCCACCGCCGCAGCCACCTCGGATGGGGTGATGGACCCGTCCAGATCCATCACCCTCATCTCGGCGGACTTGCACGGACGCGTGAACCGCGCGTCCGTGTCAGCCAGGGCCGACCGAAGTCGGTCGACTAAGGCGTCCGCCTTGGTGGCGCTGTCCGGGCCCGGGACCTCCAATACAAGGCCTCCGTTGGCCGCCTTCCGCTGGCGGATCCCGTTACAGATTCCGAGATCCGCCAGCCTTATTCTGGCCTTGGCCGTGGCCATCACGGCTGCCAGGGAGGTCTCAGAACCCGGGGGCACCGAGACCAGGACGGCCGCATTGGTGGGCGGTCGGGGCAGCGTCGGTCGCTTCCTCTTGACAGGAGGAGCGACCCGTGCCGCTGCAACAGGTATCGCCGCCTTTCTGGCGGTGGCCTTCGCCTTTCGGCTCACCACAGTGGCCCATGTGTCTCCTGCGGCCACTGGGGCCCGTCTGGCCACCGGAAACGTCACTGGAGGCGGCTGTGCTTGCGCCCCCTTTTTCTTCTTCCTCCTCGCTCTCTTCTTTTTAGGAAGAAGAGAGGGGAGGACAGCATTTGGCACTGCAGGCGCCGGAGATATACCCAGAGGTGGTCTGGCGCCCACCTCCGGGAAGAAACGGGCCAGCAGCTCGGACTGGAAGCGCGCAAATTCGCGGTCCATTGTGACCATAATGCGCTCCCAGTCCCCGTCCTGCGGGTTTGCCGCCGCCACTGGCACAGCAGCAACAGCAATATAACATTTAATAACGCCCAATGTTAGATAAAATCTTATTTTTATTAAAAAAACAGCCGTTATATTGTTATTTTATATGAATGTTTATGATAAAATATTTTCTGATATATATTTTCTGATAAAATCGATGGAGCATAAACCTCCTCTGCGATTGCTTTAGGATTAAAAGGAAATAGACCTGTTGGCATAAAAGCATTAACTATGTTGCTGTGTGTCATACATTTGGGCCAAATTTGGCTAAATACTCGATTGAATGTAGCTTTTGTCATTTTTTTATCAGCTTTAGCATACAAGAAGTTCATTACAGCTTCATCCCAGTGGTGTTCGTAGGACTTATTGAAATATTTGTCCAATGGTTGTAGCTCATGTGTTGTATTAGAAGGGAGACAATACAAGACTATAATATTTTTATCCACTTCATCAAGTGCCTCGCTTGAGAGGTGACATTTAGCACCAGAAAACCAATAGACACTTCCCAGCTACCTTGAATTTCTCTAGGTGCTGAATGAATTCAACAAACAAATCCTACATCATGCTACCCTTTGGTGCCATTCTTACCAACTTTCCAGCTGGTAGATTTACTGTTAAATCAGGTCTTGTCTTCGCTCTTTAAGTAGAACTAATTTACTGAGAGGACAACCGAATTCTCCAGCCGCTATCAACACTTTAACAATTTCGGCTTCTTCGTCAGCCGAAAGTCGCGTAGGGCATCCAACAGACTGTGTGTGAGAGCCGTGTATTTTATTCATTATGGTTTGTTTAGGAATTGCGAACTGTCTTGCAGCCTCTCGGGCTGATAATTGTTTATTCTTCACGAATTCGACAGCCATTTCAAGCATTTCTGTTGTATAATTTTTATATTGTCGGGCACCAAGACGTCGGCGACTTTTTCTTTTTTTAATTCTTGATTTTAATTTAGATGTATTCATTCTGTAATGTTAAAATAAAAGTTGAAAGTAAATTAAAGTGGACTGGCGAAGCAACTAATGAATGGCCTAGGTGTAATGCGAGATGGGTAGGCGCAGATGCCGGCAGGTCAAGATATACAAATCTGTCAAAATAAAGCAATCAAATATGAGCTTTATCACCCAAGATATAGAGTTCAAGAAGATAAAATTTGACAGGTTATAGTAGTACGATGTGCCGATCGAACGTCTGTACCTAATTGAAATATATGCAGCCCTAACTTTACAGAATGACGTAGGTAGGTAATTAATCATTATACGTAAATTAAATTATAATAATATGTAGGTACCTAGGTATAAAAATTTTGTGACAGCCCTAGCACATATTTGTCGGTGGCCAAAGTTGACGTCTTGTGTATGCTGGAAGTGATTGCAACTTTGGCCGCTTAAATTTCTAATGTTTAAAGAGTTATTTTTAATTGAAATTCACACCATATTATTCTTCGGAATTGTGGTAAGAACATAATATTAAAACATTACTCACTTGCACAGCTTCTAACACCCGCAGTTCAGAAAGACGTGGGGAGTGAATTTGGGTCGCTTGGAGTTGTCTTTACTTTGACGGCCGTTGACAGTCAACTGAGTGAAGTTCGTACGAGATTTTTCAATCAGTATTGCCAGAAATATAATCTATTTTCCCTTTCAGATTGCAGAATGTTGCCATTTCATAGCGTTTTAATGCAATAGCCAAATTTGTTCAATTTTGGTCAGTGGCCAATGATGGGCGCTTAAACAAAAGTTGGCAGGTTTTACGGTATGTTAGAAAGGGATGGACATACATTTTACCTCAATATAAAATGAAATTCCTACGTATGGTGTCAGTGAGGGACTAATTCCATTCAGAAACCGCTCACTTTAAGCTTGATAAAATATCGAGATAATTCGCCTCAACGTAGCATTGAAAATACCACGTTACAACCCCAACCACGCAAGAATTCACGTAGTGAATTCGGTCGACGCCCACGTCGAAGAAAACCACCCAAAACAAAAGACAAGAAAACTGCGAGGCCAACACAGCAACGGTAGTACCTAAATGAGAAAAAAAAATTCTGAAGCTAAACACTTCTTCCTACCTTGCCAACAGTAATACTAACAGAAAAAAAACGCTAAAGAAGTAACATTTACTTCTTCCAGGAAGTAAAAACCAGTAAACCAATACCAAAAAGTAAGTTTGGGGAAGTAGGTACCCCACAAAAGTAAATAACATTTGCTGCTATACTGTCAAAACAACAGCAACAAAAACCCATAGTGAGCTGTCGTAATCAGCTCTCTATCTCCATATCTCCCAACGAAAAGAAAACGTAAACGTAAAAAAAATCCTGTTCGAACAAACTAAACAGTAAAAGTAATAATAATAGGATGTGAGGAAAGGCTACCTACCCCTTAATAATAATAATAATATAACGGTTCTACCAACCGGTTAAATGAACCAAAAAACATAAACCGCAATCGTCTTAGGTGCATTTCTCCCTTATACTTCATAAATATAAATAAATAATAATGATATATATGAAAAACTAAAATAAAATGTAATATACAAACAAATCCACAAACAGTAGTATTCACTTGAAACGGACATTTGTGAAACACAACTCAAGTTCGCAATCCCCGAAAAGTGAAATTAATTCTTAATTTGTGTGTGTACCTTGGACTTAGTTTTGGCGTTATGCCTTATTTTTTTATGCCGGAGTTACCAACCGCTCCGGAATAGAATATAGTATAATCATCCAAAGTCACAATAGAAAATAGGTAGTATTATCACATAAATAGTATGAGTATTCACTCGAACTGGCAAACTGTGAAGCACAACTCAAGCCCGCAGTTGCCAGAAGAGGGAAACTCTAATGTATTAAATAGAAATTTAGTTGTATGTGGCATTATGGCTTATTTATTTTTATACCGGAGTTACCAACCGCTCCGATTGGAATCCATGGACAAATGGATACATAGAATAATAAAAGTAACAAACACAAAAAAAAACATAATACGATAAGCAATAAAATACATATACTACAAATATGCAGCGTATATGAGAAATGCACCTGAACGTGGAACACACTAACTTTTCCCAATATGCAGTATCATACCCTGCCACGCACTAAGTCAGGACCGTCGTTCTCGTACAAAAAATATTCCCACCTGTCCGGACATTACTATCTTTCCTTTACTTTGCTATCATGCGTTTTCATACCCTACCACGCAATTCGTCAGGACTGTTGTTATCATTCAAAAATATTCCCACCTGTCCGGACATAACAATCCTTCCCTTTACCCAGACCTTTAGACCAGGCTTATCGACCGAAAGTGCCATCTTATGCCTCAAGCAGACTGGTCAATATTACACAGAGAGAAAAACACATGTATTTGCGTTTCTTGGACTTGTCGAGGGCATTCGACCTGGTTAATTATGACTTGCTTTGGCATAAACTTACCCATGAGACCACTGTACCAGCGCACATTACAGCGCTATTAAAATTTTAGTACAGTAGGCAAAAAAATAGGGTGAAGTGGGCAGGCTCATACTCGAACGAATTCGGGTTGAAATGTGGGGTAAGACAGGGGGGGCTGAGCTCCCCTCGCCTATTTAATCTTTATGTAAATAAGCTATTGGGTGAGCTCAGCAGCGCCAAAGTTGGATGTCACATAGACGGTGTTTGTATTAACAACATAAGTTACGCTGATGACATGGTGCTGCTGAGCCCATCTATTGGCGCATTAAGGAAGCTTCTGTCGATCTGCGAGTCTTACGCGGTGGCGCATGGGCTCAAGTACAATACCGGTAAAAGTGAATGGCTAGTCTTCAAGTCCGGTACTTTGACGTACTCGCACTTGCCAGAACTCTTACTCTCGGGTTCTCCACTAAGTCGAGTACAGAGGTTTAAATACTTGGGTCACTGGGTCACCGAGGATCTCAAGGATAACGTCGACATTGATCGGGAACGTAGGTCGCTGGCAGTCCGCTGTAACATGTTGGCCCGCAGGTTTGCACGTTGCACTAGGCCAGTAAAAATCACGCTTTTTAAGGCATTCTGCCAGTCTTTTTATGCGTGCAGCCTGTGGACTAAATTTACTCGGCGGGCGTTCAGCGATCTGCGTGTCCAGTACAATAACGCGTTTAGGGTGCTCTTGGGGTTACCGTGGCGCTGTAGTGCGTCAGGAATGCTCGCGGAAGCGCGAGTCGACAGTTTTGAGGCGCTAGTGCGAAAGCGCTGCGCCTCTTTGCTGGCGCGCTTGCGGTCAACCGCCAACAGCATCCTGAACGTGTTTGTGGACAGGTGGGATTCCCCCCTCCTATGGAGCTGGGTGAAAACTCACCTTAAATGTAAAAAAAAAAAAACTTAATTTTTTACGACGTTTGTGATATACTAACATAGTCTGTAAGTCAGTGTATACTAATATCTATGGACCTGGTCTGAAATAAATTTTTCAATTCAATTTACTTTGCTATCATGCGTTTTCATACCCTACCACGCAATTCGTCAGGACGGTTGTTATCATTCAAAACTATTCCCATCTGTCCGGACATAACAACAAACCTACTCGTCCTCGCCATCATAGCACTCGAAATAGTTTAAGGTCTTGGTACAATAATGTAACCGTACATTTAAGTATTTCTTACAGATTGCTTTAATTAATAAAGTATAATGGTGATTGTCACGAAAATGGTTATTTTCGGAAAAGAAATTTAGACCTATGCATTTGTTAATGCACAGTTGTAAAAGATGTTGCATTATGTTTTTTTTGTTAACCAGTTTATTTTTTTTAAAAACCCCCTCTGCTATTTCGCATAATTTAATAACTGAAGTCGTCGGATAATGGATAAGACCACCCTTGTCTTTTTTAAACTGCAAAGTGTTTTCGATATTATCTAAAGAATTAATAGAGGACATACAGTCTTCACATTTTATTTGTACGTTTAAGCTTTTTACCACAAATCCTGCTATGTAAATGATTATTGTCCGGGCAAACTCAGTTAACTGTGTTGGATCGGCAAGATAGTCATGATCCTTTGAGACTACTACTTCAGACTCCAAAGACAGCTGAAGTTCACAATTGTCTTCTATTAATCTGTTACGATCTGTCGTATCGTATTGTTGATAGCGATTTCCGGCTTAGTACATGTCAAAATATTAATATCACATAAAGGAATGCAATTGCCTGTGGTCAAATGTTTCAGTTCGCCATGGACCAACAATCTTTTAAAAGCGGACTTAAATTGTGTCGCTGTGGGGTTATTATTAAAGCCGCCTTTCGCCCTCACAGCACTAAAAAATATTTCCACGTGATCCTGACTTAATTTATAGCTGCATAAAAAGTCCAACGGACCATTTTTCACATGTTCATGAAATAAAAAGAGGAGACTTTTTATGCATATTAGAAATCCCAAATATCCGGTTTTCCTCTTTGTTTTTAAAATATTTGTGTTCTCTATTTTTAACATTTTTATGTAATCAAAAATATCATCTAAAGCTTATTCTATCGCTTCGTAATTTTTTACATTTAGAGGTTTTTTGTAACCGTAAGCGTTCAAGTTGCGAGAATTCATAATATCAAATAACATATTAAATTTTCGAATGAAATTGACAGTAGCCTCGCAATTTTTGAACTGCTCAAGGCAAAGGTTTTGCTACAGGCGTTTGCTACAGATTCACTAAACAATTGTGCCGCTAATTTCACCTTCATAATTTGCTTCCGAAAATTGATGTGAGCTCTTTTTGCTTTATTAGCTAAATGAAAACCTTCGTCTTCCTGCAAATTTACTAATAGTTTTATGAAATTCCAATCCACGGTTTTGCTCTCCGCGTCTGTCACTAATAATTTATCGCCCAAAGTATTCCTTACCAATTTGAGCATGTGGCAAGGATCAGGAAATACGACCACATTCTTATCTTTATGTCTAAACACAGGTTTGATATTATCACTGTCTTCTAAATTGCAGCCTAATAGTTTCGCCATTGAAAAGTTTGCTGGGCATCCATCGAATGTTACCGAAACAACATCAACACCACATTCACTAACAAATCAATACACGTTTTAAGTAAAGACTCTTTCTGTTCTGCGGTAACTCCTGCCACTAGATAATAACCTATAGGAAGCTTCCAACTTGCATTTAAACACGTGAGCATGAATACTAGGACTTCTTTTGCAATTTCATTTTCCATTTGGTTTCCGAAGTTGACAAAACCAACGTAATTTTTGCCGTTCCATTGGACAGATTTTCGAAGTGCCATTTCATCAAAACAAACCCGCATAAAATTTTTTTTGATGTAGTAGATGCTAAAAGCTTAACAGTTCTGAGGGACTCAGTTGAAAAACCAGGTTCACCATCTACCGATTCATATTTTCTTAATAATTTACGTTTTATTTAGTTATTTCTGTACATTGTAGTAGTCATGTGAGTCTTAATAAATATCATCTGTATTCATTTTTATCAATTAGGGCCGAAATAAAGTCTAAATAATGTACTTACGAAACAAAGGTTATGTTTTCGATTTTACGTTCGCTGCGGCTTTTGCAGCCTAAAACACTACAATGAACCATAGTCTTTTATGTTCTATGAACGCAAAAACACATCACCTAACCACAGAACACAGTTTTCACCTTAGAAATTCAGATTTCGTCAGAAATTAACAAAATCGCTTTCATTTGTTGGGCACAGATGGCGAATGTGCCCGATAAGGACAGAAAATTTATCTCTAGCTCTTTCAGGCCTTGGGAAAATTGCATTAACTCATCTCCCTCACTCCGTACGTGTCAACTCTATTGTTACTTTCTTTAAGATTATTTATATTTGGTCCCAAACAAAAAATACATTTTGCAATATTATACACAAACGCAGAGAATGACCGTTTCTCCATTAAACACTATAAATGATATTAAGCTTTAAAAGTCAGTACAATAGCGCGTAGCCCTTTACGCAGCTATTTTGAATTTTGCAATCCATTCCATACAGCTCTGGTATCAGTAGCCATGCAATAATCTATTATTCGTGAAGCTAGTCATGATTCGATTATAGCTACGATCTGAGTGTAAGAAAACAATTATAAAATAATTAATTTTACTTACCAAAGCCATCATGGATTGCATAGATGGCGATGATGATGTCTGTCCACGCGTGCCTTTACTGAATCCGTCTAATGTTACTATATTAATGTTGCCAAACAACTTCTTTACACGTTGCTTCTCCATTGATAAACAGGTGAAAAGTCTACAACAAACAAATAAGATAAGCCATACAATTCCCATGCAGCGATGAAGTGGGAATATCGTTCTGGCAATGTAAACAGCAATTTAGACATAAGCATATTATCATTGACCTTTTCGTCAATTTGACATAATTGATGAGCGATATTTTCTAGCTGGCCTATATGGTAGGTCATGTCTTTGTTATTATTAAATTCGTACTTGAAAAATGTTTGCAATAAATCACATTTTTGTTGTTCTGTGTTTCTTTGAAAGAGGAAAGAAAGTTTCTCAAACATTTGTTTTGTTTCGAGTTTTCACAGGACATAATCTGCGGTATTAATTTCTTGTCGATTGTTAACATTATGATTTTCTAAGCTTTTGCGTCTTTCGAAGCAAAGTCGCCATTGCTTGTGTCAGAGTCAGCTAGTGGTATTGTCTACGACGACGTGAACACAATATCATAAAGATTACTACTTTTAAGCAATATTGTTATTTGAAATTTCCACATCTGAAAGTCTTTTTCGGAGTGTAAACATTGTATTTTAGAAATTGTCTTGAGCAAGGATGTCCGCCATGTTCGCTCATAAATACCTATTCGGATTTTTTACGTTGACTACCCAAACTGACTACAGCGGTTCTCTTTTCTATGGTGATTTTTCACTTGTTTTTATTTAAGCACACTGGGCCCGTAACCTGTTATTATTGGGTTGTTATAATAAATGCTTTTATTTTAGAAATCAGAGTTTTATTACCTTCCACCACACAGAGAGAAAGAGACCAGAGAGAAAAAAAAGTAAGAGGCATGACCAAAATGATATACCTTTTTTAAAACATTAAGACAAGATTGGCTCTGGATTCTTGGTACATTAATTATACTTAACATGGTTTACACTTCACTTCACAGTTTCCATTAAAATCATAGTACAGATAGCCATTTGGATAGCTGACCCACTAAAAACGCCATCTATCAACAGAGATAAAACTTATCGCTAAACAATCCAGTGTTAAACCTTTGACCATGCCACTAATGCCATCTGTTGATCATTCAACAAACGAACAGCGAACCAAGGGATAGCAGGCAGAGCGGAACCATACGATTGTTTTCATCAGAAAGAGCAAAGGTTGCGTGGCGCAATTAACAAATAGGCTAAGATCAAATGGATGGTAGCAAGTTCGAATCTAGAACCCTCCCAAGACTTTTTTAAATTAAAATTTTAGTGTTGGTTTGGTTGTTATTATAACTTTATGCATTAGAATAAGTAATAATTAGCATATGTTATTAAACAGAGCTAATAATAAATAAAAAGCCATTTTAATATTTAAATATTTTATTTTATTTTTTAACAACTATAGATGAGTTCTATAAATTCACACTATGATTAATATTTTAAAGAGAGAACCAACATGCTACTTTTATTAAGTAACAATTTACATCTCTCAACTTTTTTAATCTTTGGATGATATTTACATAACTGTAAACTGTAACGTGCGGGGCCAAATAGTGCTAAGTAAATAACAATTTATTGAAACTGCTAAGGGTGTTAATACAATTAATACAATACCTTTAGTTAATACAATACCTTTTTTTGGAAGTCGGTTAAAAATAAAACCTACGGCAGTGAATGATCTTTAATATCGAAGAGGGTAACCCTCATATACCCTCATAAAGCACTTGTTCCAGTCTGTTTTTCATTCCGCTTACCATGGTCGAACACATATTATTTAAACGCATAAGGTCCCAAGATCTCATAACTTCTTCGTCTAGTTTTTTTTTAGTTCGAACTTCACTCGTGTCCCAGTTGAGAACCATTTGACCCCACAAGTTTTCAATTAAGTTCAAATCTGGACTTTTCGATGGCCACTCAATAACTATTATATTGTTCTGGGTGGCCAGCCACCCTCTAACTAAATTTGAACGGTGCACAGAACAATTATCTTGAATAAAATATATTTGCCCCTCTGGATAAACATTGCGCACTGTTGGAATCATCACGTCTCGTAAAATTTCCAAATATTTTTCACTGTTCATGCAACCGCCGAATTCGACTAGCTCTCCTGGGCCCATCGATGACATCCATCCCCAATAACCTAGAAAACAACAATCATTTAGTTCACAAATAAGCCACATTGCATAAATTAGAGGTATATCACTGTTATAAATATTAAATATTGAAATATAATTTTAATTGAGCTGCAAACTAAAATTTTCATTGTAAAAAAAAAAATTCTTTTTATAAATATTTAATTTAAAGATTAAAAAATCCTATAAAATATTACTTTTTAAGTTAAACAATATAATATCTTACCACTGGTTTTCAATGGCAAACCATTTTGAAGCTTATAACGTTCGCCAGGTTTTCTCCACAATATTTTTCTGCCATCATCATCAGATTTAAAGCTTTTTTCATCAGTAAAAATAACGATCTCGTTCTCCCAATCAAAATTAAGATAGTTTGAGGCGAATTTCATTCTAGCTTGTCGATGAGCTTCGGTTAGTTAAATTTTTTTGGCCCGCTTATACTTGTGGATTCCAGCTGCATGCAAATTCTCTAGATATACTTCTTATGCTGTAGTTGTCCTCCCAACGCACTATTTATATATATTTTAGCTTTCACAAAATCTGTTAAATGAGACATAATAATATATATTATGTAATGTAATAACTGGTAAGTAGATATTTATGAAATTCAATAACTCGAAAGTAAGTATGACGTGAAGTGAACTATAATCTTGGCACTACTGGCTAGATTTTTATTCTCTGTAGTATTTTTTGTAAACTACCCTTTATTTGTTAATACGTGCGGTTGCAGAGGATGATGTCTAGCTGCGTCAAAGCAATAGAAAATCATATGATAACTAATTTCAACAGAATCTTCAGCTAGTCAGTTGGCGCATTTATGTGAGCGCCTGCATTGCAAATCGTAGGTCCACGGTTCGACGCCCAGCACTGTTGGTTGTTTTTATTTTTTCCTTGTTACTATTAATCAAATCTGATTTACTATATCAAAGATAGAAATATAAGATTCGTAGCTGAGCTATTAAAAATTAATTTGTGTTCCATGAAGACTAGCTAATCAACTAAAAATTTTAATTCCTGTGGGGACTGCAATAATTATTGTAGCAACAAGATTCTCGGAACAAGTTTAGGATAGAAGCAGTAAATTATTTACTTGCTGGGAATTGCAATAGGTGGCGCTTCCGAGCGAAGTGTGAATTACGTTTTTAAATATCAGTGGGTTAGATATCTACTTGGCTAACTGTACAGTCCTTTGACATATAGTAAATCAGAAGGACTTGTTGCTCCGGCAATATACTCTGCCTCTACTGTTGATAAACTTACACAATGTTGCTTTCTTGACAGCCAGCTTACTGTATTGCCGTTGTACAAGGTTACTGACCCTGACACACTCTTCCGGTCTGTAAGGCTCCCAGCCCAATCGGCATCCGAGTAAGTTTCAATACCCTCCTCCTTATTTTTCTTATAAGTAAGACCCAAGCTTACAGTCTCTTTTAAATACCTCAAGGTTATCTTAGCTTGTGTCCATAGGCTTTTAGTCGGCCTGTCTAGAAATTGGCTTAAGTATGAAGTTGCATGCTATGTTTGGGCGTGAAACTGTCGCCACAAACATGAGACTGCCAATAATTTGTCTGTAAGGTACATTTACCATTATCTCGGTTTCTTCAGGTTATTGGAGAAATCATTTTATTATAGGTGTTTTACAGCCTTTGCAATCTTTCATCCCTAATTTCTCTAGTATTTTTCTAATTTGTCTCTTCTGTGTAATTTTCAAAGATTTCCATTCCTAGGAAAGATCGTGGTTCACCAAAATCATTTATTTGAAATTCTTCCTTCAAACCATTCATTACCTTTTCCACATAATTTTTCACACCTGTCAGTATAATATCATCCACATAGATAACGAGCCATACATTTATTTTTTTCTTTTGCTTGTATTAACAAGCAAAAATCATGTTGAGATCTTTTAAATCTGTTACTTGAATATATTCATCAAATCGTTGATTCTAACATTTCGGGCTTTCTCTAAGTCCGTATAATCCTCTTTTCAATCTTAAAACTTTTTTCCTTTTAGTTTACCTCCTTGTGGTGGCTTAATGTAAACTTCAGATTCAATTGTCTCATTGTAATAAGAATTTTTTATTCGGGCTGGCCACCGGTTCAGCAGAGCATGAGTTAGCGTAGCTTCAGGGTAGTGAATAGGTTGTGGCCACGTGGATGAAAGCGTCACAGAGAATCTAATTAATCGCTAAATTGTTCGTCTGATGAATCCTATACAATATAATTATTACTATCCCTAGTCCTTATATTTTTACTTATATTTACAGTAGGTGGCAGTAATAAATCAATACTTCCGAAGGGAGATTGCCTGTTATTTTTTTGGGACTTGTCATTAATATATTAAGCAAGTCTCTATTCATAGCAGTACGTGATCGCTTGCGAGTATTATTATCTCGGAATGTTCTGCAATCTTTATTGCGAGCTTCCTCAGAAAGCTGCCCGATTGGCAGAAGAGCCGATTGCATAATGTCGGCACTATGCACAAGAATTTAGTGCACAGTAGCAGGCATGTAGTACCACAAATAGAGACTCAAATAAAGTTTTCTTGTATCCTGTGCTAAACTAACAAATTTTTCTATATTAATGTCGTAGCGAGATGACAAAGTCTAACTGAGTATGACATCAAACTTTTTTATAAGATTCACATCCAAACCTGTAATCTCAGCACTCTGCTTGGAGTTCTTAAAAAATCGTCGAGCAGTATTTCCATCATTTCTGTTTTCATATCCTGACTTTAGTTTATCTACAATTAAACCCATTTCATTCTTAAACCGATTCTGAATATCAGCAGAACGTTGCTTCACGTTAGCTTTATCAGCTGTGTCTCGCACTTGCCATTTTTTACCCTCCAGTCGATAACTAATGTGAATCAAGCATACGAAACAGCGTATCCAGGCGTGAAGTGTAGACAAACCAAAACCAACATTATCCCCATTTGTTACAAACTCCCTTGACTCATCATTCATCAGTTTCGGGGTCGCTCCGCAAATGTAGCACTTTTGTGCCTAAGATGTTTCAGTCAAAGCGTTGCACACTTTACCGTCAACCATCGTAAATAGCAATTCGTGCTTGACAGATATCTCAGTACCATTAACACTAGATTTTGTCGGTTGCAACCTATTTATTTCCTCCAGAACGACATTTGTCTCTGACACAGTCAAAGCTGTACTTTCTTTAGAGAAAATAAACTTGATTGGCCGACAGTACCTAGTAGAAGATGGACGAAGGTTCTGCCAAGTATTATTACCACTTTCGTCAAGCAATTGAAGCGGTACAAATGAAAACAAACAAAAATTCATCGGTGTCGTCACTATTGCTGAATTTTTGTTTGTATAAGCTGTGACCGGAACTTCCGTCACAACCACACTTATTGATAAGCGTGAATGATGAGTTACAAGACAAATTATCACACTGTGCAGTATCTAAACGTTCAACGGTCTTATCTAAAATCGCCTGAAGTTTAATTTCTGCACGCGTCTCGTTCACAATAATGTCCTCACAAGGGAAACAATCTAACTTAGCATTCCTAATACTGTAAAATGATGGAAGTACCTCATGCCCCGCTTTCATGCTCCACTTGCGGGTCTGTTTGTAAGAGTGGCTTGTAGACTCTAAGTCCACGTAATAAGTCAATGCATCTTCTTTAGTCAAACATCTCTGCTCAGAGATGTCACTGAAACTAGCTAGGACGCTCTAGCTCTCGCTCCCGGTCTCGTAGCTAGGACGCTCTAGCTCTCGCTCCCGGTCTCGTAGCTAGGACGGCCGACACTCTACGGAAGGGGGCGAGGGCAGTTGATGCGCGAACTTTAAATTTATATTTTCTCGCGTTACACTACCTTCTTCTTATAATTTTTGGTGTACAAAGCACTTTCTGTGCTGCTGGTAGCACCCATGTTGCCAGTGTCACTACTCTTATCTAATAATTAATTTTTTACCAGGTCGCTGGTTATGTTCTGATTTGCACTTTCTAGTGCCATGACCATGGGGTCATAATCGAGTTTGAGTCCACTCAACATAATCACTCCCACAAACTCATCATCTAGGCCAACACCCATGTCTGATAACCTCTGTGATATGGTAGTGATTTCACATAAATAGGATTTCATTGATGAACTATCTGCTAGTCGCATTAGCGATAGACGTCGCGACAGACCTGTATCATCCATCATACATTTTTTCGAGACTCTGCCACACCACCCAGGCGGTCTTGGCCTCTCGAACATAAGGATAAATGGACGGTTTTACCGTTAGGCATATTTTTGACAATGCTTTCTGGTCACGGCGGATGACTTCCTCCGTCTTAACCTCCGATCCGGTCTCAGATGCTGTTGCGGCGGGTGATGTAATGCATGACCACAAGTTGTCATGGATGAGGGCCATCTTCATGCCAAATTTCCAATTAGCATAATTGCTCCTTCCTTCCAGACGTTCCAAACCAAGATTATGATTTTGTTCATGCATGTTTTTAGATGTGCAAAACAACAAACAACGAACGACAGTAGAGAAAAAAAGTTCCGTGAGAAAAAAAAACGGTCGAGTCCAAATTTGACAAGTAGGACTAGTCCACACTTTCCGCACTATTTTCACATTTTATCGTCTAACCACAACTCTGGGCCCATAACCTGATAGTAAATGGCGTTCAGAGGTTTAAATTAATCTATTGTGGAGCTAATCAACGTCTTGGTTTAATAGTTTTTGCAATTAAAACTTCTACACAACATCATACTAAAGGATACAACATCAGCAGTATTGCTAGTAACAAATTACTAGTAATTACCAATTGTAACGTATTTTCTGGGTCAGGTAGGGGTGGGTATAAATAATAAAATTATATCTGTTAACCAGTCTCTGTTTATTAGTAAAATACATTGACAAACATTCTCAACTAGCAACAGAATAATGCTCGGGTTGTGGGCTCGCTTGGTCGATAACTCTTAAAATATATTGGGGGGTGCCTGGGTCAGCCGTGTTCCACGTGCTCTGTCTGTGGAACCCGCCTGCTCCAGTGCACTTGGCAGTAAAGAGAAAATTATTAAAGAAAATAGCTGAGGGCTGTGAGTCTGAGGTGGTGAGGTGAGGTGTTATCACTCCCTGTGATGCGGGTGGTAACCCGACTGCTAATTCAGCTGCTACACAGCTGCGCAGGACTGTTGAGCAGTCACCAGCCGTATCTGGGTAGTACCAGAAGACCCCAATATGACACTGGCTCTTCGCCCCAATATGACACCTCCTGTCGGAGGAAAATATGCCTGCCTAGGGTGCTTTGCACAATGTCCACTCCACACTTTCAGCTTCCGGTGCAGCAAATATGCGGCACGCGGTTTCAGACACGCCGCAGGCGCAGGTAAATTGCACTTAAAAGAGCCGAATCATCAAACTGAGTTTATAACTGTATGTAGCCGCAGCTCCGTCTCTGGACGCTATCGGAAGGCAAGTCCCGCGACAGGAATTTCATCGAGGTCCTGAGCTCTGTTGTTTATACCAGTGATGTCAGGTGACCATTTCAGGGGTTCCCCTAATTGTTGGGACAACGGTTGGCTCCAGAACCTTCCCGAAGGTGGCTTAGGTGCCAGCAGCTTTCGTCGTTCGGGAGGTCTTCCTCGGACACCAACGTTTCCTTTCACTTGACATTGGAGCCCTGAAAAGTCACCTGAAAAAACTCAAGATTCCTTCCTGTCAACGGGACTACGCCTTCTTGCCGCGAATCGGGCTGCGATCTCAACTTCAGCCCTATATTTTGCGCAATAAAAAGTTACACGTCTGAAACTGAAAATTGACGACCTGAAAGTTTGAAGTTACTTCAGCCACACCTGTCAGGGAAAACCGAATCTTCCCCTGGCAACCCAGGTGTGGCTATAGTCGAAACCCAATAAATGGTCGGTATTACTAGACTGGAAAATCGATTAATGGACGAAATTAATGAATAAAAATTAGACTACGAATCCTTAAAAGGAACCCTCGCTGTGGGAGGTTAGGGATATTTTTCTACATCGAATGGACGCTATAAAAAGGTTTTTAGAAAGTAGTTAAAAATTAAAGATTTAACGATTGACCAGAAATTATCTAAGAATGGGACAGAAATATAAATAATGGGTATGTTAGAAAGGGATGGACATACATTTTACCTCAATATAAAATGAAATCCTACGTATGGTGTCAGTGAGGGACTAATTCCATTCAGAAACCGCTCACTTTAAGCTTGATAAAAATCGAGATAATTCGCCTCAACGTAGCATTGAAAATACCACGTTACACAATACACACACTAATTCTCTCGCAGACGCAATCCGACTAGTTGTAACGTGTATTCACACGAGACCTTCCGAAGAGTGCGAGAGATCGATTGTAATCTCTAATACTTTCTTGCTATAGCGACAGTGGCGCAGTGACCATAGCGCCACTGTTGTCGCTATAGCCACTGTTACCGCTTCGACCCTAGCTATACCTTTTTATTTCTGCTGTTTGTGTTCCGAATAAAATAAAATAAAATAAAAATAAAATACCTGTTAGACCGTCAGAATCAATCGCATCATCTCCACCTACGATAAAAGCAGATGTAATCTCCGACACTTCGGATAGCATACTAGCACATACTAGTATCACTGATAGCCGAACTTCCACCATAGCCAGTCGGTGCTGACGCTCCTTTGTCATGGCATCACGCTGCCTCTGTTTCAGATTTGTCCACAGTCGTCGCAACTGTTTAGGCTGCCCGCCCACGACCGATAATCGGTGCCCGAGTTTTTGTAGGAGAAAAGTGGAACGTACTGATTGCAATGTTGCAACGCCCATGTCCTACAAAAAAACAGTCACAATATCGGTGATAAATGTATTGACGAAAAAATCGACCCGATTATCGGTCCTACAAAAAGTCCGCCGTGGGCGGGCAGCCTTATTCGTAACCTGAAATAATAGATTATAAATAGGTTTAATTTTGTAATAATAACATTGTCTAATAAGTGTCTAATAATTACATTATCTTTAAAGTGTCTAAAATCGCATTGTATTCTCTTGTGACTTTGTTCTACGCAGAGTTTTCAAAACGTAGCGTACTACCGTCCGTTTGATTGTTTTCTATAATGATTTTATATATTTCTTTAAAAACACTTTTTCCGCAATCGCTAAATATTTTGTTTCCATAATCCCTTTGATCGCAACAACGAAACCGAGCACTTGTGCTGTGAAACTCGCTTAACCTGCGTGCTTGCACGCGTTTTTACAAAAGTATGTTTTATACAGTTTTTTTTTCATGGCAAGGCACTATATGCGCAGGTGCCATTTACAAATTAAAAAACGAAGGAAAGAGGATATTAATAAAAAAAAGGATTTAGAAAAGCAAAGAATAACAAGAAAGGACCAGGATCGTGAGATAATATAGATAAGTAAAAGTAGAGTAAAGTTACAATTTAATATTATGCTAGAAATGAATAAAGCTACGGATTTATATATATCAGGATCACCAGTAGAAAGTAATAAAGGCACAGATGTTGGTAAGGGAATATGGAAATATACTAAGTTATCAAATAACATAGAGCGATCATATCGTGGACAACAGAGGAGAATATGATTCATATCACCCACGTCTGTACCACATTCACAGGTGTTATCATCAACAATATGAAGCCTAGCAAGGTGAGCGGGAGTGCTCACATGTCCTAATCTCATTCTAATGATTATACTGGCACTATACTACTGATAGACCAAGTTTCACTTCAATCCAAAGAAACTGGGCAAATTAGCCATATCGTGGCAATAGTTATGATATGGAAAAATATCACAAGACTCCACAGCTTCATTGACCAGCTGATCAGCCCTTTAATACCACAATGATTCGGTACCCATGCATAAGTAACAGAAAATCCCTTTAAGAAACACTTATGCAACAGAACTCTATCTTAGTAATGATTGGAAAAGATTCAGATTTAAAAAAATGTAACATTTCATAAGAGTTTGCAATGCACTCATGGATCCTGTGAAAATCACGGCCTTTTCAAGTCTTATTAGTAAAACATGCTCAAGAGCTTTAAAAAGGCCATAACACTCGTCATTAAAAACAGACGTTTCTGCAGGAAATTAGATTTTTTGCACAATGTTTATATTGCTGATGAAATACGCCTATTCCGAAACACCGTGACGGGCAGCGTTTAGATGCATCTGTGAAAATTGGATGACATTTATATTCCAATTATTTATTTCTGTTGCAGAGTAATTGAAGTAGATGTTAGCATGGTGGTCTGTTTTTCTAATGTTTAAATTAAATGATTATTAGGGGACGATACGAATACTTCATAATCGGCACAGAATAACGAATATATGCAATATACTCAAAGCTTGTAATTTTGTAGAAAGCTGTAGTAAACAATATAAAAATCTACCACTAAGGAACTGATGTCGAAGGTTTAATGGCGGCGGGTCATTAAATACATGCGCTTACAATTGAACGGATGGAACTATGCAACAGCAAGTCATCAGCGTACTGCAGTATTTTAACAGTGTCGTTGAGTGCATGTTGTAGGTCGTAAGTATAAATGTTATATACGAGTAGGCCACGGAACCTTGTGGAAGGCCCTTCCATACAAGTCTGGATGTGAGGTCTGAATTATCTAAATAAATAGATCTCTCTGTTAAAATATTAATAATAAAATTAGAAAGCATTATATGCACATTGAGGTTTTGTAGTATTTGTTTAAGGATATGAAGGGAAACATTATCGTACACTGAATTGATATCTGAAAATTCTGCAATGATGGATTCATTATTAGAAAAAGCTAGACGAATAGTAAAAAGGGCTAAGCTGTCCAAAGTACTTTTGCCCCTTCTGAAATCATACTGACTATCCGCTAAAAGACCTTTGCTTTCCATTTTTACCAGATGACCTCAGAAAACGTGTTGGTTAAAATTAAACAACATTTCGGTACCTATTAACCGAGTGACACTGCTATGGCACAGCTTACCGTATCGGTAGTTTAATAATAACCAACCTCACTCGGGTAAATAAGTTATTAAAAATTTGCAGTGTATATCGGCTGCCATAGCCAACTTTAAGCGGTTAAAAGTTGCTAATTTAGTACAATCGGTAGCCGAACTACTCGTCTATCAGAGCCTTTTTCATTATTTGCAAATTGCTAATGCTCTCGGCTGTCACATCCTATCTAGGTAGCTGTGGTAACCGAATTGTTCGTGCACGGTAGCTAATCTACTTGGCTACTGTAATCTTTTTAGTTTATTGTGGTAGGATGTCACAGCCCGTCTGGATAGTTGAGGTATTCGATTTAATCGTGTACGGTATCCGACCTACTTGGCTATTGCAGCCGTTTTAGCATATTGTTGTCGGTTACCACAGCCCATCTATACAGTTGTGGCAACCGATTTGCTCGTGTACGGTATCCGACCTACTTGGCTGCTGTAGCCGTTTTAGCTTATTGTGGTCGGTTACCACAGCCCATCTAGACGGTTGTGGTAACCAATTTGCTCGTGTACGGTATCCGACCTACTTGGCTATTGTAGCCGTTTTAGCTTATTGTGGTCGGTTACCACAACCCATCTAAACAGTTGTGGTAACCGATTTGCTCGTGTACGGTATCCGACCTACTTGGCTGCTGTAGCCGTTTTAGCTTATTGTGGTCGGTTACCACAGCCCATCTAGACGGTTGTGGTAACCAATTTGCTCGTGTACGGTATCCGACCTACTTGGCTATTGTAGCCGTTTTAGCTTATTGTGGTCGGTTACCACAACCCATCTAAACAGTTGTGGTAACCGATTTGCTCGTGTACGGTATCCGACCTACTTGGCTACTGTAGCCGTTTTAGCTTATTGTGGTCGGTTACCACAACCCATCTAAACAGGTGTGGTAACCGATTTGCTCGTGTACGGTATCCGACCTACTTGGCTACTGTAACCGTTTTAGCTTATTGTGGTCGGTTACCACAACCCATCTAGACAGTTGTGGTAACCGATTTGCTCGAGTACGGTATCCGACCTATTTGGCTACTGTAGCTGTTATAGCTTATTGTGGTCGGTTACCACAACCCATCTAGACAGTTGTGGTAACCGATTTGCTCGTGTACGGTATCCGACGTACTTGGCTGCTGTGGCCGTTTTAGCTTATTGTGGTCGGTTACCACACCCCATCTAGATTGTATTGGTAACAGATTTGCTCGTGTACGGTATCCGACCTACTTGGCTACTGTAGCCGTTTTAGCTTATTGTGGTCGGTTACCACAGCCCATCTAGATTGTTGTGGTAACCGATTTGCTCGTATACGGTATCCAACCTGATTGGCTACTGTAGCCGTTTTAGCTTATTGTGGTCGGTTGCCTCAGCCCATCTAGGTTTTATTTATTTTATTTTATTTTATTTTCTTGGGAAATCCAACAGCTGTTTTACAAATTATCACTTAAACTAAGAAACTGAAAGTCAATTAGAGGTTTCCAATGATAGAACCTACTTAAACTTAATAAAAAATAAAAAACTATACATTACAATCAGAGAACGGTTGGAAAAATTAATCTAATTATAAACAATCTATAGATAGGATATCCTTGCATCGCCAATCCAAAAAACAACCGAGTCACAGCAGTATTAGGTTAATTTCCGACCATAAAAAACGTCTACTCAATGTGTTCCTTGCCGATGTAACGCTAGTACAAAATAGGTCCAAGTCAAACTCGCTACTAAGGAAATTAAAATTCTTACTCGCTCGCTGCACAAACGCATTCTGCCTGTAGTTGGTGGAGCACGGTGGGAGATCCAAAAGCGGGTTGAACCTAAGGCGGCCGGCGAAGCGCTGGCACTCAGTAGGAACAATTTACGCATTCTCACAAGGGCACTAACGGGCCACTGCTGTCTGAGCAAACACATGCTCAACATAGGGCTCCGAGAAACAGGAATGTGCAGATTTTGCCTCCTCGCAGAGGAAACACCTGCACATCTGCTGTGTGAATGTGGCCCGCTGATGCGTAAACGCAATATCCACCTGAGTGGCCACTTATTACACCCGGATGAGATAAAAACCATCGGTGCCAGGAAAATTATCCAATTCCTCAAAGAGGCAAACCTGAGCAACGAACTGTAGGTTAGTGGCGATCACAATAGATCGGCAACGGTCGCAGTGATACAGGTCTTCGTTGACCTGCAACAGCCACATACACATACAATACAATACAAGGGTTCTGGTTGGGGCTCTTACCGAGATCTTTGATACAAGTTCTGGACAGTCGATGGCACTGGACGCTATCTTTAAAAGGTATACCAGGTCTGCTATTTCACGACGTTGCACCAGCGGGAGCAGGTGATGCTTCCTACACAAGGCGAGGTAGTCATCGGAACTGTACGGATCTCTGTTACGATAACATAAATACCGAATAAACCTTCGCTGAATACTCTCAATCCGTGAAATGTAGGTGTCATATTTCGGGTTCCATATTTGTGTAGCAAACTCCAAGTTGCTACGAACAATTGTAGGATAAGGAGGGGTATTGCCGGTCACCTAAGGAAAACGAAACAAAAAATATAGTTAAATCAACTTTTTATTTCGGAATTATTAATACAACATAACTTTATGTCTCCTTCTATATTTATCACCAATAACGAGATCAATATGTTTGAAAATAAAATAAAAATAAACATTTAGAAAAAAAACGGTTTTGACCGGTATTGACAACCGTGGCGGGTAATGTCGGTCACTAAGATGACAATACCGGTCAAGCATTTAGCGGCACAAATCGCAGGTGTATCCTTCAGGTGAATCACAACCCGAACACTCAGCATGAGCCCAGAGCCCACATCCAACGCACCTATACCATAATTCATTATTGCGGCCGTAATCATTGCATAGAACGCACTTATTTTCCATATCGTCAATGTCGGTGTCATCGTCATCCCGTACGTCGGTCATTTCAATTTCGGAATTAGATGAACTTTCTTTATTTCTTTCTTGTAGCACCCTTTTTTTCACCTTTCTTATAGTTTCTTTCGTCGGTCTTTTCTTTGATTTCTTTACTCCTTGATTATTTTTAGACCCTTTGGCTTTGGTTTCTTTCTTCTTTTCTCTTATTGCTCTTCGTTGTTCTTTCTTAATCAAATCTTCTTTGTATGGAGTGCTAGTCAGTATTTTGGCGTGCTGTCTTCGACAGGATCTTTTATTCATTTTAAATGTTTTTGGTATGGGAAGAAGATCTTTGGCAGGTACTCTTGAAGATGAATCTTCTACACACATTCTCAGATCTCGATTAGGTGTCACTGCACTGGGCCCTGGAATATTAGAAGCTGGCAACTGGGGCTGAAGAGTATTGTTGAATGTGTCTACTGAAGTTGAAGTTATATCTTGTGTTATTTTTTCCAGAATTTGGGGCGATTTTATAGGAGATTTTTGGCTGTGATCTTCAAGAATGGATGGTGAATTTGGTACTGATTTATATAGATCTGTGATTGATGGAATGATTTGATCCGGTGTCTTATTGTCCACGCAACGCCTCTCTTCTACCGCCACCAAAGAATCACAACTGTTTAATACTTCAGCAGCCACAAAGTCTTCATTGGTAAATATATCAGGGTTCAGGGGATATATTCCAGTAGCAGCAAACCCTGCTTCAGCCTTTGGTATAGTGGCAATCTTTTGAAAAGCTTTTCTAAATAATGAAGCTACATCATTTTGTCCGATCGATCGTTTTAATTCGGATTTCATCAAAAGATTACACTCTTGTTTGTACGCTACTTTAAAAGGACCAAAGATGGAAACGTCCAAAGGCTGAATTCGATGAGATCCGTGTGGTGGTAATGACAGCATTGTGATGTTGTTAAATTTACAAAATTCGAACGCATTTAAAGAAATGTGACTGCAATGATTATCTAATATGAGCAGTATGGGGTCATCCTTAGATGGTTTAGTTAAAGTGGCGAAATGTTTCAGCCATTCTAAGAAAAGGTCTTCGTTAATCCACCCGTTTTTTGAGCAGCGATATAAAGAACCACGTGGACCGTCATTTTCCAGAGCTGTTGAATGCCTTTGACGAGGATATATAAACATGGGTGGCAGATATACTCCCGTTGCACTTACTGCACAAACAGCTGTTAAATTTTTACCTCTTTCACCAGATGTTATAGACCCCACAGGTTTTTGTCCCGTCTCAGTAATAACTTTACCTGGCTCTGGTACTGTGGTGATCCCAGTTTCATCTACATTATAAATATTTCTGGGTAAAAAACGATATTTTTCCATCAACTCCCCAAGCAGCGTGAAAAATATATTTACTTCATCTTTATTAAAAGCGGTTGCTCTGTTTAAACTTGTACCTTCTGCTTTACGAACAGATAATTTATTTCTTTTCATAAACGCCATAAGCCAGTCTTTGCCAGCCATTCTCAGTTCATTATTAAAGTTATGTTTTAAATTATTTTTAATAGCATATTCATAAGCCATCTTTCTGATTTGGATTGCAGTACAGCCATAAAATATCTTACCAAGAAATTTTACTTGGTCTGCCATATCCGCTTCTTGTTCCTTTGTGAAAATTGGGTTCCTTCCCAGAGACGGTGCGGTTCAGTAGACATTTCCTTCCACGTACCGTTACTTTTTGGAATAAGCTCCCGGCGGATGTCTTTCCGAACCGATACGATCTGGGAACCTTCAAGAAGCGAGCATATTCCTTCCTTAAAGGCCGGCAACGCCACTGCGGATCTTCCGTTTCCGTAGATGGTTATGGGCAGCGGTGACACTTACCATCAGGTGCGCCTCTTGCTCGTTTGCCCACCTCTTCAATAAAAAAAAATAAAAAAAAAAAGACGGAAAATCAGTGTTTCTCTTTTTCAATCTCTTGAAGGGTTGAAAAAGGAATTTTAGTAAAACGAGCCGCTTCTCTTATTGGTGTCCCTTCATCGACGAGTTGGAATGCCCTGGTTAAATTATTTTGGCTCCATTTTACCTTTAATCCTTGGCTTCTATTCCGTGGCATTCTGAAAATGAATAAGAATTTTTTTATTAATGAGGTAAAGAATAAAATAGTGATGATCAAAAATAAACAAAATTTAAAATTTTAAGTTTGGTACCCCTGACACCACCCCACACTGACAGACAGACACAGACATACATACAGACACGTCAAACATATAACACTCATCTTATTGATCAGAGGTTTAAAAATAACTATTTGTTTTGACCATAAATATCATCTACTTGTGTACTGCCTTGCGGGTAATACCGGTCAGCGTGACCGGCATTACCCATCTATGATTTTTTCAGGTTAATAATAATTTAAGAAAAAACTTATTGCAATTTGCTTTCAATATCTAATTACATCGATAGTTAGATGATTGCATCACAACTAAAAATATAAACAGTTAACGGAATATGGATATTTTGATACTTACGTGTTATGATATCCAATGAAAAAGTTGTAACGAAATATCTAGAAACAAACACTCGTCCCGCTCTCAGTGCTGCGTGGTCGGAACTGAACGGGTGTCGGCACATCGGGCGGGGGAACACTCGCGCCACCGTCTTTGCATGTGTGCGTTCCCCCAAACCAAATATTTTGCGAGATAGTGTGCTGACCGGTATTGTCGCCTGACCGGGATTACCCGCTTTTACCCTACAATAAAGGACTTTTAAGGTCTTTATGCGATTAAAGTCTTTTGAGCAACGCTTGATGAAGCCTAAGGCTTTATACGCCTTGCTCACGATGTTGTCGACGTGGATGTCGTAGATTAGCTTGGAATCATGAAATACTTCGAGGTCGCGTACGCCGCACTCTCTCTGCAACAATTGACCTTTAAGCTTGTACTCAAAATGAATGGGATCTCGCTTACGACTGAAAGTAACAACATTACATTTAGACGGGTTGAGATCAATAAGATTTTGAGCACAGTAGTTTTCGAGGCTAGAAAGATCAGACTGTAAGGCCTCAGCGTCAGCTCGTGACGTTACTCTCGTGAAAATCTTCATATCATCAGCGAAACATAGTAGATGGGACGCTTTGAGGCATATATCAATATCGTTAACAAAAATAATAAATAATAACGGACCGAGTAACGAACCTTGTGGAACGCCGCTGGGAACGGTAACCCAACTAGAAATATAATTACTTGCGACTACTGCCTGCGTACGATTGTCTATGTACGACGCAAACCATCTTAGCAAGTCACCATTAATACCTATTCTCGAGAGCTTTGATAATAGTAGGTTATGATTTATTCGATCAAAAGCTTTACTATAGTCGGTATAAACAACATCGACCTGGTGACGATTGTCCATAGTTTCCGTCAAAAAGTCATTAAGGAGTACTAAGTTGGAAGTGGCCGATCGCCCTTTCAGGAAGCCATGCTGATAAGGGCTAAATGTGTGTTGTAACGAGAAATATATCTGATTATAGACCAATTTCTCAAAAACTTTCGATATAATACACAATTTTGATATCGGTCTATAATTAGTAACATCTGTCCTCGACCCTTTCTTATGGACTGGCGTTATGAAAGCTTGCTTCCAGAGTTTCGGAACTGTACCTTCGGCAAGAGATCTACGAGAGGTTGTTGTGGTAACCGATTTTCTCGTGTACAGTATCCGACCCATTTGGCTACTGTAGCCGTTTTAGTTTGCTATGGTTACCAATCATCTTGCTACCACAGCTAATCCAATTGATTGCGGTAGACGACTTAATCAGTTACTGTAGTGTATGTGCTTGGTTGTGGTTACTGATTTACTAGGCTGCCATAGCCGACCTCGTTGGTTGTGGTGACAGTTTTGTTCGTGTACAGTAGCCGACTTACAGTTTACTGTAGCCATTTTCCTCGGTTGTAGTTGCTTATTCATTCAGCTGCAATTAGCCGACCTACACGACTGTTAGACCAGGGACAAATCTAGAAGCAATTTAGCGGCAAAATTTACCGCGATATTATTTCTAGATTCGTTCCTAGTTTAACAGTCGTTTAGGTCGGCTAATTGCAGCTGAATGAATAAGTAACTACAACCGAGGAAAACGGCTACAGTTAGCAGTAACGAAGAAGTCATCTACCGTACACGAAAAATAACAAATGAACTAGATCGGCTATCACTATGACAAACCAGTAAATAGTTACTCACTTGCTACAGTAACAGTTAGGTTGACTTCCACCAACTATGTGGTTAAGCACCACCACATCAATTAATTGGATTCACTGCAGCTTTGAGAAGCTAATCTGAAACATACAACCTAGGTATTAGGGAGACCGCTGAGGATATTGACTTTTCCAAGTCTAAATCAAACAAATTAAATATTAGATTCATTATATTTTTTTTATTAATAGTTAGTTTAAAATATCTCTCTTAGCCTATTACATTTCGATGCAAACTGGCAACGTTGCATTTTATAACGAAGCATGCCAATTGACATTGTAGTACTTTCGATTATACAGGGTGAAATTTAATTCGTGTAATTCCTTTTTACTGGTGACTCCACTCCTGATTACGAACAACTTTCCACTAGTAACTATAGCCGAATTCAGCCGAAAATTGTTGGACCTCCATACTAAAAGTGGTTTCACAATGGTTTACTTTGTATGGGTACAAAATAAACCATTGTGAAACCACTTTTTTTTTATCGAATTCGACTATGGTTGCTTGGGGAAAGTGATTCGTAATTAAGAGTGGCGTCACCAGTTAATAGGAATTACACGAATTCAAATTTCCCTGTATGCGCATAAAATTACAAAAAAGAATTGTACATTTGGGTAATTAAAAGCGGCCGCACGACGACCGTAACACTTCCAGTATAAGCGGGTCTCACAGCGTTCACATCTCCGATAGCGTCTGGCGGCCAGCTTACATTGGTAGTGTTACCGTCGTCGTGCTGTCGACTGTACTACGTTTATACCTATTTACTTCCTTTAAACCGCATCAAAATCGGTTCAGTAGTTTTTGAGGAATATGGTAACAGACAAACACAAATAAACATACAACCTCTTAGGCCAAACGCATATACCGTAAAAAGGTGGATGGAATGTGTGAAAGAGGACCTGATTAAGAAAATAGTGAGCGCTGAGGTGATGGCTAGTAGAGATGAGTGAAATAAAATTAGATATTGCGTCGAAGAAGAAAACTTTGTGGTTTATATAGGTACTCGTAATAAGGAACTTTTCTAATAATAGGTCATTAATCATGAGTACTCCTCATAAGGAATTCACTACTAATTTAAATTTACCCATGTGCAAATCCACAGATTTATAATAAAGGACTTCGTAACACAACGAACTCTCTGCCATTCCGTAAAACATTTTTTATGTTTGGAATTGGTGAAAGAAGTGATTCCAGGAAAATGACAACATGCTCTGCTACAGTTGGCATTTCAACTTGATATGCATAATAATGTTCATCAAAATTTAAAGTACTCAACAAAACACCAGACAATATAAGGCGGTTTGAGTTATATATGTAAATTTTTTCCACAGTCATAAAATTCAAAAGATATCTATCTTCGCAAACATTTTTCACTACTACCGTTCCTTTAGTATATAGAATAGAGGACATCATAGCCCAACTGACCCTGATAAATGAATTACTGTTATCTAATTTTAGCGCTCTCTGTACGTCTTCTTTTTCAGATTGTGTGCAACGTTGTATAGCCCCAAAGGTAAGTATATCACAAAGTTTGCCTCGAAGAAAAAGGTCGTTTAGCTGAAGTTGATGTTTTATGGCTAACGATAATGTCACATTTATTCGGTTGCACGATGCTCTAGCTGCCATTTTTGATTGCCTGTGCTTAGATTCATACCTCATTGACCATATTGATGACAACGGACCAAATTTCAACATACTAGAGTGATAGTGTATAAGATGGTGGAATTTTGGTTTGAGAGTCTCTTTGGTTAGCATTATATATTGTTCATTAAGTTCAGCAACTAAAACCTGCAATAAATCTGCTATATCAGTAGTTACTTGTGTACAAAGCAGTATGTCCAGTATTTTCCTCAATGTTATGATCATAGCCCAAATAGCATCATCCTTTGGCACAAAATCTCCAACAATCAAACCAAAAAATCGCAAGAACGTCAACATTTCCCCAGAAGACAAACGCACATTTCCTCGGATTAAATGTTCCCTTTCGATTGGACACGGTTTATTTTTACTGTCAGGTCCGAAGTCAAACATAGACAGTATATCATTAAGATTTTTTAAAGAAAATAGTTTGTAAGTATGAGTATACTTTAGTAATATAAAACTTAAAATGTATTTGGCTACGCCTTCTAGTACATCATGCATGACGTCAACTCCTACTTGATTATATAATTCAAAATTTTTAAAATCAAGCCAGACACATCTTTCTTTAATGCCGGTTAAAGATACGTCATTTATAGCCAGGTCAACTTCATAAGTATCAGCATCTCTTAGAAGAGCTTTATCTTCATAGCATTGAGTTTTTAAAACTTCCTTCGAAACTTTGCAAAGTCTACATGGAAAGTTCGCAGAAAAACTCTCAGTAAATCCTATCATTGAATGTATTCCCAAATTATCTCCCAGAATTATAGCAAGTTCAAAAAATACGGTGCCATTGAAAAATGGGGTATTTATTACAACACCAAATTCAGAAAGAAAGTTAAATTCTTCAATAACTGGTTTGAAAATCACATTATTACCAAACATCGACCTATCAGAAGAATGAAAAAGAATAGCGAGGAAGATATTTGAAAGCACAGACGAACGCCAAGGAGGGAGGCAGGGAATAGAAACATAAACAGCTCCTAATTTATGAGTGCCAGAATGACTGCCAAGGACGTTTCCTGTTTCATAGTCATCGAAATACATAAATAGAGGTATAACTATCTTATGTGCATTAGACGCCATTCTACTTTTCCAGAAGGAACCCTGAATAAAATTTTCTACTGTTTGCTTATTCTTCAAACTATCCATGAATTGTAAAGTATCAATTAAAACATTCTCAAGCGAAAAAAAATTTTTTAATACTTGTCTAAGAGGGATGAAATGTTCTTGACATTCAACTGTTTCAATACGTGTTACACCTTGTTTCTTAACTCTATCTAATCTATGGCCAACAGTTTTCGATTCATGTTTTACGTATGAACCGAGTTCTGAAAAGTGATTAAACCTATTTCGTTCCGTTCTGTAATTTTCTAAAGGAGATCTCAGCAATGATGTAACCATTTCTCCAATATCACTACTTATTGCATTTTCTGAGCAAACATTATCGATACATTCTTTAATAACGGGAGCTATGGTATCAATAAACTCTTCTAAGCCGGTGACTACATATTGAACTACATTTCTGGGTAAAAGTACATTACCATATAAAGAGGCAATAAAAACTGACAAGGGTCCGTCAATACTAGGTTTCATATGAAGTGCTGAACTTTCAGGGCTCTCTGCAGCAGAATGATGGTCATGCTGTAAAATTTCAGCATTTGCAACACGAGCGGAAAATTGATCAACAAGAGACGTAGGTACTTTGGTAGCATGTTCCTTTTCGAAATGTCTTTTAAATGAATTAAAAAGATGAAAATGTCTCTTACAGTCATCTTCGTCGCATTTAAAATAAACAAAGTCATGATTATTGTGTGTAAATTGAAAGTGACGCCTGAGAACTTTAAGGTCATTAAAATTAAGATGACATATAAAACATCGAACCATAGTTAAATAAAATCTAGTCAACAATGCCCAATTCCCCAAGCAGCGTATTTACGGCTGTAAATTCTTTATCGCAAGGTTTATTCAATTTGTAAAATGCTTTTTGAATAAATAGCCAAGTGGAAAGACACTCTATAGGATATTGAGCATTAATAACCCACGTAGTTTTGAAACATACATCCACTGCCGCCAAAATGTTTGGCAACATGTAGATTGTATTATTGACAATAACCAAGTAAGATCTAATTTCTAGTAAATTGGGACCAACAATTATTACAAACGGTTGAAGTGTCAATCCTCATCCGGCAAACTTATTGCGCCGCTCGCCGATTATTTATCTAATTTCAGCATCGCTGGTCACGTGAGTAACAAATCCATCGCGAACTTCTGCTTTCGAAGGCCGCCACACCTTTTTGTTGGCACCTTTGAGACGTATGCATGTTACGGACAATAAGTAAGGTATCAAGAGAAGTGACACGAAGTTTGTAGACTCTTCTGACGCTGCAAACAACAAATTGCTTACATTACACATAAATAACACAATTTGTTTATCGGTAATTCTGCCAAATTTCCGTCATGAGTTAGAAACTTTAGGGTCTAGATATTTTAACAATCAAATATGAACGAATTTAATTAAATTTAAATACTAATATGATTTCGGGATTGTTCGCGAAATCATATTAATATTAGGATACTTATTTTATTTATTTACGTAATTGTTTAATTCTGTTACAAACTCGTGACAAGGTTTGGACGCAGAGCGTCATCCTTGTCCATTTACACCAAATAATTTCATCACTTTGGCAAAATGTCAAATGCAGCTGGAATTTACACCAAATAAATATTTAAAGACTATAACATCAGAGTGAAAATCTTAAAGGCGAAGAATTACTGTTATAAGCTCTTTTTTGAGGTTTACTTTATTGACAAAAAGTACTTACAATTATTAAGACAACCCAGGAGATAATCAATTTGTTTATCTCTCGCAGCTCGCTTTCTGCCCTGGTTAATTAGCTTATCTTTTAGTAACGGTAAGTTTATGTAGAGACCATTTGTATTATCTGGATATGTGTGGTCAAAATCTTTCACCAACTGAAAGAAATAGAATTACCAGATAGTAGAAATCGATTCGAACATTGATTGCAAGGCCTATGTTGAAAGTTGCAGGTAATCTGTCAAAACGCCTCTGATTCAATTAAAAAGATATAGGAATTGTTTGGACTTCTGTAAAATAACATTCAGTTAGATATACTTACGAGAGTGTATCCTGTTGATTTCTGTAAGGCAGGAAAATGTTGAAAATACTCGTCAATTTTGCTATTGGTACAGATGCGGAGCCGAACAGCAGTTGTTAAGCGCCATTTTTCTTCCACCATTACCCAGGGTTCGCTGGAGTTTTTTTAGCCACTGAAGATCTTCCGTTGCGATGTCTAAATGAAAAAAAATCGTCCCTGGCACCGCTGGTGTGTGGCCGGCCAGTGTTGCCGCCAGGGTTAATCTAGTTTAAAGCTAAACTAAAGGCAAAAGTAGCCAAATTAAAATTTTGGTTTTCAAATTCCACTAGAAGTGGGTAAAGTATATTCGGCTCTCGCAAGTCTAAAATATAGACGTGGGGTTAAGTAAGTAGGTACCACACGACAGGAAATCAAGTTAGTTTTCCAGTTTAGCTTTTAATGGAAATAGGTAGGTGACTTGACTTTTTGCAGCGTCGTATGTAAACAGTCAGCCGTACGATGATGGTCGTAACGTTTCCAATAGGTATAAGTTAATCTCGCGGGCGTTCACAAGTTCGCATTTGGTAGTGTTACGGCTGTCCGTCGTCGTGCGATCGACTGTACAAGAGGTTCAAACAATTACTGTGTGGTCGCTAGGTGATGTTTTGTATTGAAAACCGGACAATGAAAAATAAATAGTTTTTTGATTTTTAGAATCCTTAGGTTTCTAATTTAGGTCACTTGGATTATGTGAATAAAAGGATTTCTAGTAGTCCAAATTTTAATAGATTAGATTAGATTTATTTAGTTCACTTTTACAATAGCATGTCATACATACAGTTTCGTAAATTTATGAAATTTAAAATAAAAGTGATTGTCAAACATAAAACAAAAAATAATAACATAAAAAACAAATTCCTGTATACAATAGTAAAACATATTGTTATATGTATGTCAAAATTAATTAAGAAAGTATAAGTATGTAACCATTGTTACGTCAACGTCATACCATTTTAGAATAATCAAAATGAAATAAAACAAAACAAAATAAAATATAAACCATGTCATGAGATTATTGATATGCCATAATCACCTTTGTCAAATTATAGTTGAATACAAGTTAAAATAGTAATATTAAAATAGAAAACATGTCAGGAGGTTATGAAAATGTCATATCCATATACTCTTTAATAGAATAAAATTCATTTTCCAACAAAAAGTTTCTCAGTTGGCGAATGAATGCGTCGTCATTTTTTTCGTCACGTAAATCTGCGGGTAGATGCTCATAGTACGTAGGCCCGATCACACGGGGGTTTTTTGTCGCGAGTGTTGTGCGTCGTGAGACAGATTGTAAGCGACCTGTACTCCTTAATAGATGTCCACCTCCGACGCGACGGCTAAAACTAGACATATTCCGCCGCACAAACAATATCACTTGGTATAAGTACAGTGAGTACAATGTCATTATTTTTGTTTTATGAAAATGGGTTCTACATGTGTCTCTGGGTTTAACTCCACTTAGGATTCTTATTGCCCTTTTTTGTAGAATGAAGACGCGGTTTGCATCAGCTGAGTTACCCCAAAGAATGACGCCATACGACATAAGTGAGTGGAAATACGCTAAATACGTCTGCCTCAGCACGTCTGTTGATATAAGTGGGCGGAGTTTCCGTAACGCATATGCAGCACCACTCAGTCGATCGCAAAGTGATTGTATATGGGACTTCCAGTTTAGATTGCTATCTAACTTGAATCCCAGGAATTTTACCTGTTCACACAATGGTACCGGGATGGACATATTCATTGGTCTCTGATTTGTTTTAGCCGTGAAGATTATCCCATTCGATTTAGTGACATTCAGAATTAACCCATTAGCCACAAACCATTCCCGCAACTGCATGCACACATTATTTATTTTAATATTAAGTTGTCGTATGTTTTGGCGCATACAACAACAGTAGTGTCATCGGCAAATAGCGCTATTACGCCTTCAGTAATATAGGTTGGTAGGTCATTTACAAATATCAAAAACATAGTATTTCCCAGTGCAGATCCTTGTGGAATGCCTATTGTTACTTTACCTGGGGATGACCTCACTTTTTTACCATTGGCTACGACCTCCACTGTCTGGTACCTGGGGATGACCTCACTTTTTTACCATTGGCTACGACCTCCACTGTCTGTTGCCTATTGTATAAAAACGATTTGAGTAAACTTTGAGCTTTGTTATTTAATCCATAGTGTGACATCTTCTCCAACAATAATTCATTTCCTATTAGGTACATCAAATGCTTTTGTTAAATCACAGAAAATGCCCGCTGTTTTATATTTATCGTCTAGAGCAGTAATTATGGCGTCTATGATATTTTGAGCTGCTGCGGTTGTAGATTTGTTTTTGCGGTAAGCATATTGCCTATTCGTCACTAAGTCATTTCTCTCCAAGTGTCTCATAATACTATTTGATAAGATCGACTCAATAATCTTCGAGATTGTGGGAACAATTGTAATCGGTCTGTGGCTATCTACAGCACCCTTCTCACCTTTGCCTTTATAAACGGGACACACACGCGTGTTCTTTAGAACACCCGGATATGTCCCACAATCGAACATTTCATTTATTAAAACTACTAAAATATTACCTACGACTGGCCACACACATAACAGTATGTTTATTGATATATCATATATATCTAACGTATTGGGTGTTTTCAATAACGATTTGAGTACTGCGTCTATAGTGTCACGTGTGATCAGGGGCAACTCATAACTAGGGACATCTTTTTTGCTTAAATATGTATGTAATATAGGAATAGCTTTTTCGCGGTCAGCTTGGAGTTTAAGATTAGCAGTTACCGTTAAAAAATAATCATTGAAACGATTGGGGATTTCGTCAGGTGGTACATCCTTGTCTTCATCCCTCAAACAAATATTATGGAGTTTATTTTCTGACCCTACTTCATCATTCACGACACGCCAAATCTCCCTAGATGGGTTTTTGGCGTTTGTAAGTCGTTTCCCAATGTAGTTCTTTTGATCACGCAGAGTTGTAATTTTAATTAGTTCTTTAAACTGGTTTATAGCATTTGATAATATGTCAGAGGGACATTGTTTGCTAAATTCACAAAAACCTTCAAAGTTCCTAATGTACGTAGATAGCTCTTCACTGATCCAGGGAACTTTATTTTTCTTTATTGGTACCTTTTTAATTGGGAAGTGAATGTCTATGAAGTATGTCAGAACACGAAATAATTTAGAAAATTTATCATTTATATTTATAGAATTATCATTTACAAAGTTCCAATTATAATTACAGATGTCAATATAAAATAAATAAATAGATTCTTTTTGGTGAAAGCGTCGATGAATGTGTGTGTGTTGTTGATGTCGTGACAGTGATAGTTTGTTACACAACGTAAATAGCTGGGCGTTGTGGTCACTAATCGCGGTGTCTAACGGTGTCCCTGTGACGTCACCGTCACTACGAGCAACTATTCCGCAGTCGAGGGACGTTTTACAGTCATCGGTCACCCTAGTTGGAAAATCTACTATGTTCTCCAAACCGTAACTCAGTAACAGGTCGTCCAACTGTCGTCTCAATGTATTGTCTGTCAAATAATCTACATTCAAATCACCAACCAAAATAAACCTTTTATTTTCGTCTATTATTTTACTAAATAAACATTCTAATGTCTCTAAAAATATATTAAATTTTCCTTGACCTGTCCGGTATACACCAACTACAATCAGTTTTGGGTTATAAAATTCGACTATTGTAAATTCGCAATGAAACTCAACGGCCACCCCCTGTAGGTCGTGTCTTTGCTTGTAAAATAACCCGTTTCGCACATACATAGCCACACCGCCATGTTCGATGCGCGAGCGGCAGAAAGAACATATAGTCTGACGCGTTGAATCTCATTATAACGACACCATGTTTCGGAACATACGAGTACGTCTGGTTCATGTTTACTTACTAAAATGTTCAGTAACCCAGTTTTACTAGTGATAGACCGTACATTTTGATGTATAATTAAAAAATTTTGTGTGTTCGCGTTCGGATTTGCATAACTGGTGTTTGTCGTACATTTAGTTATTATTTTACCGGTTTTCCTTGTGAATTTCTTGGAATAAGAACCGTGTGGATTTCTTGGAAGAAAGAATTCGTGGAATAAGAACCAAAACGTAATAGATGACAGTAAGACAAGGACAGACAATATTCCAATTACAAATTTATCCATAAATAACACTACCCCGTAAATTTGTAATTCAAGACAATTTATAAATAATTAATTAACAAGTACATACTCGTAAGTATTTACAATCTCAAATTGACGTCGAGCTTAAACATAACGGAAGACTATGTACTTGACATTATTTCACTGAAAACACAATGTGACAGAGCCTTTGTAAATATATCAGCCAGTTGTTTCTTCGACTCAACATATTTCAACAAAAGCTTTTTATTTTCCACAAGTTCTCTTATAAAATTAAATTTTATGTCTATATGCTTTGTACGTTTGTGCATAATAGGATTTTTTATTAACTTCATAGTGCTTTGGTTATCAATATGCAAACTAAAATTATCGCACAAATTCCCTTCTCCAATTTCAACCAAAAACTGTTTAACCAAAGATATTCTTTTGATGCTGAACAAGCTGCCATAAACTCCGCTTCAGTTGTAGACAATGCCATTGTTTTTTGCTTCTCTAAAAACCAAGTTATTGGACCACCATTTAGCAAAAAAATATAACCAGTAGTTGACCTCCTATTATCAATATCACCTCCAAAATCAGCATCACAGAACCCAATTAAAAATTGATTATGTTCATTACATTTATATTCAATTGACAACGTTTTTGTCCCCATGAGATACCGAATTATGCGTTTTACTGCATTAACATGTTCGTTATTATAATTATTAATATAACGACTAACAAGATTGACTGCATAACAAATATCTGTGGCCTTATTCACGTAACAAAACTTCAACGACACGCCAGCGACTTGATCTTTGAGGTCACTTTTCGTGTTCATGTATTAATTGTATGATTTTGTTTACGCCAATTTTGTTTTGGGTGTTCACGTACTTAATACTGACCTACGGCATTCTGTTGTGGGGAAATGCCGCGGACATAAATTGTATCTTTGTTCTGCAGAAACGAGCGGTTCGCGCGATTTACAGACTGGGCCCCAGAGTGTCTCTTAGGAATAAATTTAAAGAAATTAATATACAGGGCGTCCCAAAGTTATGGGACATGAAGGGGAAGTACCTTAAATATCGTAGATAGTGAATTTTGCTCAAAGAAGACTTTATGTTATTTTTAAAAGTTAGTAATTCTGCATTCATAGATTTTCTAAAAATTATTTGCTTCGGCTGGGAATCGAACCGACTCAAATGTGAAAAAAAAAACACCCTACTTTTATGATGCCAATCGAAAGAATAGCTAAAAAATAATAACTCTGCCTAAGTAACATAGTATTTTAAAAGAAAGGAACAACATAAAATGATTGAGTCAAATTTCAAGAAAGTTATTTATTGCCGACGACGTTCGAAAAGTAGCGATATTATCATTCCAAAGATAGCATTGATTATTCGTAAATAAGTACCCACTTCATAAAATAGGTACTAACATAGTTTTCCTTATTATAAGTGCACGTGTAGATGAAATGATAAAACTTGTATTTCAATACGTCCTCTGTAAGCTAGACAGAAGGCAAATTAAAAACAAAAATAAATAATTTATAATTTGAAAATGGAACAGTTTATGACAGCGTTTGTTTGAATGCATACTTTTTAAGATATTTTAAAAAGAAGTGATATTTTTAAATGTTGTTCTTAAATTTGAAAATGGAACAGTATGTGCGAGCGTTTGTTTTTCGGATATTGATCTGTTTAGTCTCAATTCACTTACACAAGTGTTATTGTGTTAATTTATTGCGAACATGGCATATCAAGTAAGTTTTGATCTAATGGAAGCATATTTTTTGAACGATAAAGATATCTCTAGAAGTTTGCGGTGGTATGGCGTAAAATATCCTGATAGACAAATACCGTCTCGTAAAGTTTTGAAAAGGCTTGTGAACAATTTGAAAACTCTGGGACGTTTCGATAAACGCCCAAGAGAACCACAGCAAGAAAACCATACGATCAACGACGAAGAACTTGGTATTTTAATTTACTTTTCGGCTTTTCCGAAAGCATCGGTGAGAGAAGGAGAACATGAAATTGGAGTTTCAAAAAGTAAAATACACCGTGTATTAAAAAAACACGGTTTTAAGAGTTATGTTGAAGGACGATTGGTTCAAAAATTACTTCCGGGCGATACAGAAAGGAGAAAAAATTTCTGTCTTGATATCCAGGCACGATTGCTCGAAGATCCAAATTTTTTGGATAATATTATTTGGACAGACGAATCTAACTTTAGCAATAACGGTATGTATAACCGCAACAATAATCGTATTTGGTCTAAAGAAAATCCCCTACGAGTGACTGAAACTAATAACCAAGTGCGTTTTTCACTCAACTGTTGGTGCGGACTTTTAAAAAACCGGGTTTTCTTAATCCATTTTTACCAAGGAACCTTGAACACAGAAAAGTATTTAGGAATACTTCAAATTTTAAGGGATAAGATAAGAAACCATTCCGCGGCGGAGCAAGAAAACTTAATTTTCCAACAAGATGGAGCTCCGGCTCATAATAGTCGGAGAGCAGCAGATTTTCTAAATGAATGTTTTCCTACATGGATTGGTACAAATGGACCGATTAGATGGCCGGCCAGATCCCCGGACCTCACACCATTAGATTTCTTCTTTTGGGGATACGTGAAAGATATGCTATACAAAAAGCGATACGAGAACGTAGGCGAGTTGCAAACATAATTGTGCCATATCACATCGAGTGTTCACCATAAAATGATTAGAAAATCAACAGGCAGCGGGCTCATTAAAAGATTGGCGATTTGCGTAAGACAAGAGGGATCACATTTTGAGCATTTAATTAATTAATTTACAAAAAAATACCTACTTAATTGACTACGGCAGTTTCATGTATGTTTTTTATTTGATTAAAATGATTAATTTCACGTTGTTCCTTTCTTTTAAAATACTATGTTACTTAGGCAGAGTTATTATTTTTTAGCTATTCTTTCGATTGGCATCATAAAAGTAGGGTGTTTTTTTTTTCACATTTGAGTCGGTTCGATTCCCAGCCGAAGCAAATAATTTTTAGAAAATCTATGAATGCAGAATTACTAACTTTTAAAAATAACATAAAGTCTTCTTTGAGCAAAATTCACTATCTACGATATTTAAGGTACTTCCCCTTCATGTCCCATAACTTTGGGACGCCCTGTATTGACATTAGCATCGCAATATATTTACGAAAACTTAATGTATGTAAGAAAAAATATAGAATCGTTTAAGAAAAATAGTGATATACATAATGTTAATACCAGATATAAAAATAAACTTGCTGTTCATGCCAGCCGTTTACACAAAGTCACTAAGTCATTTAAGGGGCAATGTATACGCTTTTATAATAAGGTTCCAGTGGACATTCAAAATTTACCTTTAAATAAATTCAAAACCATCATAAAACAGACATTATTTACCAAAGGCTATTATAAAATTTCTGACTATCTGGATGATAAGCAAGCATGGACATAGACCGCTCGGCGATATTCAGCCTAATTATACAATATAATATAATTGTAACCCAAACTTATTTAAAAGAGCAACCCTTGAGTTTCTTGCTCGTTCTTCTCTGGGGAATCTGCTTTGCGAATGAGCAAAAATGTCAATAATTTTAATATTAAGATAAAAAATGTGACGTTTTCAAGTGATAATCTTTATCCTACGAAATAAATATTTTTGACTTTGACTTTGACTTTAATCGAACGTGGTGAAAATAAAATCGTACGATTAATACATGTACACGAAAAGTGACCTCATAGATCAAGTCGCTGGCGTGTCGTTGAAGTTTTGTTACGTGAATAAGGCCACAGGTCTCGTGACACATGAAAGAAATAGTAAAGAACCAACTGCTTCACGATATGGAAAGTTAATTTGAACATTACAATTTTCATTCTGACTCAGTACCACATTTGGATCAGCAGGAACTAAATTTGGTTTTGCTTCATTCATATTAAACTTTTCAATCATCTTCTGAATATAATGCGACTGGCTGAGTGAGATTGATTCTGTTACATTATTTTTACAAATTTCAATAGCTACATAATGTGATGGTTCTAATACATGAATATCAAAGTTTTGCTTTAAGTATTCTAAAATTGACAATATCGCATCATTATTTTCGGCCATCAGTAAGCCGCCATCAACGAAAATTGCTAACAATACTTTAATACCTTCGAAACAACCGGTATATATGTATACAATGGTCAGTTTCACATCATATAAAACCATTCAGGTCTCTCGGTCTCAAGGTGGTGATGGCTCGGGTCGAGATTAGAGTGCAGTCCTCGAATGTTGGAGAGGTGCACTTTGAGTGTAAGGACGTGCAACTTTTTTACTCGCATTAAAAGCCAACCTCCCTACAAAAAGAGGACAAAGCATTCGACTGGTCGACAAGTTACTCCTGCTAAAGGCCATATTCGAAAATAGCATATTATCGTTTAGTTTAAAATATGTAAAGTACTATTAACTAATTATTATCTTTACACTTCTAAACTTGTTTCGAAAACGAAAAATGCTTACTTTAAATTTTACATGCTAAGAATGAAATATGCCGAATTTAGCCCTAAAAATTTTAAAATGGCAACACTATGCAGAGAACAGAAGTAACCAAGTACTCGTGAGACACTACTTACTTTAATCGTTTACTAATAACAGAGTACTTGTGAAACAATAGCCAATTCACTCGGATATATTTGGTTGCAAATAACCGAGTGCTCGTAATATAGTAGCCAATTTGATCGGTTACAATTAGCCGAGTCACTTGTGAAAAAGTAGATAATCACGTTTGGTTGCAAATAACCGAGTCCTTGTGAGATAGTAGCCAATTTACTCGGTTACAATTAGCCGAGCCACTTGTGAGAAAGTAGATAATCACGTTTGCTTGCAAATAACCGAGTACTCGTGAGATAGTAGCCAATTTGCTCGGTTACTATTAGACTAATCACTTGTGAGAAAGTAGATGGGTAATTTAATTTTGGTTATAAATAACCGAGTACTCGTGAGATAGTAGCCAATTTGCTGTGAGCATCAGAATGACTGCCCAAAGTGACAGATCAGTTTTAAAATATTTCTAAGATTAAATACCTATTTGGTACCTTTGTTAAGATATTTGGTACCTAAGTAATAACTAAGAAAATCAATTAAACAAATGGCCAGTCATTCTGATGTCTGAAAAAGGCTACGAAATTTAATTTTGCCTATATACAAATTTAGTACCTATTTAGTACCTAAATATATATTTTTTCTAGATTATCAAAACAACAAATAAAAAAAATATGAGCAAAAAATGTTTTATTGACATTTTATAAAAATATAAAAAAGGAACATTAATCTTTTCTTGCATATAAAATGCAATGTGCGTAGAAACTTTTACAGCTTTTTGTTATTCTGGTAGACAAATCGTCAAAACATTGCCATTTTGTGCCCCTGCGGCAATGGGATTTATAATGTCCAATACTATTGAAACTGGGTGCAGGAACAAATTCAATAACAGACAAGAGTTTATATTCAGTATATTTTAACGTCATATTTCTCAATTATCAGAAAGAAATATTTTTTTATCAGACTCGGGTTCAAAAATCATGATATCTTTTAAACTATAATCAACAGTTTTTGTGCCATTGCAATTAAACTTTCTGCAAGTTGACATGTTGTTTTCAGACATTATTGTCGATTCGGCGTGTGTTTACTAAAAACAAGAGGCAAGAATGCACATTTTCTTTTTACTTTGTTTGTTAGGCAGTCGATATTTGAACACGACTCTTGAATGTCAGCGCTATATATATTTTTATCAATCAAAATTCTCTCAAATATATATGCAACATTGCATTCACATGTTACGAAAGTCATCCCATTGTTGTCAATATTTGTATCAAAATATGTTTTCAAAATCTCTCCACGTAGTTTCTATATATCTGCTGTATTATCATTGGCAGCAATCATTTTTATGAATTTAAAATACTCATCATCAGTATCGCATAAAGTTCTGCTGAATTTATAATTTTCTACCATTCCGACAGCAAGCGTTTGTGAGACCGAGTCAAATGCACGTGTTCGAAATAATAGTGTCTTTACCTGCAAAGTGTGTTATAGAATAGAGAAGTGAATAGAGTTCCTTTATTATATTTTTTATTATGTGCATAATTGAGTTGTAAACAATACTCAATAAAAATTTCAATAAAAAATTTTTTGCTCATATTTTTTTTATTTGTTGTTTTGATAATCTAGAAAAAATATATATTTAGGTACTAAATAGGTACTAAATTTGTATATAGGCAAAATTAAATTTCGTAGCCTTTTTCGTGGAGATTCTAAATGTGGGTGGTCATTCAGACATCAGAATGACTGGCCATTTGTTTAATTGATTTTCTTAGTTATTACTTAGGTACCAAATATCTTAACAAAGGTATTAAATAGTACCAAATAGGTATTGAATCTTAGTAATATTTTAAAACTGATCTGTCACTTTGGGCAGTCATTCTGATGCACACCAATTTGCTCGGTAACAATTAGATGAGTCACTTGTGAGAAAGTAGATAATAACATTTGGTTGCAAATAACCGAGTACTCGTGAAATTGTAGCCAATTTGCTGGGTTACTATTAGCCGAGTCACTTATGAGAAAGTAGATAATCACATTTGGTTGCAAATAACCGAGTACTCGTGAAATAGTAGCCGATTTGCTCGGTTTATATTCGCCGAGTCACTTGTGAGAAACTAGATAATCATGTTTGGTTGCAAATAACCGAGTACTCGTGAAATAGTAGCCAATTTTCTCGGTTACAATTAGCCGAGTCACTTGTGAGAAAGTAGATAATCACATTTGGTTGCAAATAACCGTGTACTCGTGAAATAGTAGCCAATTTGCTCGGTTACAATTAGCCGAGTCATTTGTGAGAAAGTAGATAATCATGTTTGGTTGCAAATAACCGAGTACTCGTGAAATAGTAGCCGATTTGCTCGGTTTATATTCGCCGAGTCACTTGTGAGAAACTAGATAATCATGTTTGGTTGCAAATAACCGAGTACTCGTGAAATAGTAGCCAATTTTCTCGGTTACAATTAGCCGAGTCACTTGTGAGAAAGTAGATAATCACGTTTGGTTGCAAATAACCGAGTACTCGTGAAATAGTAGCCAATTTGCTGGGTTACTATTAGCCGAGTCACTTATGAGAAAGTAGATAATCACGTTTGGTTGCAAATAACCGAGTACTCGTGAAATAGTAGCCAATTTGCTGGGTTACTATTAGCCGAGTCACTTGTGAGAAAGTAGATAATCACGTTTGGTTGCCAATAACCAAGTACTCGTGAAATAGTAGCCAATTTGCTCGGTTACTATTAGCCGAGTCACTTGTGGGAAAGTAGATAGGTAATTTATTTTTGGTTACAAATAACCGAGTGCTCGTGAGGCATTAGCCGACATACTAAGCTACGAGTAACTGAGTGACCTTTAAACCAGTAGACAGTTTACTAGTTTACAAATAATCATCACCATTGGTAACTGTTAGTGGTAACCGAGTAAATTGACTACTGTCTCACAAGTTTTCGGTTGTTTGTACTCGGTTACGAGTAACCGAGTGATTCAGGAGAGCGGGACCATCTGCTCGATTGCAAATAACCCAGGGACTCGTGAGAATTAAGAAGTGAGAATGTAATCAATTTACTCGATTACAAATAACCGAATACTCCTGAGAGAGTAGTCAATTTACTCGATTGCAAATAACAGAATAACTCGTGAGAAAGCAGCGAATTTACTTGAACACAAACAACCGAGTACTAGTAGAAGGTAGAAAATTTACTCGCTTAGAAATAACCGAGCTACTGGGGTGAAAGTAGACGATTTAATCGATTGTATATGATCGAGTGGTTCATGAGAAAGTACAAAATTTATTAGGCTACAAATATCTGAGTACTCAGTTCCAAGTCACCGAGTACTTGTGAAACAGTTGTTAATAGACTTGGTTACAAGTAACCGACATTAATTGTAAGAAAGTGAACAACTTACTCGGTTGCATTCGAGAGAAATTAAACAATTTACTCAGTTATAAATAACCGAGTGACTTGTGCGATAGTAGACAGTTTAGTTGATCACAAGTAACAAAACTACTACTCATGAGAAAATAGATCATTTACTTATTTACAAATAACCGAATACTTATGAAATAGTAATCAATCATCATTTAAATGATTTAAATTGGCTGCGCCAATCGAGTACTGTTGGTTTATATTAAATAAGTGGTCGGATACAAATGACCAATTTCAGTTTAACCGAGCCAAAATCTCACTCGGTTAAGGTTTCGTTTTGAGAGTGTGTTCGGCAATTTTTAACATGACCGATGACAGAGAAATCGCGCAGAAAGGAGAAGATTCTGAAGAAGACTTACCAGGTTTCAGAATCGCTACTATGACTTGAGATTTCGGTACTATGATATTTCCTGTGAGCATGATAATAAGTTCCAAGTAATAAGAGAGAGCAGAATCACTAAGGTTGCTAAAGAAAGAATATGGAATACCATCGCTACAGGCGTACAGGTGCTGAATCTTTCACGTTGGTAACAACGCCTTTCCGTTCATGTAATGAAAAGGGAGAATTAAGTTCGGTACTATTTTCAGTAGGAAGTAGAACAAGAACAAGAGGAGCAAGTTTGTCTAAGAATTGATTGGCTAAGGATGGTGACATTATTGTGGTAGCGTTAGGCTCTTTGAAAGCAGATCTAAATTTTCTGATATTCACGGAGGCACTGCATTCTGTTGTTTTACAAAATCTCCAGTTTGTGCTTCCAGATTTATTTTTGACGCTAACGTAATATTTGTTACAGCCTATAACCAAAACCTTTTTTCCTCTTTCACCAATCACAAACGAAAATTCCTCGTCTTCGTCCATACTCAAACTTGATGCAGACAACTACAATGTTTTATGATTATACACGATTTTTCCCACGTCAACAGATTCCTAATGCAATGATATCTGAATGACGTTGCATTGACGTGACACTCAAGATAAATTTTGTTATAAATTATGTTTTACGAGATTTTTTTTTTCGCGGCGAAACGCATTACGCGTACCGCTCTCGCCTGGGGGATGGCGAGACGGTTATGTGGGACTCCCCTCCCTATCGGGAGGGATACCCACTAAAACCCCGCGGCGACCTTCTTCGGCAGCAGGGAGGACCTGGGAACGCATGGAGCCCCTCCAGGCCCCGCCCTCCCCTCACAAGGGGAGGCACATTCCCGGAGGGCGTCTAGCGCACCCTCCGTAGGGGCGCTGTCGTGCCTCACCGCGATTAGCGAGCGGTATGAAGCGCAGCAGGCCCGATGCGACGACACCCCCCCGGTCCCTCCGGGGGGTGTCATGCACTCCCGGGCCGCGTCCGACGACTACATCGCCCGAGGTGTTCGCGGCTAACGAGCGTTACCGCCACCGCGACGTCGCCTCCTGCGAGCGGGATCGGCCCTCTTCCGATCCCGCTCTGCGGCCTCCTTCTGGATCATGACTGCCTCGCAGAAGGAGGCCGCTGCCCTCCAACACTCCTCCATTTTAAATCCTAATAACCAGCCAGTATACTTAATGCAATAGAGAACCAAGCAAAGAAAATGTATGATAAAGATTTAATATTACTTTAACTGACAATAAAATTTATGTTCTGTTCTGTACACAAACACGAACGTTATTTAATAACTCCCCGTCGATGGCGAACGGTGCGATGGTAGAATTTAGTCGTGGGCATCATGTCAAATAACTCTTGGAACACTCCCGGTTTGTATAGGCGGTAGAAGACGCCAAGGGAGGCAATGAGGAAATTGGGTGATATAGCTGGAACCACATGTCTTTAAACGACAAAACTTACAAATATAACATGAGAATCTGTAGACATGGTCATTGTTTACACATACAACAAGTATTTAATTCCTCCTCAACAGCACAACTATCACCGGCATGTCTCTGGCCACACTTGTAACATCGAGGTTTAGACCTACACTACGCTTTGACATGACCATATCTACAACACTGGATTGTTGGGTAAATGTAGAAGTCGAATTGTAACAAATAAATATAGTTACTTTTGGGAAGCACTTGGCCATCAAACATGAGTACAATAGTACAATAGTGTATGTGTTGCTAAACTGTGATTTGTTGTCAACTATTGTTTTTTTCTTTTTTGTATACGGCGGACTGGTAATATTGACTACAACCTATAGGTACAGAAACATTTGCAATAACTTCATCTGAAGACCAGTCAGAAGGTACTCCTCTTACTAGACCTATTAGTGTGATATTAAAAGAAGGGATAAATGCTTTAAACGTTGCGAAGTTTAACTTTTATGGTTTGAAACGAGTTGGCATCTGTCTGCGTGTTTGGAAAAAGGTATAAAAAGTCGTCGTCGTCGTTTTTACCTTGGTTTTGTTTCAGGAATTTGCCAAAAGCAATCGGATGAAGAGTAGTGTTATTGTCTGGATCACCAGGCAACGTTCAGAAAGAACAGCCATCAGACTGTTCTTTCTGAATGTGTACGCAATAGGGGCACGCACAGATTCTACATTAGCATTATTGTTATTAACTTGTAGTTCTTTTATTTCAGTATATTTTGTTACATTTTTGTCCTGTTCTTTTAATGTTTGTGACTCATTTTCGGTGCACTGGCAGTCTTTAATCATTCAATTGCTTGTTTGAAGGATGATTCCGCCTTTTTTTATTGCAATGTTAGCATAAACGGCGTATGGCTGAAACGCGCTTGCGTGCACTAGTGATATTCGTTCTCCGAACTATCTATGTCTATACTGGACTCGTTGTCTATTGTAACGGTTGAACGGTTTGTCCTCCCAGGGTCTTCAAGAGGGTACATACCTATATGTATACAAAAGAGAAAGAAAGCTTACCAATATATACAGCTACACAATAATAGAATACACAAATAAGTTAAATAATATCTACAAATCATATACAAAACTGACCCTCAATTAGAAAAAATTAAATTAAAAAAAAAAAACAGAAATAAAAAACCCGACCGCCATTTTCAAGATCTCCCGCGCTTTTCCTTTTATAGTTTCGTTTCTGAAAAATATTCAAAACAAAATTTGTTAAGGTTTTCTTTTATTTAATAATTCATGGCAAAGGAAGCGCTTTGCATGGTGCACCATCATGTTTTGTACGTTTTTTTAACAAAAATATAAGAAATATGTAAAAATAAATACATTTAGGTGTACACACTCTGATATGTACGCATTTTAGAGTGAAATTTAAACAAATTTTAATGTTTTAATACAATAAGCTGATTAAACAAACTTATAATTCGTTCTCTCATTCAATCGCCGTTGAGGCGACTTGAGACATGATCTCAGCTGAGTAGACCTCAAAATTGGTTTACTGCTTAAGACGCATCTCGGGTGATACAGCCTCAAGACTTGTATTGAGATTGGTATATTAATACGGACCTAAATGTGGCAAACCTAAATAAGGAATTTCTTGATCCCCAGGTGGTGCAGTACCGGTGTTTCGTCGAGCTCTGTTATTCCCCACAAGGGTAGCGCTACAAGATGAGTTTGGGATATACACGTACGCCGGTCTACATCAGGCGGCGGCTGAACTCAGCGTTGACATCTCTGCACAGCTGGGTGAGTTTAGAGCCTTTGTCGTGTCTTCTATTTTACGCAGAAGGTTTGATATCATTGCGGTCTTAGATAACATAATGGTAGCTGACGAGGTGAACATTAAAAAAAGCCCCACCACCACTCAGCGAATCAAAACCCACTGGAAATCGAACCCCCAACCTTCGTTTTGTAAACCCGATGTTTAAATTGACGTGGTTATGGATATGTAAGTACATAACGACTTTTATCCCACATGGAGTGGTTAGAGATATCCCAAACACAAGATTCATCGACTTTGATATCAGGGTTTCCTTTATGAATATGCAGCAACAATTGTCATCATCATAATGTGCCCTATAATTATGTGAGTGAAAGTGTATTCCCAATTGTATATCATTTTTTTTGTGGTTGACACCATCTTTTTCGATTTTATCATCATCTGTGGTAACATAGCTTCTAACATTATCAGCTTTGTCGATATTGTAACCAAAAAAACGATCAATAATCAGGTCTTAACATATAGAACGTTTCATTCATAAGACATGAATTTTAAATGTTCAGTTTTCTTCATTGAACAAATTGCATAGTAGTAGCTAAATTTGACTCCATCACACACAAAGGCTACCGTTCGCTCATTTAGGTACCTAAAACAATTTGAAGCCATGTTCATGTCGTCAGTTATTATCGATTTCACTTTCCAACAATTGAGATTGCGGTAAAAAGCGTCTTCAGTTCATCTTAAAAAAAAAACTTAACGTAGTGGCACCAATGATCGACACTTTAAGGAAGTTACATGAGTTTAAGAAACATAAAATTAAAAAAAATATAGTGAGAGAAACCATAATGACTGTAAATGATAAAGTGTATCCTCAAGTAATTATATGTTGGATTGTTGTTAAATTAAAATATATAGGATAACAGAACTAACAAAATAATCGAAATTATTTCAAATCTCCAATAATCGACATGAATATCTCAATAACCAACACTCAGTAATCGACAATCACCAGTGATAGACACCTACTGATCGACAGCAGGTTCATATGGGAAAAATATACCGATTATGATTATCTGCCTATATTCATGGGCTGAGTAGAAATTGGCTAATAAATCAAAATTATTACCTGTAATTATTAAGTGCGTATTTATTCAAATTATTACAAGACTTTGGCCATTATATTGATAAAAAGTCTAAGGCCCGTTTTTCAGAATGTTGCTCAACCGTAAGTTTGCGCTTGAGCGTAGTTAGAAAGAGATGCCGCTATAGTAACATAAAAGTGTCCCTTTTTAACTGTCCTCAAGTGGAGATCTATGCTTGAGTACCATTCTGTAATACGAGCCTTAATTCAACAAATCAACTTAAACTTAAATATACTTAGTGATAGATAACAAGTAACAATTGTTAAACGTCTGAGTTAGGAACATCAATTAGAATATTATATAAAACATGTATCATTTACTCTTACTACGAAGAATATTATAATAAAGTAAACTCTTAATCAGTCTTTAGGTAATTTGACTTATTAGTTCGTTAGAAATAATCAACAATGAGCTTACCACTAAATAAAACGAGTCTCAAAATCTATAATTAAAATTATGTAGGTACGAGTGTAGCTTATGAATACCATAATCTATATCTAATGGAAAATTAAAAAAGAAAATAAATTTTTTAAAGTAATAATGAGATCCCTAAAGATTATAAATATCGGGCAAATACTTGTCCATTTCCGGTATTCTATAAAAACCTCTTTTGTTAAGACATATTGGTTCCTTTATCTCTTCTATAATTTCCTCACGGCTATACAATATTTTATCAGGTACATTAGGCCATCTAAAAGTATTTCCTGTGGTCAGTACCATGGTACTAATTTCATACTCGTTTGTTCGTACACTTTCCACTTTTCCAGGAAAGTATTCGCCTTCATAATTCACGACTACAAAATTTCCTTTAGAAAACTTTCTGCCTTTGTTTGATTTAGTGGCCTTGGACGGAATACTTTTGTCGAAAGGCAAGTTCTCTATGTCAGAGTCAGAAGTCTGCGATTGTTGTTTTCTATGGCTAAATTTATGGTTTAAGTGTTTATCTAAACATATTCTCTTTTGTGCATTTTCTCGATCTGAAACAAAATTATCTTCATCGTCTTCTAGATAACTAGCCTCACTTTCAGCATATGTAACCTCCAAATCTGTGTCTTCAGATGTTGACTCTTCTTGAGTTCTCTTTTTTCGTTTGATTTTCAACTTGGATTTATTTTTCTTATTCTCAGCAAGTTGTTGTTTTAATAATTTTTTTTCTAATCTTTGTTTAGCCCTCTCTTCCTTTTCTTCCTGTTTTTTCTTTTTCTCTATTTCCTTCTTTTCATGATAAATTTTCCACGCTTTGCTTGTTACTGTCGATGGTATTTTTTCTCGCATTATTCTTTTCTTCCTTTTCTCATCATTTTCAGGCCAAAAAAGATTTTTCTTGAAAGGAGATGGAACAATAACTCCCAAAATAGCATCCATAGACTTTTTTTGTGGTGTTATATCAGTGCTGACGCTGTGGCTTGGTTGTCTGGTTTGGTGATCCTCTAATTCTTTTGAAAAGCAAGTTGTAGTAGGAACAGTTTCTTTTCTAGGCAAATTGAGAAATGAGTTTATATCTGATAAAGGAGTAGATGATTGATTAATTAAATCATCGTTCTGCTCTGCAGGTAAATGAAGAACTTCAGATCGGTGTTCAGTAGGAGTATTTTCGTGTCTTCTGGTGTTTGATGATAGGACATTATCTAAAGAACGCTGTGTCTGTTCTGGTTTACTCTCAGTCCCGATATTGTTTAGATTTTGGCTTAGGTGACCTCTTGTTTCTTTAAGTAAACTGGGAGAAGATCCAAGTGGATGTTCAATAAAAATATTACTAACTATATCTTCTGTAGGAAAACTGTGATTACTGTGACTTAAATCCTTATTAAGAATATCCTCATGTCCTTTTATGCTTGACGCAGAGAGAACCGTATCGATTAAATCTGAATCAGGCATCTGTTCAATTAAAAGATCTTCCTCTTCCGCAAGTAAATTGACAGGAACCTCAGACTGATATTGGACAACAGTATTTTCTTGGCTTTTTGTGCTCGACGTTGAGGCAGTAGCATTTATGTCATTCGAAGAATTTGAGTGACACAGTGCGTTTTCTGATTTATTTTTGGCCCAAATCATATACAAAGCCATATCTTCAGTAGGGAGGCTGTTTTCAAGTGTATTTCTATTTTCATAGTAAAACTTGTTAAATTGTTGTAACTTCTGTGCTGAAAAGACTTTGACGATTTGTCTTTCTAAATATTTCACAAATTCTGTCTGCGCCGGATCAGTTTTGTTAGTGGGTGCTACTTCTCTTTTTCTGATTTTCGACATATCAATATAGTCAGGTCCGAATGGAAAAAGACCCCCCGCTCGGAATCCATTTTTAACACAATCTTTCGTAAGTTTTGAGAGAGCTTTTTGCAGTACGGGTGCAAAATTCTCTTTTCGAAGATTTCGTCCAAGATTCTCCATTTTCCATTCATTCACGGCTTTTTTCCAATTTTCTTTCAGTGGTCTGAACACAGACAAGTCCATCGGCTGGAGAATGTGAGTTGAATTTGGGTATAAAGCTATAACCTCTATTCCATTTTCGGAGCAAAATTTAGATAAATGTAACGTGAGATGGGATCTGTGGCCGTCCAAAAAAAAAAAAATAGGTTTTTCAATATTCTTTTCATTTAACCAAGGATTGAAGATATTAGCCATGTATTCAAAGAAGGTGCTGCTGCACATCCAGCCGCTTTCTGATTTTCCTATCGCCCATTCATCGGGAACAGTAGCAGCAATGGATGAAGGTATTCGTTCATAATTATAAATGATCATTGGAGGAGCAAGTTCTCCAGCTGCGTTTCCTGTGATTAGGACTGTAAGGTTATCTTTTTCATCACCACAGGTACTGTACAGGTGTTTATCCCCTTTCTTGGCCAGAACCCGACCAGGTTTAGGCGACAAAAAGAATGCACTTTCGTCGGTATTGAAAACCCTGTGTGCGTCGTTCAAAATAGATTTTAAATTATTTTCCTCTAAATATTTGTCAATTTCTTGAAACCAATGTCTAATGTTATTTTCAGTCACATCGTCTCGAGCTCTTGTCAAGTTTTCAGGTACCTTTTGTGTTAATTCTGGATGTCTTTTGAGGAAGGACTGGAACCATTTCTTGCTAGGTCTACTGTTTGTGAAGGGATTTGGTCTATTTTGCTCAGTTATAATTTTCTGTACACTGTCCAATAAATTGTCCTTTGTCAGTGGAATATGTCTTTCAGATAAGGCTATTAACCATCTTACTAAAATATCTTCTTCTGTTTTTGTCAAGACAGTACTTGGCCCCATAGTGCAACCAATTTGAGTTTTTCCTGTGACCTTATCATGAAGAGTAATTCTAGGTACCCCAAATCGCTGTGCCGCAACTGCAACCCTTTCCCCATTCTTTACGGCCTCAATTGCCTTTCCCATCTGTTCTGGAGTGTAATTTTTTCTTGGGGCCATCTGTAAATACCAATTATCGACACATTATATATCCAATAACCGACACGTCGTCGTTTACTGGTAAATTAATAACAATCAATTTATTTCAAACAGCAAAATTGTTACCGAAGATAAAAGGGCTATATTCCTTTATCAAATGACGTTAAGCTTAAAAAAATTATTATCGACACTTGTCGACTACTGGAGATAGGCAGATTGTTAGAACCAGTAATCGACACCGGCTCCGTCGCTAAAAAACTAACCTATCAACTTAATCAGCTAAAAAATTATCTGTGGAAATTCTATAACAACCCATAAAATAAACTACAATTCCTGTTGATCACATAATACGAAAATGATTAGCAAAAGTTTGTACTCACTTTCTTAACGATTTCTCTAAGAAACGTGGATTTTGCCACAGGAACTATGACAGCACTCAGTTCTTAGATCGCCATTTGAAATTAAAATGGCGGATCTCAGTGACGTTTCGTTGGATGATAGTAGGAAGAATGACGTCTATGGTTAAGTGTTGCCAAATTGAAGAATCGATGCCCTAACCCTATTTTCTTTGATTATTGAAAAAAATGTCGAGTATTGGTTCTTGTTGATTATTGGTGCCAGTACGTTACGTCTATTCTATACATTATAACTTTTTAACAGACTTAAGATTCTGACAATAACAAAGTGTTTTTAAAAAAATGGGCGAATGTTACTTTCGTCCCCTGGGGCAGAACCACAGAGTACTTTATATTATACGGAGATAGAGACCTATCTTCGACCTTGAAACCGGTAATGGCTAACTGGCGCCATCTGATATTTCTAGTAAGAACTATCATGTATGATATGTATACCTACTATATCTATCTACGTAAATATTTATTTGTAGATATTAGGTGCTCTGTTAGCGAGAGCCTTGAGCAGCGGGCTTCGTCGCGCGTGATTGCCGAGAGATAAATAAATGAACGTCGATTGTAGCAACAATGTGTATTTATTTTCTTCAGGAAAATACATTAATACATTGACTTGTCGTTTTAATAAAAAGCATTATGCAAACATTGAGATGAAATCGGATTTAGAGAAATTACACAATTAGGTTAGATGGACGAACAGACGATGAGAGGAATGAATGACAGCTGTCAATGAAAGAGACGTGTCCGGTGTAGGGCATAGATTATATCCAACACTCCTCCTTAAGCTCTACATCGGATAGAGTATCCTTATAACAAAAAGAACAACACTTATTTAATATTATTAGTTGACGTACCTACACAGTTACAATGTTTCATACTACATAGAGCCTTTGTTAATACATCTGCTACCATTCTTTCGGTTGGTAAATATTTTACATTTATTAAACCTTTTACAACAAGATCTTTAACAAAATGGTTCCTCAAATCTATGTGTTTGGTTCTTTTGTGTGAATATTCTTTGACTAGTAACAATTTCTGAGCACTTTGATTATCATTGTATACTACAACATCCAACGTTTTGTTAACAATTTCAAACATGAAATTCCTGACAAAACAGATATCTTTGCACACATCACCTATCGCCAAATACTCAGCTTCGGTACTAGATAGGGCTATGCAACGCTGTTTCCTTGCTTCCCAGTTAACAACGTTGCCACCCATCTTTACAACAAAACCTGTGTAAGATTTGCGGTCGCTTAGATCATTAGCCCAATCAGCATCAGCATAGGCACTTACTTTTAGATTATTTCCTTTATAAAAAAAAAATACCATAATCTATAGTGCCCGCCAAGTATCTTAAAATACGCTTAGCAGCACGCCAATGATCCATATTAAAGCAGGTACTAAACTGACCCAACTGACTACATGCGTATGATATGTATTTTTATTTTTTTTTATTTTTTTTTATTGAAGAGGTGGGCAAACGAGCAAGAGGCGCACCTGATGGTAAGTGTCACCGCTGCCCATAACATCTACGGAAACGGAAGATCCGCAGTGGCGTTGCCGGCCTTTAAGGAAGGAATATGCTCATTTCTTGAAGGTTCCCAGATCGTATCGGTTCGGAAAGACATCCGCCGGGAGCTAATTCCAAAAAGTAACGGTACGTGGAAGGAAATGTCTACTGAACCGCACCGTGGTGGATTTCCAACTGTCTAGGTGGTGTTGGTGGAATTTAAGTTTATGCCTAGTAGTGCGATGGTGGAACTCAGCAGCAGGAATCAAACCGAACAATTCCTCGGAACACTCGCCAAATCCGATAGAAAACAGCAAGAGATGCTACGACCCTTCGTAAGGAAAGCGAATCAAGGCGATTGGTGAGCGGTATAGCGGTTAGATGTTTTCCTTGAATAAAAAAATCAACTTTTTCACTCGGCTATTGTTTAATACGAGGACAATTACAAAGAGATAAAAGATAAATCATCAAAATCGCTATTATAAAACAAAGTTTGTGTACGACATTGCTAGACGTATCGCGCGGGACGACGAATGGGCCGCTTCGATCGTACGGAAAAAGACTCATTCGGCGTCGTCGCGTTTTTATTGCACGGTGGTGACGTAGGCCGCGCTATAACCTCCCCCTCCAAGCCGCACAAACGTCTGTTGGGCAGCTTGGACCTAACTTTAAGCGATTTAGGCCTACCTTTACTAATTATGGCTACAGGCGCCTGACCTCCAGAATACGGAGTGAGCAAACTGGCGTGATATTTCCCTTTAAGAAGATGGTTCCTGTCTTCTACCTCGAAAGTAGTTGGCAAAACAACACGTCTGATGACAAATGGTCCATCACGTCTAGGAGCAAGCTTCTTGCTAACACCCTTAACAGTATTGCTTAATACGTGTGTATTCACGAGTACAAGATCTCCAGGTTTAAATTGAGGAAATAAGCGGCGAGCTTGGTCGGCGGTAGCTTTACGTGTATCTTGCTGGGCCTCCAAACGACTACGAACTTCTTGAAGAGTAGAGGCAAAATTCCTCAAATAGGGGGTCGCTTGGGGTACATAATTAGCGTCTTCGACTATGGGTCGCAAATCTGTCGACACGTCGTAAGGACATCGACATTCTCGAGCGAACACCAAGTATGCTGCTGATTGTCCTGGGCCTTGATTCGGAGCTGTGTTCAAAGCAAAACGCACGGGTGGCAAGGCTTCAGCCCAATGACGATGTTCTGGTCCCACTAACATTGACAACATTTGTTTGAGATCCCGATTTTTACGTTCTGCGGGATTAGCCTCAGGGTGATACACAGGTGTAAGGCTTTGTTTGATTTCCAACACATATAAAACCTTCTGCATCACGGCTGAGACAAACTGGCTACCGTTGTCAGATATAATGCGTCGTGGAAACCCGTATCTTAAGAAAATCTCCTCAATCAACAGCTTCGCACAGGCTTCAGCAGTAGTTTCTACCATCGGAAAGATCTCTACCCATCGACTAGCGGTGTCTTCCACGAGGTAAATCCACTTTTGACCTTTGTCGTTCTCAGGCAGTGGTCCAAAGAGATCCATGGCGAGTACTTCAAATCTACGCCGGAGTATTGATGTCTGAAGGAGTCCGGCAGGTTTAAGATTAGTCGGTTTATAGCGCTGACATAAGTCACATTTCTTTAGATAATTGGTAACGTACGCTCGCATGTGGGGAAAATAATAACGCTCTCTAAGCTTTCTCACAGTACGTTCCAGACCGAGATGTCCAGCTGAAGGCGCGTCGTGAAGTTCACGCATAATGTCCTCCGAGATCCGAGCGATATAACACCCCTTGATTCATATAGTACCCTCGGTCGCTCCATCGGATGGCGGCAACACTGTCATCAGTCTCAAAATCTTCAATAATCTTAGATATAAAGGTATCTTCTAATTGTGCCTCGCGTACCTCTTCAGGTCCACGATGAGGCCAGTCTACAGTCACCGGGCAAACTTCACAAGTGGGTATCGGGTCTTCAAGTTTAATCACTGGTCGGCTAAGCGTGTCGGCAACGACGTTAACTCTTCCAGGTGTATACTCGACGTCGATATGAAATGATTGTATCTGCATCGCCCAGCGAGCCAATCGACCACTGGGTGTTTTCAAAGACAATAGCCACTTGAGTGGTTGGTGATCCGTAGCCACTCGAATTTTACAACCCTCCACATAACCACGAAACTTTTCAAGAGCCCACACAACTGCCAGGGCCTCTCGCTCGGTCGTGGTATAATTGCGTTCGGCTGGGTTCAAAAGTCTGCTCGCATATTCAATCGGTCGCTCTTCCTTAGCATCGATCCCTTGCATGAGCACGGCACCAAGTGCATAAGCGCTGGCATCAGTGCGGATGATGAATGGCTCCTTGAAATCTGGCTGACGAAGAATTGGACTAGACACAAGCTTCATTTTCAAAACCTCGAAATCTTGTTGTTGGGCACCTTGCCATATCTAAGTAGAATTTTTCCTCGTGAGCTGTGTGAGAGGTTGAGCAACGTCGGCGAATTGTGGAATAAATTTGCGAAACCATGAACAGGTTTGTATAAATGATTTAAGTTCTTTCAGGTTTGATGGCGGTTTCATCTGCACCACGGCTTCGACCTTCCCTGCATCAGGTTCGATACCCTGCGACGATACTACATGACCCAGGTAAGTAACCTTATCTCTACTAAATATGCATTTCTTTCGATTTGCTCTTAGGTTGAAAAGCCGTAGGCGATCAAAGACCTGTTTTAAATCTTTAAGGTGAGACTCCATATTATTATCGGAAATAACTAAAATATCATCGAGATAAGCGACGACAGTAACATCTTTAAGGCCTGCGCAAAGTCGATCCATTAATCGTTGGAACGTCGCCGGGGAATTCCTTAAACCAAAGGGCATACGGCGAAAACGAAAGGTTCCAAACGGTGAAACGAATGCAGTTTTATCGCGGTCGTCGGGATGTACCTCAATTTGCCAGTACCCTGCCTTAAGGTCGATAGTAGACATAATACTGTTAAGTTTAGTAGACTTCAAAATATCATCTATTACTGGAAGAGGGTAACTATCGGTTTTTGTTACAGCGTTGAGGCGGCGGTAATCAACACAAAACCGGACGTCACCATTCTTTTTGGGGACCATAACGACGGGTGCAGACCAATCGGACTCTGCCTCTTCAATAATCCCTTCCTCCAACATCTTTAGGATTCACTCTGTATGGTGGTACTGAAATGGGAGCACTAGTACCAGTATCAATACGATGGACAGCGAAAGAAGTCTGGAAGGGCGAGCAATGGTTGACCAATTAAAAAGTGTCCAGGTGTGAGAACTTCCAGGTCACAGGGATCCTCTGACATTGGGACTAGTGGGCGTGAATTTAACACGGCTTCTACCTTTGAAAATATAGTTGACAATTCTTCGAAGGTCAATATTGTTTCACCTACCTCCCGCTTGAGAAGTCCCTTAGCGCTCTTTACAGCAGCCTCGACCAATCCAGACATATGCGGTGCTCCTGGTGGGTGAAATGTCCAATGAACATTTTGCTTTGCAAGCTCCTCCTTTAATACAAGCTCTTGATCGATAAGGAATTGATTAATTTCCTTTAAGTAGTTATTGGCTCCAATAAAATTCGTACCTCTATCTGACCTGATAAGAGATGGAAGTCCCCGTCGGCTGATGAATCGCGTAAACGCTGCTATGAATCCCTCTATATTTAAACTAGATACAACCTCCAGATGGACAGCCTTCGTGGCGAGGCATGTGAACACGCAGAGATATGCCTTTACAGCCTTTGCATTTCTCAGCAAACTTGATTTGACTAAGAATGTTCCCGCGAAATCCGTCGACGCCCCTTCGGACGGCCTCGCTGCTGTGACCCGGTCCGATGGGAGATCGGCCATGAACGGCGGTTGAAATGATGGCCTGTATCTGTATTATATAATACACCTTTTGATTATATTATAGTAAAATTTTTGAGAAATTGATTTTAAACCAGTTAATGTCTCATTTTTATCAAAACAATATCATGCATCCCAAACAATTTGGATTCACACGGGGTCGCTCAACAACCGATGCAGGTGTTGAGCTAGTTCAACATATTTTTGATGCCTGGGAGAATTCGCGGGATGCAATTGGCGTCTTCTGCGATTTGTCAAAGGCTTTTGATTGTGTTCATTATGATATATTAATCAGGAAATTACACCATTACGGCATACAAAGTCAGGCTTTGAATCTTTTAAAATCATACTTGTATAATAGAATTCAGAGGGTAGATGTTAATGGCACTAAGTCCTCTGGGTCTGAGGTCCATATGGGCGTGCCACAAGGTTCAATTCTAGGACCATTTTTGTTTCTTGTGTACATTAATGACTTGCCTCATCTTGCCCGGAATAGATGTGAAATAGTATTGTTTGCAGATGACACCTCTGTGCTATTTAAAGTTAAGAGATATCAATCATCTTGTGACGATGTAAACACTGCTATTTTTGAACTTGTTAACTAGTTTACAGTAAATAATCTTCTTTTGAATGAAAAAAAAACTAAATGCTTAAAATTTACTTTACCTAATGTTAAACAAATGCCTATTGACATATTTGTACGAGGCGAAAAATTGGACCTTGTAGACACTACTGTCTTTTTAGGACTGACATTGGATGCTAAGCTTCAGTGGGGGCCTCATATTGAGAAACTAGCGAAAAAGCTTGCTTCTGCTTCGTATGCAGTCAAAAAAATCAGAAATTTAACAGACGTTCATACCGCAAGACTGGTTTACTTTAGCTATTTCCACAGTTTGATGTCATATGGCATATTGTTGTGGGGAAACGCTGCTGACATACATATGATTTTTGTTCTGCAGAAGCGTGCTATTCGTGCCATTTATAAATTAGGACCTAGAGAGTCTCTTAGAGATAAGTTTAAGGAAATTAATATCTTAACAATGGCATCTCAATACATTTATGAGAATTTGTTATATGCAAAAAAAAATATAACCTTATTCGCTAAAAATAGTGATAGGCACAATGTTAATACAAGGAATAAGAACCAGTTATCTATTTATGTTAGCCGACTTCACAAAGTTAGTAAATCCTTCAAAGGGCAATGTATACGCTTTTATAATAAGGTTCCAGTAGACTTTCAAAATATGCCTTTAAATAAATTTAAAGCAATCATAAAACAGAAATTATTAACAAAAGGCTATTATAAAATCACTGACTATTTGAATGATAAGCAAGCATGGACATAGCTGTCTAATCATATAATTATCAAATCGCAACCTATAATCTGTATAAAAGAGCAACCCTAGAGTTTCTTGCTCGTTCTTCTCTGGGGAGTCAGCTTTGTGAATGAGCAGTAAATTTAAACTATAATGTAATATTAATATTAATAGTGACGTTTTCAAGTGATAATTTTATCCTATGAAATAAAAATATTTTGATTTTGATTTTGATTTTATCTTTGACACCTGACGTCGAATTGATGTTATCCAATAATTCCTTCGTAATATAGCTATGAGAGCGTTGGTAGCCACGTGACAATGCGATTTATGATAATGATCGATAAGTAGCTGAACAAACTTATGATCCTTTGGTAGTAGAAGAGGATGACGTGCCCCATATGGCAACTTTGACTGCTTCAGCCGTCCGCCAACTCTTAGTAACCCTTCATGATCCAGGAACACGCTGAGTTTCTGAAGTGATGTGCCCACTTGTTTACCTTGGTGTAATAGCTTGAGTTCTGATTCATATGATGTAGACTGTATCCGCTTGACCCAGTATTTGATTCCTTTGCGAGTTTCATCTAGTAACAAAGCCTTGCTTCTATTGCGTTGATCCGGTGACAATTTGAGGTTATTACAGTACCTGAGTATGAATGCGGTGACTCTTATTAGTTTGTTGAATGAACTCACTGGTGATAACAGTGTCGTGTCCCACGATATGACTGGTGTACTCACGTGTACTGATTTCTTATATCCAGGTAAATTTGACGGTGCGATGATAGGTGATTTTGGCCAACTTCCTTGTTCTTCAAAAAGCCATGGTGGTGACCACCACAAGCTGTGATTCATTAGTTGTTCTGCGGACATGCCCCTTGAACCACAGTCTGCTGGGTTGAGTGATGATGATTATGTGTCTCCAGGTGATGATGCGTGGTGAATTTTGTATTTCTTGTACTCTGTGGCACTCAAAGGTTTGAAGCGAATGAGGCTGAGCTGGTAGCCAAGCCAGGACTATTGAACTGTCCGACCATGCATTGATACTAATTAGGCTAATCGAACCCTCGTAAGCTTAGCATATCCACTGTCGGATAATGCTAGGCTATTGTATAAACTTACTAAGTTAGCTCTTAAAAATAGATAATTTCACAAAAAAGGTAATAATTACAGAGCGACATAGTCACATTTAAGAGACTAAGCTCTTTAAATATAGATTAAAAAAAAAAAAAAAAAGAACCCTCGTAGGCTTCTGCTACATGATTCAATAATCGGCACGTCAGTACCGCTGCACTGAGCTCCAGCTTTGGGATCGTTTGACGTGATTTCTGGGGTGCTAGACTTAGCTATGAGTAATTTCACCATGACCTGTCCGTTTGAGTTGACCGTTCGGAGGTATACGCAGGCCGCATACCCAGCTTCCGATGCGTCCCCAAATCCATGCAATGAATGCGAGATTGGTGCCTCGAGTGACACGCATCTCGGTATGCGAAGGAGTGACAGGTGTTGGAGATCCTCCATGAACTTGTCCCACTGCTTATTAACTGAATCTGAAACAGGTTCATCCCACTGAACGCCATCTGTGAATAATGATTGGAGTAAAACCTTAAATCGGAAAATTACTGGTGTGCAATATCCACATGGGTCGTATAGCCTAGCTATGGTGCTGAGGATATTCCTCTTGGTGATGGCTTGCCCCACAGGTATATTGACACTGTATGATAGTGAGTCTGACCTGGGGTCCCATTGTATTCCCAATACCTTTATGAATCCATTGACGTGGCTGTTCACAGAACTCCTGAGGTAAATCTTGAAGTAATTGTGGTGAATTGGCTGACCATTACCTAAGATCATAATGCACTCTGCATAAGGTCTATGAGCTCTGCCTTTAAGGTCTCCGCGCCAGATAATGAGTCTGACCCTGTCAGTATGTCATCAACAAAAATGTCATTTCGCACAGCCTGAGCTGCCCTAGAGTTGGGGTGATTGACCTCCCAGTCATCCGCCAACTGAAGCAATGTTCGGATTGAAATGAAGGGACTTGACCTCAGTCCATAAGTGTTAGTATTTAACTCGTATACCTTGAGAGGTTCTGACGGTTCCGGTCTCCAGAGAATGAGTTGATACCTCCGGTCCTCCGGGTGGATGTAGGTCATCCGGAACATCATCTTGATGTCTGTAGTGAAGACTACGCGGTGACGCCTGAAATTTAATAGTATTTTGTAATTTTGTAATGGTTTTCCTGAATGAAGGCATTGATTGAGTGGTACTCCATTAGTAGTCTTACTACTCCCATCAAAAACAACACGAAGTTTATCCGAACCTTTCTTGAATATACCGTGATGGGCAATGAAGTAGTGCTCTGAATCGAATGGAAACGATGAGAATGACATGTGACCTAGTTGAAGGTACTCTTGCATGAATTCTCTATACTTTAGAGCGAAGTCGGGATGCCTCTCCATTTTCTTCTCTAATGCGTTGAATCTCTGAATAGCGCGTGATCTTGACTCACCTAATGTGGGTCTATCAGATAATAGTGGTAATCTCACCATATATTTGCCATCTGGTAATCGTACAGTAGTAGATTGATACAACCTTTCACATTCCTCGTGAGAAGGATGGGTGGCCGAAAGCGACGGCGGCTCCTCTGCCTTCCAGAAGCGCTCCACAGCCTCCTCGAGCCGGGTGATGTTGACACCATAGTCTTGAACTGATGTGCCATGCTGATCACGCGTGGACTGATGACTGCTGACAGGACCCATGATGACATGTCCAAAGCACGTGCCATAGGCTGCCATGCCTGTATCAAGAACAATCTTTGAACCATCATATACATAATTGAGAACATCCGTCCCAAATATAAGGTCCACTTCCTGCGGTACCCCAAAATTATCATCTGCTAATGATAAATGACTTGAATTAATCACCTCCCTGTGTGTGACTAGTTGACTTGGCAATGGTGCAGTGAGTGAGTACATCACTATAGCCTTAGTACTAATAATAGGAACCACTGAATGAATAGGTTTCATGACTAATTTAACCATTATAGCCTGGTTGGTTGACTTTACTCTCTCCTACCCCGCGTACCGTGGTACTAGTTAACTGTCGATGCAATTGCAATTGATTAACTAGCGACTTCCTTATGACTGATATACCTGCCCCGGTGTCTAATAAGGCCCTAGCTGTAATATATTGCCCCCTGCGATTCCTAACTGCTACAATAGCAGTTGGACTTATTGTAGTAAATGGTTCATGACGACCAGTGTTAGCACCGACAGTGGGGTTATATCATTGATCTTCGGGGGGATGACCAAAACGCAGTTGCTCAAACCTTATCTGAGCCTGGTTTACGATCGCACCTCGACCAGTGCGTTCCGTCCCGGGTTCCAAATGATATGGTTGATGCTGACGTGAGTAATCAGACGTCCTGGTTGGAGTCTCCTGATGATATTGCGTTGCTGAAGAGGAGGTACTTTCATTTTCCTGACGAAAGTCAGGCTGAGTAGGCGCTGACATAGCTAGTGTCCTGGTATCAGGTTGTTGAGTAACATCTGAAGTACACAGCAATGTGTTATGGTGCTCCATCTGGCAGTTACGGCACCAATTTGGTTGTATGCATTCTTTAGCATAATGCTTACGGAGGCACCTGAAGCAGTGACCACTATTCTTTGCCCACCTCTTCCTTGACAATACTGGAAGTGCAATGAACGCCCTGCACCGATACAGGGTGTGCTCGGTCCTATGACAATATGAACAGGGTCCCTTCCCTGGTTGGACTTCCGGCTGCCCTGGGCGAGCCAGTGGTGGTTGTGTAGGCTGCTGCTGATAAACTGGTGCACGCTTACCTTGGTTGACCGGTAGTGTGCCACCCCTCCCCATTCCAGCCCTTACTGTGGGAGGTTGCTGCTTTGCACCATCACTGACGGTGAGCTGCATTCTGCACTGCTCGTCGAGTAGCTCCGTCAGTTGGCTTAATGTCGGGAGCGCATCCACTGTGGTAGCACCAGCCCCGTAGCGCTCCTCAAAAATAGTCCTGATGTGTCCTGGCAGCTTCTGCAGAATGATATATAACAATAAGTAAGACCAATGAGCAATAGGTAAGCCCAGCTTCTCTAGTGCACGAGTTGATTCCATCAGTGGATCATAAAGTTCACTTCTCAAGTGTTGAGTGTGAGTGATGACTGGTAGTTTGAGTATGCGGTTGATGTAGGAGTTGGCTAACAGCCTAACATTGTGGTACCTGCCTGTCAGTAACGTACGTGCTACTTCATAGTTGGCAGCATCAATCGGCAGATGCCGCACTAATGATAATGCCTCACCCGCCAGTGAGGCCCGTAGATAGTAATGTTTTTCGGCTTCCGGCATGTTAGACCTCTCGTGAACTAAACTGGTGAACAGATCATGAAATGACACCCATTCCATTAGGTTACCTGTGAATTTGGGTAATTCAATAAATGGCAACTTGGCTACCAAATAGCTTCCTCCCTTATTAAATTGCTTGGACTCACCTGACAATGATGACTCCATCGGTTTTGTGGTGGGTGCTCCCTCCTCCACCTGCACATAGAGGGCATTGACCTCTGAAACTTGGCGGTGATACTCATCCGTTTCATCCGTTGCACTAACCGTGTCCTCGTGAGCCATGATAATTTCGTAGGCCTCCAGTAGTTCGTCATAATGTTTGAGAAATTGGCGTCTTGCCACAGCGGCCGCCACCGTGGAAGGGCTTTTCTCAATTGTTTGGTGAAAGTCACCCAGCATCCTGTATTTTACCTTAAACTTGGCTCTAGCCATATTATATTCTGATGTCATTTTGTAATAAACTGAATTTGTTTACACCCAAATTACTGTAAATGAGTGAATGATGAAAATGATTGAAACGTCAGTCAGCTGATCCCGCTGCTAGAGTCGTACCACAATTATCGATTTTTCTGCTCGATCAATCGAGTCATATAAAAGGAGTGATCGATGAAAATAGAGATTGAATTAACTGGAGTGAACTTATCATTAATTAATGAGATAACCTAGAAATGAAATTAATACAATACGAACATAACATACCCAATCATGATGAATACTTAAACACTAAGCGACACTTATGGTTCGTAAAATGTTTGTTTCTCACCGGAACACGAGCGATGATAAATGACACACCAAAAATGAGATGCTATGAATTATAATAACTTCACTGTCGCACAATGATAAACGTTACGAGACACCTGGGTCGATGTTGATATGCAGTGATGAATGCGTTGCTCCCTTAACGCGCTGATTCCCCTCGGCGCGCTGGCTCCCTCGGCGCACTGGCTCCCCTCATGGGCCACCAAAAATGTGGGATATAATGCTCTGATGGTGTGATCCACCAAAAATGGTTGCGATATTGGTTCCCGTGTTGCTTCGACGCTGCAGCCCTCCCTGGACGTCGCGGCCCTCGAAGATAATCAGGACAGGTCCCCTCAAGACTCGTCCTGACCACAGGAATGATGCACGGGTTCTTGCGATGAGATGATCTTGGGTGGGAGCCAGCAATGATAAAACTTTTACTTTATAAACTTATATTGAATAATGCGTACGAGCGGCCATATTGTGGCGTCGGTTCGAGAGCAGCCAAGTGAAGTGAAGTGAGAACCAAGCCATTGACAGGAAACCGGAAATGGTATTGCAACATGATAATTTTCAATTAACAATAGGGTTGTTCGATCTGAGATTGGCTAATCGATCAAGTATCGATTTCTGACTGATCGGTACTCGATCCTGTCACTCGATCCGAAAATATAACCAAATCGCATTAACAGGCTGGTCACTCAACAACAGACTTTACGGTGTATAACGGTAAACAATGCTGGTTCTTGTTTGTGCATTATAATATAATTATGCATATTTGTGATTTTTTATCATATTTATGGATTTTTGTGCCAATCATAGTACCTAATTGTAATTTCAAGTAATTTTTGTTTCCTTGTTTTTTACTGTATTTTCTTTTATGCCAAAATGATCTCAAATCTTTCAAAAATATTTCAAAGTCTTATTCACTGTGTTTGGGATATGTCTGACCAACCCATTTGGGATAAAGATCGTGACTTTATCAAACACATACAATACAGAAATAAATAATGTAGGAGTAAATAGTGCTACTCGTTGTTTTACAGCAGGTTCTATTAAATTAGAATAAAAATCATCTTCAATCAGACATATTGTGTACTAGGTAAAATTTCACGTGACAAGACGTATATAAAAATAAACAACTTTTAAACTAGGAACATAACTAAATTCAAATGAATATCAGCCAGTAAAACATTTGGTTAGATTATAAAAAGAGGTTTTACAACACGGCCCCTTAATCTAAACAAATGAAAAAAAAAAGATTTACATTATATTATAAGTTATAACACTAAAAACTTTTTTCAAAACAGTACTTTAATAAATAGTAGGCAAAAAAAAAACTGAAAAACTTTTTTTCCTAACAGTACTTTTGCAGTAGTATATAACACTATAACTACGATGTGTGAACAAGCATAATCAAATATTTTTATAATCTGCTAACATTTTATTTGTAGAAAGATATTTTAAAAATATTTTATCTCCCTCTATCAATTCTCTGATGAAATGATAACGGACGTCGATGTGTTTTGTGCGATTGTGATGCACCGGGTTAGTGGCTAATTTTTGAGCGCTCTGGTTATCATTGAACAAAATAATTGGTCCAATATTGGTACCCAAAAGTTCGTTCAACAACAATACAATACAATACAAATACTCTTTATTGCGCAAAATAATTTACAATAATTTTGATGATAACAATAGAACAACAACAACCTTTGCAGATAGACTGCTTCCTTCGAAGCGGAAGAAAGAGCCATGTACTCTGCCTCTGTAGAGGACAAGGCTACAGTGGGCTGTTTCTTGCACTCCCAAGCGATGGGTGCGTTAGATAAGGTGATCACATACCCAGTGTATGAACGCCTGTCTGTTCCATTAGCCCAGTCGGCATCAACAAAACCACATAACGAATTATTTACGGATTTCTTAAAAGTTAAACTATAATCAATAGTACCTTTTAAATAACGTAAAACCCTTTTGGCGGCAAACCAAGTCGCTTGCGTTGGTTTCTTATTAAACTGACTAAGATAACTAGTCGCGAATGCAATGCCAGGTCTAGTACTAACAGCTATGTACAATAGACATCCAATCAGATTCTGATATGGAACATCTGTAACTGGCTGTAGTTCCATCTCTGTATGCTTTATACCTGCATCAATAGGTGTTAAAGCTGCTTTACAGTCTTCCATGTTGAAACGTTTAAGGGTGTCTAAAATATATTGTTTTTGGTTTACCCTTATTTCATTACTGGAGTGATCCCTAGTAAAACTCAAACCGAGACAAAAGTTTATCGCGCCTAACTCCTTGACTCCAAAAAAAGTTTTTAGACCATCTGTTAAGAATTTAAGGTCTGAATCCCGTTTGAAGAGACTAAATCATCAACGTAAACTGCCAAAAACACTAAATCATCATTCTTGTTCTTAAGTAAATGCATGGTTCCGACTTTGACTGTCTGTAACCTAAACTTAATAAAACTTTATGTAACTTTTGATTCCACGATCTAGCTGCTTGCTTTTATTTATTTATTTATTTATTTATTTATTCAGGATAACAACAGCTAATACAAAAGTAACGTATTACAGTACATGGGACTAAAACTATGGCCAATTACAGTTATCCGTATGTTATACAATGAAATTAAATTGCGCCCCCTCCCACCCCATCCCCCGCATGCATTACCGATTATTAGTTGGGTACCTACTAATAATCCGTGATACATAGGTATGTGGCCAAGGCTAGGCAGGTGCAACAGAACAGGGCCCGAATTCTGTAAAATAACCAACGTGTCAATAGTGTCTCAGTAGTGTCTCGATAGAATAATATTTGACATTTGGTATTCTACAAAATATTTATGGTCATTGATTTGCCACTGTGGAGCCATTGAAACGCCATAGTAAGACTATTGTAATGATTGGTATTCTGGACCACTATAGTGTAACAATGGCATCGTGATGGCCGAAGTAGTGGTAGTCTGCAAATATTTGACAGTTGTGTCTGTGGTATTTGAATAGTGTTTTGGTCATTGAACCGCCATTGTGAGACCATTGAACAACGACACCTTTTTGTGTGTGAATTCTGGAAATTACGCCAATTTAAAAAAAAGTGAAGTGGTTCGAGAGTCACGAAGGCTACATCGCGACCCATCATAATTACGTGAACGTATTGTTTTAGTCATGAGGCCTATAGCAGCGACTTTGCGGTGGAATATTTTGGCATTAGCCAACAGTGCCGACCGCCGACGTCGTCTTTTGCATCAGCGCCGCAAATTTCGCTCACTAATGCGAAAATATGTGAATTTTTATGACCTTCCCGAGGCGGAGTTTATCAAAACGTTTCGGCTTGGGAAGGTGCAAGTAAGGGAGCTAATAGAGGAGCTCATCCCCTTTCTTCGGAGACAGCGACGGCGGAATGCGATCCCTTCTGCATTAAAGGTTTGTCTTTAAAGGTCTAACTTACTTGACAACAACTTTTAAAAGTGATGTTAACTATAAAAAATTTGCTATATGATGTACTGTCGAAAAGTTCAGATAAAAAATTTGCAAAACATTTCAGGTATTTATTGCGCTAACGTTCTACGCCACGGGATCATACCAAACACTGGTTGGCCAAAGTGCGTTGCTCAACGTCTCACAGACTACAGTGTCGAGAGCTCTCGCAGAAGTTACATATGCATTAAACCAAATCTATCAAAAACATATAGTTTGGCCAATGAATCCCCAAGAAAGAAATGCTATCAAGGCAAAGTGAGTGGTATTTATCACAAATAATAAATATCTTTAACATAATTTTGAGACTATAATGTCAACATGTTGTTCGTTTATTTATTTTTTGCAGATTTTACTCATGTTTTGGTATCCCGGGTGTACTAGGTTGCATCGATGGTACACATGTGGCGTTATTGAGGCCTGACATACATGAAGAGCGGTATTACAATCGAAAAGGGTATCATTCCCTGAATGTGATGATTGTAAGTACCTAATTACCCATTTATTTCTAGACATAGTAACGATGATTGGATGTTATCTATGTATTAAGTTCTGAATCTAAGTTCTAATTATTATCTACGTATTAAGTTAGCATTTTGTTACAGATTTGTGATGCAGATTTAAATATATTGTGTATTGATGCAAGCAGTCCAGGTTCAGCACACGATTCAATGGTTTGGCAAGGACATCCACTGAACCAGCACTTGACAGAAGTATCTAATGCTGGAGAACAAGTGTTTTTGTTAGGTACTAAATTATTATTATTATTTTGTATTTTTGATGGTGTCAACACTGCCAGATACCATGTCCAATTATCATTCCAAGTCCATTACCCCATTAAATTTCACATATTAAATTGTTGACACTCACAGACTGTGATGCAGAAAGGGGATTATGGCGAACCCCTGGCAAAGGATCACCTATGTCGCGTCCAAGAATATCATATAGCCTTTCTTGGAGAGGAGTTAATTTTATAGGTCTTGAAGGTCCCCCTCCTAAAACGCAAAAGTTATTATGATTGAAGAAGAAGTTGTGGTAGAATTTGTAGGGAATTATCACGGGAGATAATTATATATAAAATCGTAACACACCTGTAGCTATCTTTTCTGCTTTCTCTACTTTTATTTTTTTTAAAAGTTTTGATTTATACTCATTATAGTACTGAAAAATGTACAAAAAGAATAATGTAAGATTAATATTTATGTAAAAATATACACCTAATACTTCAACAAAAATATCTCATTCTCACCAATCTCCATTGCTCTGGCGTTTTTTGTACGCAGTTGCTAGAAACACTGTTCAGCACAGTGGAGCCTTGCTCCCAAAGCCGCTTTGCTTGGCTGCGACCTTCCTTACTGCGGTTGCAATAACCGAGTGCCAACTCCCGGTTGGACTCTAAAAAATCTATTAGAGCTGAGAGCTGGTCGACGCTCACACTCGCCATGTCCAGCTACCCTTAAACACTGACCCTAAAATGTTGATAAGTGGAGGTTAATACAGTTGTTTCAATGTATTATAAATCAAAACTTACTATGAAAGAATAAGTATATCATTGCACACACAACACCGACCATATATGTATAGGTAACTCAACAACAATTAGGAGGTTTTCACTTTACTTACTTTAAACAGAAACACTTCTAAAAATAAAAACACAAGTTAGTTTTGAAGGAGGTACATAAAAGCGCCATAAAGTTTTTTGACAATTATTGACAGCTGTTTTTTTTTTCGCAAAGGCAAAGACATTGGCGTCTAAAAATACGTTTCGTTAGTTTTTACTCATGTTTTTAATGATATTTGATGTTTTTGATAATAAAACGCACTTAAAATGATTAAAAATAACCCCTACTAAATAGGTAATTGATAAAAAATTTTTTTTTTACGACGATTTTAAAAAGTAGTAGGTTTATGGTCGCATGGTAGGTTTTGGTAAGCAACACTAAAAACTATTGTATTGACATAATATTAACACACTACTGAGACACTACTGAGACTCTACTGAGCCGCCATTGAAGTTTTTGTAGAATACCGAATTTGCAACAATGGCCTTATAATATCTAAAGTGTGTCAATAGAGTCTCAATGATGCGTTGCTTATTTAAAAGTTACAGAATTCGGGCCGTAGTGGAAGCATGTTGGTAAGTAGTTGGTAGTATGGTATTAAAATTACTTATTTATATACAATTCAATCCTAATATATGATTTATATGTAAGTAGATATAGATGTATGTAGATAGATATATAGATATAGATGTGTATATAATCAATATAATGCGTATAGACACGCGCTCCTGTGTGCGTAAGTACAGGTAGCGTTAGCAAGCTCATCGCTTATGAACAAAATAATAAATATATTAGATTTTTACTTCGTATAGATATGACAATAAAATACAAACTTATATTCAAGAGACATTTATTTTAAACAATAATTTGACACTTATTTTAAATTAATAATGACACTGATTTGGAATTTTTATATTTTATTTTAACTAGTATTTTAAGTAGAATCGTAACTAAACTCTTCTTCAGACTCTGTTTCGTCGTCACTGTCATCTTGTAAATTTATTATTAATTCAAAATCAGTGTCAAAATATTTAATATATTCAGTTTCTTTTTTAATTACACTATTGCAAGTATTACGCCATGTGACACTCGTTATTTTTGTAATACTCTCTTGAATAAGTTTTTCTGTGTTGGTCATATTTTGCTCAACGTTTCTTAGAGCAATGTAGTTTTTAACACGATGACTGCTAACCCAAAATTAGACATTATCCACGTGTGCTCACCCGACGCTACCACGCGGCTTCGGCGCACTGGCGTTCGGTTTAGAAAAACAACGTTACGACTGTGCTAAGAGGCGACGAGAGGGCTTCCCCACGGCTGTGCGCCCGAGCCCCCTCGCGGCTTCGCCACACGCCAGTGCGCCGATCGCTCCTCGCGGCTTCCACACGGCAGTGCGCATGACCGCCCCTCGCGGCTTCCACACAGCAGTGCGCCCGAGCCCCCGCGCGTCGTCGGGAATGTTCATACATAGAATTTTAGAACATAGAATTTTAGATTCTATAATAAAGTGACCCACAGCAGCCCATGACATTGTAATAATATTTTTTAAACCCCAAATAAAAGTATTCTCAATGTTTTAAAGATTATTTGGTCCCTACTTTAGTTGTAAAAAATGTTGAAAAATATGAGATTAGAGATATAATTATTTCTCATAAAAACAAAAATTCACTTACATGACAAATTAAATAAATAGTTTCAAAATTAGTTATCAGCAATCAAAGCGATAAATAGTTGCGAGTATCATTACGTCAGTAGAGACTAGAGATACACTGCAAGTTTACTTTTCATTCTATATCAGAGCAATCCCACCAATAGGGTAAGGATTGCTCCTCCAAAAAATACCAATTTGTGTTCTCCAACTTCTCTTCTATCAAATATTTACATTATATACATATATAAATAATAATTTGTAATAAATAAATCATGACCAACCCGTAGACATCCAAACCTTATATATCTGGGCAAGAACACAACGATATCGCGTTTTAAAATTGTACAGCGACATCTAGTGGCAGAAAAAAAAAACAAAATTATTTAGTACTTGAAAAATACACATTAATTATTTATTTGTTAGTAAACAATCATCATCACAGTCAAGCAATGATTACACTTTTTGGCTGAGCAAACCTCGCCCTTTTGGTGGGTTTGCTCTAATAAAACATTAAAAGGAAGGAAAAGTAAGCTTGTACCTACTGATGTGAAGGATATACAACTACAAAATAATAATTTACTGTTATAGCAATCTTCGCAACTGTTTTAGAATATTTTTCTGTTCACATACCTATTTTTACATAATTATTGAGGAAGATTCATTGTTCTGTGAATACGTCTGGACAAGGCAAGTCCTAACTAATATTATAAATGCGAAAGTTTGGGTTTGTGTGTGTATGTATGTTTGTTTTGTTACCTCTTCACGGCTAAACGGATTTGGATGAAATTTGGTTGGTAGACAGGACCTGGATTAACATATAGGCAATTTTTTTTTGCTGAACCGATTTTGATGACACCTTCCACGCGGATGAAGTTGGTAATAATAATAATATAACTGTGAAAGTTTGTGTATGTATGTATATTTGTTACTTCTTCACACCTAAACGGCTAGACGGATTTGGATGAAATTTTTTTCGTAGACAGATTAGGACCTGGAATAACCTACAGGCAAATTTTTTTGCTGAACCGATTTTGATAACATGTTTATCAACACCTATATTGTAGCCTGCACTATTGTGCAGGCTTTTATTAAAACTTACTAGTAAATGTTAAATGCTTTAAGATTTCTCATATAAGTGACGTATCTCAGACCCATGTTTTATATGTATAACTAAACCAAATAATCTTTTGCACAATGAGACTACTTTTATTCGGGATTTAAAAAATATTATTACTATCATTAGGTAAGTACCTATAGGTTATTTGAATTCTGTCTGTAAGATAATATAGGTAGGTAAATAAATAAGTAAATAAATTGGCGCATTTCTTTATTACCTGATAACAGGTGCAGGAAAGTGAACCTTAAGTGTATACAGTAGAATGTAATTTTGACTTGGGTACTTGCAGACTTGTGACGTAAACAAGGCGAATCACGACTCCTTTGAAGTACGCCGCCGCCGCCGCGCGCACGTGCTTCCTTAATTGTTTTTTAAATAGCTCCATTAACAGCTATTTAAAAAACAATTAAGGAAGCACGTGCGCGCGGCGGCGGCGGCGTACTTCAAAGGAGTCGTGATTCGCCTTGTTTACGTCACAAGTCTGCAAGAAATGAAAATCCATCGCCCCGACGGACGCCGCCTATTTGACGACGCAGAGCGTGAAGGTTACTAGGTCACGGGACCGGAAGTCCCGACTCACTACCCGCACGCCGTGTCCTACATACCGGATGTCATCGACCTCATGCTCACCCGCGGCCTTCAACTCAAACCCACGTCCGAAGTGCTGGACCAACACCTGATCTCAGACCATCAGCCAGTGCTAGTAGCGGTACCATTGCGACCAGCGGCTCTACCTCCACCCCCAGAGCCTTCAAAGATACCGCGGCACGTGTTTGCGTTGTGGTAATGCGGTGTGGTTCACATCCAAATTTTATTTTTTGAATAAAATGACTTCCATTATAATAAAACTAGCAGCTGCCCGCGACTTCGTCCGCATAGACTACATGAATCAACACTTTATTACTTTCCCACGGGAATACATTCAGCAGAAAAATTACCCTGTAGAGTTTATCTCCAACAGGAAAAGACCCTGGGCAGATAACAGGTATGTGGAACCATGTTGGTGTTTTGCCAGGTAAATAAATTAAGACAGGGATCCAATAAAAGACCTTTCTAAAAAATTCTGGTTTATTATTATTAAAGTACTACTTCCTTATAAACAACATACTTTGCCATGTTTGAAGGTGGTAGCAATAGAACCAAACTTTGATGTGAACTTACACGGGAGCATGCCACATAGAACTGACTGTGAGAGAAACAGTCCTGTCGTAGGTCTACTCCGGCGAATTTGAGAGTTTGCCCCTGCGACTTATTTATTGTCATGGCAAAACAGACCTTTAGTGGAAACTGAAGCCTTTTGAATTCAAAGGGAAGATTATTTGGTATTAATGGAATACGCGGTACAAACACTGTTTCTCCCTGAGCAGGTCCTGTTAAAATAGTGGCCTCTACTACGTTCCGGTGCAAAGCCTTGACTTGCAACCTAGTACCGTTACAAAGTTTGGGTGGCTTTAAATTTCTCAATAACATAACAGGTGCACCCACACGTAGTAATAGTCTGTGATATGGCATACCCGGTGGGTTCAAAGTGTTCAAAAATTCTACGGGATAATTAACGGCATCGTCGGTGTTTACCACGGTATCTATTGAGCTATGAATAATCTGTTGTCAATCAATCAATCAATCAAATACGCTTTATTGTTTGAATAAGGAAGGTACATTTAAATATCTTGTTGTCCTTCAAAAGAGTTCAATAATATGTCATTGATGACATTGGTCGTTCTTTCAAAATGGCGAAATGAATTTCGAATTCTAAATAACGACACCAATATAGACTTTTTTGGTATCATCCCCCACCCCTATCTCACCCCTAGAGGGTTGGCTTAAAATAAATGTCATTTTCATAATCAACATCCCAAAAAACCTAAATAACGACACCAATATCGATTTTATTGTTTCAACCCCCATTTCACACACCAGGGGGCTGTTTTTCGAAAAATCTCAACTCACCCTTATCTCATGCTCTAACCCCAAGGGGTTAGCTTCAAAACAAATGGCATTTTCGTAATCAACGTCCCAAAAAACCTAAATAATGACACCAATATTGACTTTTTTGGTATCAACCCCCACCCCTATCCTAACCCTAGAGGGTTAACTTAAAATAAATGTCATATTCATAATCAACATCCCATAAAATCTAAATAACGACACCATTATCGATTATATGGTTTTAACCCCCATTCCACACCCCAGGGGGCGGCTTTTGGAAAAATCTCAACTCACCCTTATCTCATTCTCTAACCCCAAGGGGTTAGCTTCAAAACAAATGGCATTTTCCTAATCAACGTCCCAAAAAACCTAAATAATGACACCCATATTGACTTTTTTGGTATCAACCCCCACCCCTATCTCAACCCTAGAGGGTTAACTTAAAATAAATGTCATATTCATAATCAACATCCCATAAAATCTAAATAACGACACCCATTATTGATTATATGGTTTTAACCCCCATTTCACACCCCAGGGGGTTGTCCAATATAGACATTTTTGGTAGCAACCCCCACCCCTATCTCAACCCTAGAGGGTTAACTTAAAATAAATGTCATTTTCATAATCAACATCCCATAAAACCTAAGTAACGACACCAATATCGATTTTATGGTTTTAACCCCCATTTCACAACCCAGGGGGTTGTTTTTCGAAAAATCTCAAAACACGTATTAGCTTATTTGTTCTTAGAAGTACTCTTGCGAAGTTTCGAGTCGAAAATAGTCGAAATGTCCAAGTTATACTGTTTTTTCATACAAACTTCGCACCCCTGTTTCACCCCCTTAAAGGGTGAATTTTGAAAAATCCTTTCTTAGTGCTCCCCTAGACCTCGTAAGGAACCTTCGTGCCAAATTTGGAAACTCTAGACCCAGCGGTTTGGCCTGTGCGTTGATATGTCAGTCAGTCAGTCAGTTTCTTCCTTTATATATTTAGATATACTGAAACAGAAATCCCTACTAATAGGCGAAAGTTGTGTGTGTATGTATGTTTGTTACGGTGTCACGCCTAAAAGATTGGACAGATTTGGATGAAATTTGGTTAGTAGAGAGTTTAGGACCTGGATTAACATATAGAAAATTTTTTTTTTTTGGTGAACCGATTTTGATTACATCTTCCACGCGGATGAAGTTGGTAATAATAATAATATAACTGTGAAAGTTTGTGTATGTATGTATATTTGTTACTTCTTCACACCTAAACGGCTAGACGGATTTGGATGAAATTTTTTTCGTAGACAGATTAGGACCTGGAATAACCTATAGGCAATTTTTTTTTGCTGAACCGATTTTGATAACATGTTTATCAACACCTATATTGTAGCCTGCACAATAATGACTTACTAATAAATGTTAAATGCTTTAAGATTTCTCATATAAGTGACGTAGGTATCTCAGACCCATGTTTGATATGTATAACTAAAGTAGGGACCAAATAATCTTTTGCACAATGAGACTACTTTTATTCGGGGTTAAAAAATATTATTCCTATGCCATGGGCTGTGAGCTATCAATGTCGCAAAATTAAATTTGATGTATGAACATTCTCCACGACGACGCGCCGTGGTTTCGGCGGCTCTTAGCACACCCATAACAATCTTTTACTGAGCCTCGGGCTCAACGAGTGCATAATAAATTGGCCCACAGCCCATGACATTGTAATAATATTTTTTAAGCCCCAAATAAAAGTATTCTCAATGTTTTAAAGATTATTTGGTCCCTACTTTAGTTATAAAAAATGATGAAAAATATGAGATTAGAGATATGATTATTTCTCATAAAAACAAAAATTCACTTACATGAGAAATTAAATAAATAGTTTCAAAATCTGTTTACAGCAATCAAAGCGATAAATAGTTTCGTTATTGAAAAAATGCGTACCAACCAACCTATCTCTATACAACGCCAAGCAGAGAGAGTATCATTAGGTCAGTAGAGATACACTGCAAGTTTACTTTTCATTCCATATCAGAGCAATCCCACCAATAGGGCGCAGATTGCTCCTCCAAAAACTAGTTCCCGACTACGAACAACAGAACTATTTACATAATATGTACAAGTTAATTTGTTAATAAATAAATCATGCCAAACCCGTAGACATCTCAACCCCATATACGTTATAGAACAGAACACATTGATAGCGCGTTTTAAAATTGTACAGCGACATCTAGTGGAAGTTAAAAATATTATGTAAACGCACGTTTAGTTAGAAAACAAAACAAAACAAAATTTTAACCACAACCTGGGGGCTAAAGGAAAACATAAATATTTAGTAAATGAAAAGCGTAAGTAGCAGTATACGTCCAAACCCGTTCATCCGTTTCCCCGTGACTGAGCAACAAACAAACATCCAAACTTCGCATTTATAATATTACTTAGATTAGATGAAATAACATTTTCTGATATGTATTACAAATTATTGTTATGGTAACAGAACCCAATGTTTTTAATATAATCAGTGAATGCTAAAACTCAACTTGTTTCCTATCGTAAATACGCTCCTAGATGTCGCTGTTGCCGTGGCCGGACGTTTCCCACATCGCGGTGTTAAGATTTTCCACTGTCGTCGATTCGTGATGCAGTATTATACAAGTTGATTTTATTCTTACACTCTATTAATTTATATTTTTATTCATTATATTTATTTTTAGGGATTAAGTGTATATAAGATGAATTTTTGGGTGCGACGTGTCCAGGATTGTCCTGAGTCCTCATTCCTGGATACGCCGCACTCTACAAAAAACGTTCACCTAAGAGGGCTTGTACCTTTGGGACAATCGACTTCGACCGGCATATCAACAAGGTATCGCATTAGCCCTCAGGACTCGCTGGCTAACTAATAAATTGGCGCATTTCTTTATTACCTGATAACAGGTGCAGGAAAGTGAACCTTAAGTGTATACAGTAGAATGTAATTTTGACTTGGGTACTTGCAGACTTGTGACGTAAACAAGGCGAAACGGGGAAGGGGGCTCACGACTCCTTTGAAGTATGCCGCCGCCGCCGCGCGCACGTGCTTCCTTAATTGTTTTTTAAATAGCTGTTAAGGACCCCCCAAATGTTCTCTATGGCATTAAGCTCAGGGTGGTAAAGAGGCAGGCGTAATACTTCGAATCCTTTACTTTTTATGTAGTCATCGATTTTGTACGTGATAAAATTACTTTTATGTTTTTTTATTATATCATATAACTCAACTTTGCGCAAATTTGAGTCGAAATGAATACCCTTAGAAGTGAGCCACTCTTGCATCTCAGATTTTTTTGAAGCTGTTGTCGGCAATTTTTCGGCACGTGTGTTGTGATGTGATGCATTATCCAGTACTATTACGGAACGATCTGGCAAATTTGGCAGCAACTTTTCATTCAGCCATTTTACGTAATTTTCAAAACTCATGTTGGAATGGTAGTCTCCACCTGTGGAATTAGCTTTGTAGATTAAGCAAGCGTTCTCAATAAATCCGGTATCGGTTCCAGCGTGTACTAAAATAAAACGAGTCCCTGTACTAAGTTTTTTTAAGAATGGAGATGGTTCGTCTTTTTGGGCCCAGGTGTTATTTCGAACATGTGTTGTCAGTACATAGCTTTCGTCAGTATAGACAATAGGCCGTCCTTGAGAGCGGTATTCCTTTATTTTTTTAAAATATTTTAATCTCCACATCTGGATATCATGCCGTTCAACTAAAACTTTCCTATTGTTATCGGTTTTACGCCACTTGTAGCCCAATTTATTTACTAACTTACGTAGCGTTGCTAGACATCCATCGAAACCAATTTTTTCATTTAAAACTGACCTTAGTTTTGCCAAAGTTGGAATTTGTTTTTGTATGATATGAAAATCTTGTATGGTGCTCCGAATAACGTCAGCCAGGAATCCATCAATGTCTACTTTATTTTCTCTCTTTCTTCGGTTTTTCATCGGTGAAATAAAATTCGAAGATGTGCTTGCGTCATCTCTTTTTTTTGACATGTTCCTTTCTTCTTGTAATATTTTTTGCACTGTTCTTTCACTAACTCCCGTCGCTAATGCAGTGCGCTTTGTAATATTACGCAAATGTGATATATCACGATTTGGTTCTCGATGAAGTTCCGTGAATTCATATTCTTCTTTGAGAAAATGATAAACATTTGCCGACCCTAAAATAAAAAATACATTATTAAAATCAAGTTTAACATGTTACTGCTAAACTAACTCAATACATTAATTAATTACACACAACATAAATACACATCAAACATAAACATTAATTTGTCTTACCTCACTGCGAACAACTTTTCTCCGTTTACTTGTACCTTCCATGTTGACGGTATTCGATGAATAATTTTGGCGCGAACCAAGAAGCACTACTGACTCGGCCGGCGACTCGGCCAAAACTGAGCACTCCCGAGCTTACGCCGCCAAAGACAGTGTGCATATGCATTTACACACACAAGCATGGCTTTCCCGCGCTCGTGAGATAAAACAACTGTACTACCAACGTCATCTATTGACAGTTTTGAAAATTAAAATAAAATTCGGATACATGTAAGATTAATAACGTTTGCTAAAATAAATTAAATATCGCATGTATAGTTCTTGTAAAATCCGAACAAGAGCGAAGTGTCCAATCACTATTCTTGTCCAACGACTAGTTGTTTACCCTAGTACCAACCCGGTCGGAATTTACTCGGAATAAAAAACCACCCTCCATATAAAACGCGGACAAGTCCTTTGCCGATAGATGGCGTTGTTACGAGATTTTATAATTTTTGTTTTTCATTGCTTTATTTTATATTGTTAACGTTTAGAATCCCGCAAATTTGGGTACATTTGTCATCCGTATAAATCATAATACAAGCAGTAAATATTCACACTATCGAATGTTTCTTGACCAAAGTTTAGTATGGTAATCGAACCATCTTAAAGAGTACCTATCAGTTAAAAGAAATAAAATAATCCTGAGTTCTTTACTAATCCGATACCCAAAAATCAAATTCAGTAACTAGCAACAATAGACTTATAAAACAAGAATATTACCTATGTTTTGTTGTTTTCACAAGCTTGCAATGTTTGTATTTTGTTCGAGTCAAATCTTACAATTGATTTTTAAAGCAAACCGATTGAGCTGAAATTTAGCATACCTACTCTTTTAGTTTGCAATGCATGGTTTTAGCTAAGTGACGTCATTCTAAATCTAATACGGTGGACCGCCCAAGATGGCGGACTAGTTATTTTTTTAGGACTCTCATGATATGGATGTCAAATAAAAAAGAGTTCGCTGAGAAGTACTAAATGAATACGAATAAAATATAAAAAATAAATTAATAGTAAATATGTTTTAAAACCATTATTTAAATGCTCTAAAAAGAAAATAAAAATACAAAACCATCAATTCATTACATTACACAATGTATATGATATTCGCGAGATTCACCTGTATTCCTGTGTACATAATCATGAATACAATAAGCAACTTGATCTTGACATAAGTAATTCTAAGAAAAATACACAGATTACTCAGATAAAGTGTAATGAATTATTGGGTTTGATGTAATTTAATTATTTTTTTCTTTTCAGAACATTTAAATAAAAACTTGTTTTAAAACTTTTTACTATTATTTTTTACTTGAAAATATTAAGTATTTTCAATTTGCGCTCCTAGAAAACAAAAATTCTTAGAAGTAAATATTATCAAAATCATCTTTTATGGTGTATTGTTTTGATTGCTCTAGAGATATTAGATTTATCTGTTTCACTATTGAGTTATAGGGCACAATGTCAACGTCTATTTTTTTTGTAGTCGAAAATTTTAAGTATGGAATTTTTACCGTTTTGAGAAAACTTATTTTATATTTGACTTCGTTATTCTCACTAAGAATTTCCGTTATAAATCCTACATAATATTTCCATTCTTTCCTTATACAGGGCGTCCCAAAGTTATGGGACATGAAGGGGAAGTACCTTAAATATTGTAGATAGTGAATTTTGCTCAAAGAAGACTTTATGTTATTTTTAAAAGTTAGTAATTCTGCATTCATAGATTTTCTAAAAATTACTTGCTTCGGCTGGGAATCGAACCGACTTAAATGTGAAAAAAAAAACACCCTACTTTTATGATGCCAATCGAAAGAATAGCTAAAAAATAATAACTCTGCCTAAGTAACATAGTATTTTAAAAGAAAGGAACAACATAAAATGATTGAGTCAAATTTCAAGAAAGTTATTTATTGCCGACGACGTTCGAAAAGTAGCGATATTATCATTCCAAAGATAGCATTGATTATTCGTAAATAAGTACCCACTTCATAAAATAGGTACTAACATAGTTTTCCTTATTATAAGTGCACGTGTAGATGAAATGATAAAACTTGTATTTCAATACGTCCTCTGTAAGCTAGACAGAAGGCAAATTAAAAACAAAAATAAATAATTTATAATTTGAAAATGGAACAGTTTATGACAGCGTTTGTTTGAATGCATACTTTTTAAGATATTTTAAAAAGAAGTGATATTTTTAAATGTTGTTCTTAAAATGGAACAGTATGTCACACCATTAGATTTCTTCTTTTGGGGATACGTGAAAGATATGCTATACAAAAAGCGATACGAGAACGTAGGCGAGTTGCAAACAGAATTGTGCCATATCACATCGAGTGTTCACCATAAAATGATTAGAAAATCAACAGGCAGCGGGCTCATTAAAAGATTGGCGATTTGCGTAAGACAAGAGGGATCACATTTTGAGCATTTAATTAATTAATTTACAAAAAAATACCTACTTAATTGACTACGGCAGTTTCATGTATGTTTTTTATTTGATTAAAATGATTAATTTCACGTTGTTCCTTTCTTTTAAAATACTATGTTACTTAGGCAGAGTTATTATTTTTTAGCTATTCTTTCGATTGGCATCATAAAAGTAGGGTGTTTTTTTTTTCACATTTGAGTCGGTTCGATTCCCAGCCGAAGCAAATAATTTTTAGAAAATCTATGAATGCAGATTTACTAACTTTTAAAAATAACATAAAGTCTTCTTTGAGCAAAATTCACTATCTACGATATTTAAGGTACTTCCCCTTCATGTCCCATAACTTTGGGACGCCCTGTATAGTATCGGACTACAACACTGGTGTCAACTTGAAACACTTCCTGGACCATCTCATTGTTCGTTCGAAAATCATCATCGGTCTGGTCATCATCATTCGTTTTCATCAGGTTTTCATCATCTTTCGTTTCTGTCTTTGTTTCGTCAGTATTCTTTAGATCGCAGCCATCAAGTCCGGTTTCATTCTCTTCATATTTCGTTTCATTGTCTTTCTGGTCATTGTTATTCAGTTGACAGCTATCTCTACCGGTCTTGTTCTCTTTATCTGTCGTTTCCGTTTTTTTCTCTTCATCTTTCATTTTCGTCTTGTTTTCTTCATCTTTCGTTGCAGTATTTTTTTTTCGTTGGTATTCTTCAGTTCACAGTCATCAGCCCCGGGCTTGCTCTCTTCATCTTTTATTTCAAACTTGTCCTTTTCATTTTTCTTTTTAGTCCCTTTCTCGACAGTTTTGTCTAGTTTACAACCACCTATAGGTCCAATTCCACGTTCATCCACTGTTTCATTTTTGTCCTCTTCCACTGTATTAATATTAGAGGCGGCTTGAGTTTTAGCTGTCTTATTTATTTCAATTAACTCTTCTTTTTTTATGTAATTATTATCAATGTTGCTAATTATAATATTACTGTTTATTACTGAAGCAACCGGATTAGGTTTATTTTCTTTACTGATTGAAGCGATTTTTCTATGACAATATTTTTCCTGTTCAATATATTCCCTGTTTTGCATTATATTTTGATTTTTATCTTCTACTTGTAATTTTGAAACTTTTGAACTTTGAAATGGGGTCTTTATAATTACCGTGGACAAAACATTATTTTTTTTATTTGGATCGATGCACGTTTGAATTAAGCCAGAGTTTCTGTCAAGGTTGTCGTCAGATACGGTTTCATTGGTATGTAAATTCGGGTTAGGAATCATAGAAACATCAGACAAAAAATCATCATCACAATCACTTTCAGCATATTCGATTTCTATATTTGTGTCACCTTCTGATGATGAGCTCGATTGCTGACGGTGTCGTTTGACTTTCTTTTTCGATTTTTGTACAATGCATCCATTGTTTTCAGGACTATTATTACGCTTTCTATTGCGATTGCTTTGAACAATTTTATTTAAAGTAGAAAAATCATGCAAGGTAGGTGAATGACACGCACAGGCCTCACGAATATCTTTGCAAAAACAGCTCAGATCTCTATACTTGATTTTGTATTGTCCGCAGGCTATTAATTGATGGATTTTCATAGTCCCAGGTATTGGCGTCAGATTCTCAACAATCAATGGATTCAGGGACTTAATATTTTCAGCTGACACGTAAAAGATCTTGATCTTGGTTTCTGTAGATGACAATGCATCGTATGCTGTCTTGGCATCAGGTATGTCTAGACCTTGAGCTGTTTTCATATCGAGGGTTCGTTTTATAGCACCTCCAACGCCATCAGCTGCACCTTTACCATGTGCTGCTTCAAAGAACGACCAAGAACTATGACTGAATCCATAATCATATATGTTTCGACTAAAAAGAAAAAAAATCTTTTTTTGTCTATATTGGGTGGGTGGCAGGGCCATCAGAAAAAAAAATGAATGGTATTTACATTTGGGTGATTATTCTTCATATAATTAAGGACTGGATCTAGATGTGGCCCATATTGACTCCGGGTTGTGTGTGTTATCAGGCGATATTGAACAAAACGATATAGGCTTTTGGTTTTTCAGGTACAATACACCTGTGTGCAAAGTAATTTGGTCTTTTACAAAATGTTTAGCCTGGACCTCCTTGTGATAGTTACAAACATAATTTTCTGAGAAATCTATGTGAATCAATACCTCATGCTCTTGTAAGTTTTCTACACATAGTTTGTATTGGTTGTACTGGTAATAGAAATTGAAAACGTGTTTTTTAAATGGCTTCATTTCTTTGTTAAATGGCACCAACAAATCTTCAAGTGTCCCTTCATTTGTAGTCTTCATCATTTTTTTAGATTTTTTCATATTACCTTCTTTACCATATTCATAATCAGTTAAAGCCCACTTGAACCACTTCGCTTGTGTATTTGGATCTAAATCACTATTATCTATTTCTCTTCCAGAACAATCAGAACAGTCACCGTACATGCAATGTTTGGATTTGAAATCACAGACTAATTTCGATACTACGTCATTCAAATTGTTGCTTTCAAGTAAACCAAAAGAGTTTAAATTGTCTATCATGAATTGCATGTTCGAGTGTTTTGTGCATGCGCAACTCTCACAGTCTTTTATATTAGGAGGTAACACAAAGAAAGGGCGATACTTTTTGAAGGTACTGAAACTTACTGTTCCTACTTCTTCAACATATTTTCTGTGTAAGTTTTTAAGCTTGTCTAACAAATATCTCTTTTGAAATTTGATCTTGTTATACGTTTTATACTCTTTCTTCCCCGCTGTCGCTCGGCTGACGTCATCTCTTTTATAGTATGTAGCGATTTGTTTCTGTAACTGGACTGTTTTCTTCTGAAATTCTTCTAGTTTTCTATAAGCAGACGTTTGTATGCCTAACTTCACTTTAAATTTCGTTGTTTTTCTGTACTTTTTCATAATATCACTGTTTACTACTCTTTTTAAACCTTCTTTTTCAACCATTTTAGAAATCTTGTATTCGTTTTTAAAAGATATTTGTAATAAATCATGTTCAATTAACTTCTTTTTAATCTTTTCCTTTTTCGGGGTTTCGATATTTGGTATCGTCTGGTTTATAAAGTTAGTTACTCTTTTATTTGGTGTCTCGTACGTTTCTATATTATTTTCATAATACTTAACACTTTCTTCCTCTTCTTTATCTTTTGCTTTGATCTCATTAGCTTCTAGTTTCATCATAATATTTTCATATTTTTTATTCATACTTTCAAGTTCTTTCTGTTGTCTTTGAATTTTCTTTTGAAGACTTTTAAAACCTTTTATCATAAAAGTAATTTTTTTTTAAGTTGAAAGTTTTCTTTTTGTAACTTTTGCTCGATACGGCGTTGTAATTTATATATGACTTGAGTTTCTGTAATACTATTATTGGGATATTTCTTGGCGTGTTGTTGAGATGTTGACGGCGCTCGTTCTTTTTTTTGCGATCCTCTCCATTTTCTCCTTAATTCTTCTTTCTTTTCTTCGCTATAATTAGCAGTTTTATTTTTATATTGGTGTAGTGTTCTTTCACTGTTTTTTTTCTTCTGGTCTTGATATTTTTCGGGATTTGTACTTTTTAACTTTTCACGGTACCTCCTTTGTCGTTCTGCGGCAGTTAATGGCCTTGTCTATAAAAAAAAGACAATTAATATATTTGTATTAAGGTGGTTCGACACGCTCTGGCGGGAAATTCAAATTTTTTAGGGTTTTTTATTAATTGCGGCTAAACTGTTATAAATATTACTAGTATAAGCTATTTCGCGCACATAAACAATAATTTTCTGTGTAACCCTGTATCAATTTTTGAGATTGGTTTTTATTTTTGCAGCAAAAGTCCATAAACTGTAAAAAACAGTTTCTGGACATTTTCTTCAAAACTAAAACACGAAACTTAAAAATTTATGCAGGGATGCAGAGAAAATTATTGTTTATGTGCGCGAAATAGCTTATACTAGTAATATTTATAACAGTTTAGCCGCAATTAATAAAAAACCCTAAAAAATTTGAATTTCTCGCCAGGGCGTGTCGAACCACCTTAAGTAATAACTTATATTTCAATAGAAGATTTAATCTTCCATAGATATAATAAAACTAACTGAACTAACTCAAATTTCTACTGTATGTGGAAGACATTTGTGAAAAACTATTTAAGGACTCTTATTAATGAAATAGAATAATGATTTTTAGAATTTTTGTGTTTGCCTGTTTATCTGTCAGAAAGGAGCGCGACGAAGAGAGACAGAGCGGGACGGAGCAGGACAGAACGGAATCCTTGACTTTCTTTGAAATTACATAGGTCTACGAATTAAGTTTGGTGCTAAAGAAAGTTTAACTTGCACTTGGCCGATTTATACTACTAATAAGTAGGTAATACTCAGGATCACACTAAAACACATTACTAGATTAAGATTAAGTCTAGAGTGAATAGGCATTTACTGGGTGCGCGTGATACATCTTCGGCTACATCGTCACTTTCCATCAATCAGGTCAGATTGTAGTCAAACGCGTAACCAGTTTTTAATAAAAAAAAAATACTATCCATTTTTCTTTTCACCATTATGCATATGGCTTTATAGATCTATTGTGTTACGCAACACATACATTTGTGTTACAATAACACAAAAGTAACACAAACGAAACAAAAACATAACACAGGCGTAATACAAATGCAACACAAAAGTTAAATTATTACAACAATTTTAGGTTATAACTCGGTTTTTTGTAACAATTAGGCACTAATGGGCGATTTTAAGTACTCTTTTTACATCTTTGCTAACAAATATGGTACAGTGATATTAAAATATCTGTTTCTTGCCTTAGAAATGACCTTAAATCAATTTTATTTTTCACTAACAAAAACGTGACGCGCTCTTATGACTCATCCTCTGACGAAACAAAATGGCTGCTTTTTCTTTTTTAATACTGTATCGATAACAGTGTTGCCATATTAATGCTGTTTTTTGTTCTTTAGCTCTTTAAATAGTAGTATTGGGGTAAAAATTCGTCACACAAATATATCGTAACACAAAACCAAAAGCTATTTTTTATTTTAAACTATCGATAAAACAAGTCAGTTTAAGAATATTCGCAACGATATTATTCGCACTTCGATGGTGTACATTACACTAAGGAATACTTTACAAACTATTATCTATTTCTACCATAAGTAGAGCAAAAAAAAGCGACAAATAGTCACACAAAAAAATTGACAATTTTGGCGGCCTGACCCATTTATTTTCTTCAGGAAAATACATTAATACTTGTCGTTTTAATAAAAAGCATTATGCAAACATTGAGATGAAATCGGATTTAGAGAAATTACACAATTAGGTTAGATGGACGAACAGACGATGAGAGGAATGAATGACAGCTGTCAATGAAAGAGACGGTGTAGGGCATAGATTATATCCAACATGCTCCCATGCCGGTATACAGACACGTTTGTAAGCATTTTGCAAAAACGTCATCTGCGAATTTTATTTAAATAACGTTTTTGCGAAAATGCTCACAAACGTATCTGAACACCAGCTGGGAGCACCTAAGCTTATTTTATTTAGGGATTCGCAAATAAAATACACCATAAGCATTTTCCACAATTTATTGAAATTTTCATTGAAAATATCCAGAGTTAAGTCAGTATAGGTACCTATAATAATATGTAAATAAAATAAATAACAAGACCTGATCTTGAACAAGTACTTACACTCATACAAAAAAAGGCATTTACAGAATTCATGACATTTTTTGTTACTTAGAAGTTTCTTGTGAAAGTCCCTCTGGATTGATATCACAAAATACCTTTTTTTTTCATATTTCACCAGTGATTTATCAAAAATCTTTGAATGCGTTAAGTTGTAAAGCTGTAAAAACAGAAAAAATTTAAATAGAAGATATTTATTTCTTTAAAAATACTTAGCTTATACCTAATTGGTTGGTATTAGGTATAAGTCGCAGAACAGAATTCACTGTCGCTTTCTGGTGTTCTGACCCATCCCAATTTAATACATATTAAAAGTGGGTATATTATTGTTAGTCACCTAACAATGGCTTTCGCTGCCATGAGCGTGATCACGACGCGTATGGTACGCGTGCATGGCTGATTTTACAAAAAGGCAAGAGAAACGCTATGTGGCGCGTGTCGCTTGCTCTTATGATCACGCTACGTGGATAAGAGTCGCGGACCCGCCTGACGCCGACTCCCTAAAAGTGTACAACCCTTATTCAATGAGAACAAGCCATCTGATGAGGATTTCGTGTATAATTTTGTGTGCACGGCGGCAAGCTCATTAGGCGGTTATTCCACTGCATTGCGTTCCGCGCGCGGGGCTGCATATTTTAATATTCTATGCAAGTAAATACATCAGTTAGTATAGAAAACACAAAGGCGACGGGGTACTGCCCAGTAGGGAGAACTGCCTCTGCGCGCACTGAGGCTGGATGCGTCGCCAATGGGAGAATCGCCATCGAAACAGTATATGTCAAGCCAAAATTTGAATAAAGCTGAGTTTTTCCCACCCCCACTACTTTCGTTCAGTTAAGGCTAAAGTCTTGAAATGAATAAAATTGACAAAATCATACTAACACTGCAAAAATCAAGGTTCTAGCTTTATACTAAGGAAAGTTGTAGGGTTAGGTATATGTTGACAGGTGGCTGTACAATATTAGAATATGGAAAACTTAATCTTAATGTGTAATCTTAATGTGTTATAAATATAAAATACTAAAAAATGGAATCAATCCATATCACAAAATCAATATTAATTATTCTTTTAAAACAGACTGTATGTACAATATTATAATATTTATAATATGGAAAACTTAATCTTATAAAGTATTTATAAAAAGTGAAATTAATTCAAATCAAAAATTAATATCAATTCTTGTTTTTTCTTTTAAAACATTTACCATGACATTTTTTAGCTTTTATTTGGAAATTATTTTCCTCGTCATCAACATCCCTTTTGCCTATTAAAATGTTGTTAATGTTTTTACAATAATTAAAAACTAAGCAACGAATCACAATAGAAATGATATAGTCTATTAAGTTCTTTTTATGTTCATTACATTTAATAAAATCAAAATTGATCAATACAAACATTGATATAGTTATTATAGTTTTTAAATTCATTTTTTCAAAATTTTCTTTTAGTATTTCATAAATGATGTCTTGCATATTGGAAATTAATTCGATTAGGTCATTGCTAGGAGTACAAAGCCACCGTTGTCCTGCGTATTCTCTCACATTAATGTATTCAATTACATTCATTCATTAGTACTTGTTAAATTTTCATTGCATATATCACATCCTTTAAAAATTCGAGTTTTGGCTTTTTTAACAAAATAACCACTTAAGTATTGCAGCGGCGCTATTATTCTGGGGTCATTTTCCCTCACTGTTATTGTTTTCAAATTTATGTCTAGAATGTTTCCTAATTCAATTGCACAGGACGACGACGGCATGGCTTCCGAATTATCTGTGACCACTAAAGCGTGCAACGAATCACAAAAATCCCTTTCGCAGTTTTTGCCGTGGGTGTGGACACTTTTTAAACTATTAATTAAAAGAGTGGCAAAAGCCGACTCAAATTTCGGCATGTCGGGTTAATATTTCGACAGCCATGGCTTCTTATCGACCCAAAGAAATTTTCTAAGGGGTCCTGATTTAGGTGTCGCAACCATACTGACGACACATGAAAATCTCTGTGAAGCTTTTTTAATAAAATTTCAATTCCTTCCAGTGTCCACACCCAATTTGCCACAGTAGGAACCGATTCAATTTTCCCAGCGGAAGTTACAAATTTCATTGATTTAAAAATCTTTTTGCCTTCCGCCCAGGTTTTGTGATGAGTAGAATGGGGTGTAGCAGATCCAAGGAGAGGTTTTGTATGTTTATTTTTTTTTAAGCTGCCGTTGGCCGAATCGAACATGTTGTCCATAAATAACAACAGCTCCGCGGTTTCTCTGCATTCCGATGGAAGAACCCCATTATCTGAAAAATAAAGATTTTTTTTGGTATAATGTCAATGAGAGTTTGTAAGTATGGATGGATGTTTGTTACTCTTTCACGCCACAACGGCTGGACGGATTTGGATAAATTTTACTAGGACCTGGATTAACACATAGGCTACTTTTTACCGCGGGAAAATACCTCATTCCCACGGGAAACTCATTTAGCCGCGGGTGAAACCGCGGGATGAAAAGCTAGTAATATAATATTTTTGGACACTTACACCAATTATCTAGTCCCAAACTAGGCAAAGCCTGTGCTATGGATACTAGGTAACGGATAAACATATTATAATATAAAAATTCATATAAACATCCATGTCTCGGGAATAAAAGTTAGTATTCATCACACAAACGCTAATGGGAATTGAACCCGGAACACACCTGGGGCAGAGTTGTCAATTTTTCATAATAACTGTTTAGTGTCTATTATTTTCATATTAATTTATGACAAACCAGAAGCAGGTCACCTGGTAGAAAGTAATTATTACAGCCTATGATAACTGTAATCCTGTTCCTTCCTTATTGTCTTGTCAAAGGTTCTCTTGTATAGGTGCCCACTGCTGGGGCACAGCCTTTCCTCGCCAGAAGGATTAAAAATAACAAAATACATCAATAAATATAATATTACCTGCCAGGTATCCCATTGTGGACGAAACAATACGGCTGAAAATTTGAGCAGCAAATTTAACTTTCATTTTATTTAATTTTTCTGGGTTTACGTGATTCTCTGTTAGCTTAGGTATTATCCTTACGCCTTCAAAGCCAGGACTTTCCTTGTAAAGGAGTTGTAGGTGTGACCATTTGGCAGTCTTCACCGCACCCCCCTTTTCAAAATGTAAATTTTTGGTCATGAGGTTATTCCTCATACATTTTAGAAGATGTGGGGGGTCATAGAGAGGAATGATCTCAGTATCATTTATTAATATAATATTTTCTTTGGGTGCTTCTCCTCTTCTCAAATAGGTTCCCCTGGTCTCGTTTATCAACAGTTTGATGGCCTGTCTATTATTCGTCCCCTGGTCACATACAGTAGCTACCACTAATAAGCCAGCTTGCTGTTGCTCTGTAATAATATTTTTTATTTGCTTTGCCAACTCGGGTACCTTTGTTGCACTGGCAGAAAATGTGTAGGACACAGCCTGTTTATAGTTTTTTATTAGGCCACGCACCATAAAAACTTGGGCGTGGTCTGCAAAATCTGGTTTTCTTTCTTGACCATTGTCGACAAACCCTGTCACCTTATCTTTCTTCTCATTGTACATGACGTTGGCCTTCAATGAAACTTCATCGAACAACAAAACACATAATTTTTCCTACATTTTTTTTCATTTTTCTTTCAGTTGGGTAAAAATGTTTTTATTAAGACCAGGCTGCAGATTGCGCTTTTGTATTAATTTAACAAGTGTTTGTGGAGCAGGCAATATAAAAATTTTACGAAAGAATCGATACCCCTTGGGACTTACAAAGGGATAATGCAACAATTTTTTCTTTCAAGGTGAAACGTCGGCCTTTATCCTTCTTTTTGTTCTCCCGCCATTGCATTTGCATTAAAATTTTTGCAGTGCTTGAGGAGTTTTGAAGAACATCAAGCATAGAAGGGTTTTTTATAATTTCTTTGGCTTTTTTCACTTCAGTTTGCAGTTTTTTACATTTATTTTTTATTTTGCTGACTTTTACTTTTACAGCAACGATTTTCATATGTAGTTGTCGCTCGAGTTTCGTCTGGAATAGCCGTCGATTAGTCTGAATTCTCTTTCTTCCTGTAAATATGAAATGAAAATGATTTATTGCGGAACAAAAATTCACAACAGTAATTAGTTGTTGAGGACCCCAATTAAGTAAATAAATACTTGTACTAGGAGTCCCCGCTCTTCCATGGACTAAATTACAGCAATATAAGTAAATTTACAAATATCCGAGGTACCTAGCACGAGCCTATTCCGCTACGTTACATTAATTTTATTAGAATATCAATAAAATAGTGCTAAAGCTCCGTTGACTTGGCACTCTGACAGTTATTAAAATAACTTTAATTACAATTTTTATAATTGATAATATAAATAATAATAATAAAGCCTTTATTTCTCTTTACAATTATTTTTTTAAAAAAGCTTCTCCCAAGCTCTCTCATTCCTTTCTATTGTAAGTTTGTCTCTGTGATATACTGGGGCTAATGCCTGAGTATATCTAGACGAGGGCCTGCTCGCAGACACCGTACTCTTCAATAATACACCTTATATTTGTTACTTATATTTAATTAGAGAGTGACACAAAAAACACCATACTTCTTGATTTTTGAGTTATGACACCAAACCCAGTGTTGCCCCCACACAAACCCTTCATACACCACAGTCTCCACCACATTGAACAATGCTTATCTAATTCATCTCTGCATTTAACTTTTGGGCGACCAGCTGTTAGTTGTTTATTTAATGGAATCCATTCAGATTAGAGCTTTGTCCTTCTGTCATCTTTCATGCGATGTACGTGTCCTGCCCAGTTCCACTTACTTATCTTATCTTTGCTCTTTCTATAACATCTTTTACCCCATTCATTTTTCTGATTTTTTATTCTATCTCTTAGGAGTTTTTTCCGAGCAAAGACCTTTTCATCGCTTTTTTGACAAGTATACAATTTTTATAACTAATTAAAAAATAGCAATGAAATACTGTAAATACCTCTCCATTTAGTATAAAATTCTTGTAAATTAAGTGTGTTGAGCGTCGGTGGCTCAGTGGTTGAGTCGACATAGAGACATACTTAGCGGAAAAAAAAATTTGTTTCAAAAATTAAGGGAAGTTTAAATTATTTAAAAGTTAGTGTAATGGACATAAATTACTCTTTCACAATTATAAATAGCTAATTTACATTTGAAAGTGCTGATATACCTATGTGATTTTAAATAAGTAATTAATGAGATTTATAGGTTTCTGTAAAATAATTTACTTTGTTTAACTTTTCCAATGATCTTTTTTTCTGCTGTATGTATATGTAAACTTACCTAGAACATTTTGCACACTTTTCTCAAGGACGGATTGGAAGGCGATTGCTCATGAACCAAAACCACTGGTACTGAAAAAAATGTATTTTGTATACAGCCTGTTTCATAAGTCCCCCTAATGCCGAAAGGGGATGATTCTACCCATCAATATGAACAACTTTTACTATGGGACCAACTTCGAATCAGCTATCAATAGCAAATCAGCAAAAAAATCAGCTGTTCCATACATTTTTGTCGAGTAGGTACGAACGTCTTCCTTGGAACAGCTGATTTTTTTTCGCGAATTCGAAGTTAGTCCCATAGTAAAAGTTGTGCATATTGATGGGTAGAATCATCCCCTTTTGGCATTAGGGGGACTTTGAAACAGGCTGTATATTAGGTCATTTCTACACAGCACTGGTAAGGTCAAGAGATGTAATTGAGTCATTTACTACGAAGCACTGGTAGGGTAAAGAGATGTATTTGAGGTGCTATTTGAGAAATTTCTTGTAAATCAAATTGCAGGCGCTTTAACTCCATAACTTTGTAATGGATATTGCAATGAAGTTTTTATTTATATTTTTAATATAAATTATTTAAATTGTACTGAATTATCAGGTATCCTGCAATATGTAAAAAATATGTCCTGAAATTCTCTGGCCATTGAATACATTTCCCTGACAAATGTTCATTTAGGAGCAAATTTTTTAAATTAACCTAAAATAACAGTTTCGTAACATTTCCATGATTTTCCAGATGACCCGTCGAATTCTCGGATTACTTTGAATTGCCCTGTTATATCCCTGATTTCGATTTCCCAGTTGTTACAGCTAAATGAACTATAATACTAATTACTAACCAATGTTTTCCTTCTGCTTAACGTCCTTTTCAGTAGCCATGGATGAGGATGGTGCGTGTATGTGCCTAGAGATCTTCTCTAGTGAGAAACACACAATAATGATGATACTAATTTAAAAAGCACGAATTCTGGGCTGATCCCAATACATTTGCAATGCTTCGTAAATCGGCATCTTATGCATGCTGCATATCCCAGCTTTTTTGTATGAAGATTGAGCCCCCTGGGCAGAACGAAGATATATACGCACAAGACAACAAGTCCATGATGCGCGAGTTCCCCTATATTGTGCAAATTTGGGGAATCAACAAAATATTGGAAAGCTTTTTGCACATGAGCATTATTTTTAGTTTTTGGACTTATTATGAAGCATATTATTGTCTAAACAAAGAAGAAACAGCGCAACTTACCTCTCGTCGAAGTTTGAATACAAACTGTTCACAGACTACTAAGAGTCCTTAAACTGTTGCAAACCGTTTCAGAACATACCGGTTCTTGGCTTTTAGTGTTGCCAGTGCATAAAGATATAAAGATTCCAGGATTATAAATTTTGTTGCAAAAACCTTGATATACAGAATTATAAAACCTTGTATCATCACTATCTTCTTGCCCTAGTCTCAATTTATTTATATAAATAAATTCTACATTAAAAATACTATTACAAACAAGCTTTAAATTTTAATACTTCAGCTTGATTATGTGTGACATATTCCCGCTTGGGGAAACAACCCTGGCCGCAGCAGCAGGTCATCGCAAAAAAACATGTTTAACTATCAAAACTCTCCGTGTATGCAAAATGTAGTATGCTTGCTATTAACTGTTAAGGAGTGCCCCTCGTGAGGAGACGATCCTGACTGCAGCACCAGTTCATGTGAACGAGTATGAAATTTCAGCTTCTAGGGTAAACAGGAAGTTGTTCAAATTTGACTTCCAAATTTTGAAGGGACACATCGAAGCAAGCTTGATTGCTCATAAGACTTTTAAATGTTCAGTTTTCTTTATTATGCTTGCTATTAACTGTTAAGGAGTTCCCCTCGCGAGGAGACGACCCTGGCTGCAGCATCAGTTCATGTGAACGAGTATGAAATTTCAGCTTCTAGGGTAAACAGGAAGTTGTTCAAATTTGACTTCCAAATTTTGAAGGGACATAGTTACACATCGAAGCAAGCTTGATTGCTCATAAGACTTTTAAATGTTCAGTTTTCTTTATTATGCTTGCTATTAACTGTTAACGAGTTCCCCTCGCGAGGAGACGATCCTGGCTGCAGCATCAGTTCATGTGAACGAGAATGAAATTTCAGCTTCTAGGGTAAACAGGAAATTGTTCAAATTTGGCCATTCTTTTGATCATTTTGTCTACTCTATGGCAAAACGCGGTGCACGCCACTGAACCCTCTTGTAATAATGTTTAAAATAAATAAATGAATTCTATTCTCACCTTCACCATCAACACTTAAGTCGATATTACATCGTTACACAACTGCCTTTTAGTTTGGATGAAGCAACCAAATTGAATCATGCAACATACAAGCGTTACCTTTGACTTCTGCACCTTTCAACCAAAGTGAATCAATTTGGTATAGCCTTAATCTTACGCCTTCACTGTTGGGCACAGCCCCTTCTCAATACGAGAGGAGGAGAGGAGAGGCTATAATCCACCAACGTATTAATTTTAACGCCAGTTTCTGGCTGTTTCCCGATAGACGTCGCTAATACCACGTAATCGATCGATTGGTGTAGTGGATAGCGACCCAGTCAGCGAAACCACCGGTTCTGGGTTCGAATCCCGCGAGGGGTAAATGTTCGTAACATTATTTAATCCGAGCGATTATTTTTATCTTATCCGGTCCCAATTTCATTTATTTTTCATATTTATACCTACATGTATGTGTGTGTCGTTAAACGGGTGAAATAAACTATTCTTATTAATTCCCGAGTCATGTTTTTATAAATATTTATGTATGTTTATCCGTTATCCAGTCTCCATAGCACAAGCTTTGCATAATTTGGGAATAGGTGAGTGATGTGTCTGAAATAAAAAAAAAATATGTATATTTCGGAGATGGATGTGGGCGTTGCTAGCGACCGGGACGGTGCCAGTCGCGTGGTAAAAGGTAGCTCGGGCAATGGCGATATTATTGCAAGCTACTATAGGCGAATCGACAATTTATTTACATTCGATTATTATCACGAAACCTGAGATGCTTTCTAGTGAATAGTAAACATTTGCACGTCCCTCGTGCCATACAACTAGGCCCTCTGTCTGTAACTTCCTATTAACTAATGACTCACCGGATTCTTCCAAACGTCGGTGATAATAGGTAATCAGAGTCACTCACTATCGTCCATGTGGTGGTCCCACTCCTTTGACGGCTAGTAGCAAAGTCCATATCATTTTCGATGTGCAGACCTAATATAATTGTTAACGTCGTCCCCGCGCCACTTCCGGCGACACCAACGCCACCAGGCTCACTTCCCATTAACCGCGTATTAAGCTAGGTTGACCGTTCGAATAATTAATACTATCGCTAATTTATCGCTATCTATGACATATATATTCTATTTCTAACAGTGGGTGAAACTGAGCTGACCATTGCGTATATGTGCAGTAACGACGCTTCACACGTCATCGTCCAGTGGGCCATATGGATGACCGGGAATATTGGTGAGTATATATTTTATAATAACAATGATATCTAATCTAACATATCCGCTCCGGGCTCGGGCACAGCCTCCTGTGCCCGAGCCCGGAGCGGATGAATGTATGAAAACATTTTACAAAAAATAGATGAAGAAAATGTTTTAAAATGCTTTGGAAATTTTTTCATATCTGAAATGGAAACTTATTTTCAAGTACATCAACTATTTATATGATGGATTTATGTCCTAAAGACTGGACTTAGCCTCTCTTTTTTATGCTCAACGATTTAGTACTTGACCTCAATCACACCTGATGGAGAGTGAAGATGAGGTCGAATGTAGAAGCGTACTGACCCGGAAACCCCATCTTATTCGGGAAACTGACTATTGTATCTCTGACAACCGGAACACAACAATGTATTAACATAGCTGTCTGGCGGCAGATTTAGATACCATGTTTTTTTTAATGTTAATTGGTTACGCGTTTGACCACAATCGCACCTGATGGGAAGTGACGATGTTGCCGAAGATGAAGCACACCCTGCTCCTGAAGATCCCAAGGTTGTAGGAATCAGGAAAGATTGACGCCGGAAGGGAGTTCCATGCCTTGGCTGTTCACATTATGAATCAAGAGTCGAAACGCTTAGTGCGATACGTGGTAGATAGCCAGGCGAACATTTAAATGCCCTACTACCAACCAAACCGAGAACTAAACACTTATTCTACAGACTTAGGAACTTTTTTATAATTTATTGGACTTGATGCTTAATCTAACTAACATGAATTCAATCTTTCAATGATAAACTTTAATGAATCAAAAACGATCAACGTTAGTATAGGTATAGGCTTATTCTCTATCTCTCGACATTTAGGCGAATAAAAAAAACACTAATATATATTTTTTTACTTTAAAATTTACCGTCAACATAACCGCTAATAATAAAAATAGTTTATTTGGACAGGCAAAAGGTTTTGTATCCACGTGGACGGAGTAATCAGGTGGCAAGCTGGTGTTATAAATGAATCATGGTGTTGATTGTTTACAGCGGTCCCCTTGACGCCCCTCCATCCGCCGGAAATGCTCAAATACTTCCTCACGGATAGTTCAGCGAGCCTGGTAGTCTGCAGCCAGGAGTACGAGAAGACTCTCCGGCCCTTAACCCTTGAGACATCGAAGCCTCTCCTAGTGACCAGCAAAGCTAAAGAGATCACAGCACAACTGTACCAGCCTAACAGTGGGTTCTTGAAACCGAAGGTGGAGGAGGGTTTGACAGATGTAGGCAAGAGTAACCTGTGGTATGGAGATAATGATGCCTTGATTATTTATACTAGTGGTAAGTATTCGTTCGTCTTGAAGTATTATTAGCTTATTTTGTAAAGATCTCCAGACTCCATGTTGGCCTTAGTGATATTTTGCATTACTTTGGCTACTTTCGCATTTGCCATAGTCCGGGGTCCAAGATGGCAGATCCCACCTCCGCTCTCCTCCCACTGTAACTCCTATAAGCCAGGATCAACAGTGGTACTCTGCACGGGGCCTACTGAAGGCAGTAGAGTCACGTTAGGCACCGCCACCGTCAGTAGGCGCCGTGTCGATCTTCCATTGTCGTGTCGTTCATAGGAGTTAATCACCAGCTCGCAAACATCCCACTGCAGGGATATAGATCTTCCCTCGTATACAGAGGGAGTATGGGGCATAGTCGACCACGCTAGCCCAATTCGGATTGAGGACTTCACATGCCTTTGAATTTTCATTTCTCAGGCATGCAGGTTTTCTCACGCTCCTCCAAACATTGTTTGGGATATTTCTGACCACCCCATTTGGGATAAAGGTCATATGTATGTTTAACGTGCCACCCGAAGCATGGAATTAGAAAAAGGTTAATTTATTAAAGAATGCAATTTTTGACGTTATTCGGTTTCTACCTTCAGGTACGACGAGTAAACCGAAAGGCGTCGTGTGGACCCACAGCATGCTTCACACCCAGATAGCGGCGCTGCACACCGCGTGGCAATACTCGTGCAATGACGTGGTACTCCACGCACTGCCTCTAAACCACATCCATGGGCAACTGAACTCTATGAACGCTTCACTAGCAGCTGGAGCCAGGTCAGTACTTATTTTCGGTATTGGTTTACTGCGTATCTCTGTAATCTTTTCTACAGCTTCTATTCAGCCTCCAAAGGATGGGGCGTTCCGGGTTACCTTGCCTTGGACCTCATTTTCACTTAACATCACTATGATTGAGGTGAAGCGCTACAGCGCTTATTACACTATCCTATTTGTTGGGAATCTAAACAGGAACACTCTAATTAAGAAATCGGAAGCTGGGAAGCGCTTATTACACCATCTTAAATGCAGAGACTAATTCAGCATACATTGCTGGTTGAAGTAAGGATATTTGAATTAACCAAGTTCCCAGCAAGTTAGCAAGTAAGTGCCGCGTTAGTCTCTGCATTTAGGATGGAAGTAGTGCGGTTGGGACCTTCCAATCCACTAAATCGGAATCTAACTGTTCTAACTTCGATCGAAGCGGATGGAGATGGATTGGATCCACCCGGATTACATTACATCACAGATACTGACGGGACATGGCTGCTTCAGGAGCAGGCTTTGGGACATCGGTCTAACTGTGGAGGGCTAGTGCTGATACAGTGGGGATATAGAGGAGTACAGGGACCACATACTATGGGAGTGTCCGCTGTACAAGGGAGGGAGGAGCACAATGCTGGATTCGCTGAAGCGTGCCGAAGAGGGACCGGTCTACTACGGGGAACTTGTATGCTGGAAGACTAATTATGCGGCGTTGCGGGTTTTTGCCAAAGACTGGCATAGAAGGAGACGGGCTATGGAGCTAGCCGAGGAACCCAACGACGAGGCATTCAATCCAGAAATGAGGAACAACTCGGGAGTGGAGTACCGTGGTGTGGCGTCAGCGCCAGAAAGGGGAGAATGACGACAAGGGACAGAATGTAGATAAACAATTTGTAGAGTGTCAAGAAAATGTACCTGGGGAAAGCCCGAGGACCACGCACATCACTCGCTGCTTCGGCCCGTATAACTTGGCGGTGGTAGGGCCATGGGAAGGAGGTGGGTTATACCTTCTTATTTCCTAATTAGATTTCCTACAAATAGCATAGTGTAAGAAGCGGTAAACACATTGTGTATATAAAATTGTGGTTATTTTACTTACTCGTTCGAATCTCAAACTCGGTTTCAAATTCCGAAATTGCATATTATAATCGTACTGCATATCCTCAGAATCCGCATGCTGCCATCATTTGCTTCGCACACGGTCTGGGCGAGGCTCTTGGGTATGGGGGAGCGAGAAGAGAGCAAGGTAAACAGTTCTGTGTCTTACGTGAAACCATACTAACTCTTTCGAAGGTGATGAGCAATGATTAGCGTGCTGATTGTGGTTTTTAAAATCTACTATAAGGTGTGCACACAGATTTCATTTGTACCATCTAGTTAGTTGGTGTTAGGGCTTTTTAAATGTCCGCCTGGCTAGCTACCACCATCTTATCTAAATCTGCGGCCAAGCAGCAATGTTAATAGCAATGTAGTGTTCCGGTTGTCAGAGATAAGGTATTCAGTTCCCAAATAAGATTGGGTTTCCGGGTCAGTACGCTACCACTTTCGGCCTCATTTTCCCTTAACATCAGGTGTGATTGAGGTCAAGTACTAAACCGTTGTGCTTAAAAAAAAGAGGCTAAGTCCAATCGTTAAGATGTTAATAACCAATGTTCATTTCTCAAATGGAAAATTTCCAACGCATTATAAAACATTTTATCCCATCTATTGTAAAACGGGTGGATTCACCAGTAGTAATTTATTCTTTAGTATTTTGTTTAACGCTGTTGTTAACGTTAGTAAAGGAAATGGTTGTAAACTGTTTGAATTGTTACTTACCTACTTAAATTAGTACATGATGTGATGGTGCCAAAAAGGCATCCACTCAGCATAATGTCGCGACATTGGAGCCCATCGGAGTATTCTGTGGACACCGGAGGACGGAGATTGGAGAATACAACACCGTGCAGTACTTATACGAGTATGCAATTTTTTAACATGCTCGCAGAATTGGCTAATAATAAATAATATTTCGGTGGTTATTACGTGACGGGAACTATTCGTTGTCACAATATATTATTATATAAGGTGACGGTGTTCCACGGCGTGCCGGCGATGTACGGTCGGCTGGCGGCCGACCACGAGCGCATGTTCAGCTCGGCGCGGACGGCGCAGTACGTGCGCTCCACGCTCGCCGCGCGCATGCGCCTCATGTGCGCCGGCTCGGCGCCGCTGCCCGCCGCACTCTTCCACAAGTGGGAGCAGGTACGCGATCATTGTGACTGTGGTAATGTAGTCGGTCGCCATGTGGTATTAAAGATGGTGGTTGGTCGAGGACGGAGGGTTCCGTAAATAAGACTCGTTGTCTATTGTGATGTTGCTCGAACAAGGCCCTTTAATTAGTAACAAGCGTATATAATACATCGGTATTGGCGCTGACTAAGCGATATGCGTTTATGTTACAGTAAACCATTGCGCTACGGTTAAACACCGAAATAAGGCGTGGTTATCAATATACTACAAGTCGATTCGGATGTACACCAACTAAACTAAAACCAGTTTTAAAATAGTACTGTCTCTTTCTACCTGGAACAGTACGATGCGACGGCACCACTCCAAAACTGGTTTTAGTTTAGTTTAGTTGGTGTACATCCGAATCGACACCACTGTCACCGCTCCCTACCTTAGTGTCAAGAATACGTTCTTCATTAAAAATACTTTCAATACTCCATCATGATTATCACACATTGTTCTAGTACAAAGACGATATAAAATTCAAGGAACTTCTGGCTCCATCTTCAGACCCTCGTTATGATGATGTATAATGAGAAGTGCTCATGGCAACAAAACTAAACTAGCCCAAATTCGACTATCTTGCCATACCATAATATTGCATAATTTTTCAATAAGGTTCCAGTTGATATACAAAATCTTCCTCTTGATAAATTTAAAGATACTATAAAATAGAAACTTATTAACAAAGCATATTATATAATATCAGACTATTTAGATGATAATCATCCCTGGACATATGTTCGGTGCGAAACGGTGGTGTAAATGATTGAAGAGTTTGATGTAGGTACAAAAAGGTTTATTATTAAGTCCCCAAAACTTACTTACAATGATAAGAATAGATGAATGATAATGAATGCACCCGATTAGCTTGCTTTCCGGTAATGCACTAAAGACGCCGCCGCGTGCGCGGGGCGGCACGTCACATGGGTGTTCGGTTACACCGAACAACATAATCAGATCGTTCGCAAGCCAGGCTATTTCACAATTAATAATGAAATATAAAAACCTTTACGTAAAATCAAAGCCTGATCGATTTTCTTGCTTGTTCTTCTCAGGGGAAAATTGTATGTTGAACAAGCATTAGCTTAAAAAATGTAAAATTGACTATCTTAAGTGTACTCTGTGTACCTACAAAATATAGCATTTTTGACTTTGACTTTGCATTGCCACCGAACTTACATAAATATACATATGAAATTTCAGCTCAATCATCAGAATTTTGAATCAGCAAATGGTTTACAAATTCTGAAACGGACAACTTAAAAGTAATAGGGTGTAATATTACGTTTGCATGGGAACTTCCGTTGACACTAATCTGAATCACATATGTGCCAAAACTCCCAAGCTTTACTATCATGGATTTTTTCCAGATATCTGGGCTTCGCCTCCTGGAGCGGTACGGTATGTCTGAGGCTGGTATGGCGCTGAGCAACCCGTACCGGCCGGCCGAGGAGCGCACAGTGGCGTGTGTAGGGCTGCCTCTGCCCGGGATATCCGCCCGCCTGGCCGCGCCCTCCAGCCTCGGCGCCCTGGACCCCCTGGTCACCGTGGAGACACCACCGCCCGTTCACCAGGTTAGTGCAAAGACAGTAAATGGCGCTGATATCTCTGAATTTGGCTGTAGGCGGTACTTTATGCAAGAAGTAGGCCGATAGCAATCAAGTTCATTACAATTGAATTTAGATTCACAACCTTTATCCCAAATAGGGTGGTCAGAGATATTCCAAACAATGTGTGTGTTTGGGTGTTCCAAACATTAAGAGTTTAATGATTGAACCTGATGAAATATTCAGAAATGCACACGTGACAGGGGGTGAGCCCATCGCCGTTGAACGTGCAAATCTGTAAATGTTTTTTGGTGGAAAGCCCCTTAGTTGCCTTCTACGACACCCACGGGAAGAGACGGGTTGGTTCTATTCTATTTGAGTACCGACACCACACAGCTCCATACATTCAATAATTGTATACATTCCAGATATCTCTGAATCGCCTCGGCATAGTTTTCAAAGACGATAAAGACGACTACGACGAGCAGTCTGACGGCGAGTGGCAGAAGTCGTTGGTGACCGAGCACAGAGAGAGCAAGGACGGCGTGCATCAGGGCGAGTTGCTTCTCAAAGGGCCCGGGGTCTTCACTAGGTAAGACGCCCTGAGTCTCCAAAGAGTTCCACGAGCAGTCTGATGACAGCACAGAGTGAGTAAGGCATCAGAGCGAGTTGCTGCTCAAAAGGTCTATCTAAAGTAGGTAAGACGTCTTGCATCTGCAAAGAGTCCCACGAGTAGTCTGACGGCGACTGGCATTATTGGTGACAAGAGTACAGGGAGAGTAACGCATCATGGCGTGTTGCTGTTCATGGATCCTGGAGTCTTCACTCTGTAAGGCGACATGAGTCTGCAAAAAGTTCTACGAGACAATCGAAAACAAATAGCGCAGAAAATTTTTGCTCATGGACTGGACATGGACCGCTCGGCGATCCCTGGACTTACTCGACGATTAAAGACGTTATTTTTATGACTTACGAAATTAAATATTTTTGATTTTGATTTGACTTTCCACCGGCAGGTATTGGAACCGCGCCCCGTCGATCGACTCCCCGGACTTCACTTCAGACGGCTGGTTCCGCACCGGGGACACCGCTTCCTTCACCAACAATCGCTTCCGCATCCTCGGCCGGACTTCCATAGATATCATCAAAACCAGCGGCTACAAAGTAAGCGCTCTACAGGTCGAGTCCGCCATCTTGGAACACCCGAACGTTGCTGACGCCGCCGTATTGGGAATAGAAGATGAGAATTACGGCGAAATAGTAGCAGCTGTTGTAGCATTGAAAGAAAACACTAACTTAACGTTGAAGGAATTGAAAGACGAAACCGGAAAGGTACTAGCTCCGTACCAGCTCCCGAAGACTATGGTGATTGTGGAACAGATGCCCAGGAATGCTATGGGGAAGTTAGATAAGAAGGAGATTAGGAAGATGTATGAGAAGGATTTGAAGTTAAAGAAGTAAGATGAGAGATATTTCATAGTAACTTGTGGCCTTTGTAGATGAAATCGTGTTTTACAAAAAATAAGTAGATGAGCCCCCGTAGCATGACATCATTTGTCGCGCACGTGTGAGAGTGGGATAGTTGTATATTTCGTCCAAGCGAATGAGCAGGACAAATATTATCTCGCGTGACAAAAACGTCTATCGCGCTTGTCATGCTACGGGGGCCGGTGGGCTAAGTAATTTCGTGGATATCTTACGGTCTGACGTGTGATTGGTTGACTCGTCGCTAGCTTGGTAATTTAACGTTTTCTCATTGGTCAGTGTTATCATGAAGTTACAGAAAGCTCGGGACGCGTAATTACAATGGGTCGATATCGGAATTCGTCGTTTTAATGTCGGACAGTTTTCTGACATTCTTATTCAATATCGAATGTAAAGTTCGAAAGACACCCTACGAATAACGACTGTGCAGTGATTCTTACGCATTCGAGATTTCAATGTCGATAGACATCAGTATATCTGTCACTTTCACACTTATGATCTAGTGCAATAGTGATAAAGCTATGCATCTCTATTGACATTGAAATTTTGAATGGGCGAGAATCAGGAGCCTGGTTTGACGGCGTTCTGTGTGTGTTTGTGCAGTCTTATCTAATATATTACATCCGGTATTTCAATAATGCGAGATCCAATTTCAGTGCTGTTTTTTTTTATTTTAACCGTCTTATTCATTAAAAATTTACAAACGCTTTATAAACCTGTTTTAGTTAAAGTATGTTTTGTATCTGTCGTTCATAAGGAAATGTTGCAATGAAAGAAAGTGACAAAACATACTTTAACTACAACAGGCTTATAAAGCGTTTGTAAATTTTTATGAGTAAGACGGTTAGTATTTAACTACGGGAAAGGTTCATAACCATGTTTGATGAAAATCAGTTCGGGCATTTCGACGATATTAAACTTTTAACCGCAGTTGCTTTGTATATCGGTCTTAAGATTGTGTATACTGACCACAGAGACAGTAAATTGGCGCAGATAGAAGAGCTGTTGTACTAGAACCGTTAGCAAGGAGACATTTTGCATGTAGTCAAAAGAAATACCTAAGAATTCTTCATTATGGACGTCTTGGCTTCATATATAGTCTTGCATTAAAACTATTTTGCTATTGCTTTGTGCATAGATTTTACAGCCACGTCATTCAAAGTCGGTGAGATTTATTTTCAGATCGAGTTCTTCGCAATAATACCAGGGACACCTGTTGTTATTATGTTCTCGGGAGTTTTCTAAATTATCAACTTGCATTATTTATTCTGAAGATATCGCTGTCTATCAAATGATGTAGATACTCGATTCGGTCGGTACTGAATCATCGACATTCGACATTTCTCCAATATCGATCCATTGTGAATTTTAGTAGCTATAAACAGTAGTATGTCTATCACTTTCACACCTACCTATATGCGAGAGTAAATGACATCTATTAATTCAACATTGCCATCTTGAGTGCGCGAGAATTGGCCACCGTCATGTCTGTCCGAGCATAGAATTAAGAGAGGGCAATAAGTGACAAACGGTAATTATAAATAACGCTTCACCGCTCATTTGCTAAGCTGTCCACTGTTCGCTACACATTGGCATCCAATCAGATGACAGGTGCTATTGCGTATAGTTTTGCGGACTGGAAAGACTGATTGCGGGAAGGTTTTCGAATAATTTCATCCATAACGGGTAGCTCACCGTAAATGGCTAGAACTTACTGCTATATCAAATGGCAAAAACATTACAATTGCATAATTATTGTAAATATAAATTGAACCAAATTGTACGTTGCTAAGACTGATAATTGTGCATTTTAAATTAATAAATGTGTTAAGCCGGCGCCGTCACAGCCCAGCGCATTAGTAAGTTGAAGTGGCAGTGGGCAGGGCACATAGCTCGAAGAACTGATAGCCGGCGGGGCAGTAAAGTTCTCGAGTGGAGATCACGCATCGGCAAACGCGGCGTACGACGTCTCTGGATGCAAGCCGGCCGCTGTGGAAATCTCTGGGGGAAACCTATGTTCAGTAATGGACGTCGTGTGCTAGATACTTGCACTAATGGGCAAGGGCAATTATGGCTCATGGAGCTGCGTCGGCCTTTTACGCGCTCTGGCTGAGGGCGATGGTTAAAGAGAGGATACCTTCTCTGTATGCTGTTGTTCTACATTCAACACACAAAATTCAAAATTTTGTCCGCACCCGGCTGACCGACTCGAGACCCAAGGTCATTGCTGTCTACTACACCACTTGACTTGCGCTCGAGTTTATTTTACTTAAGTCGTTGGATTATACACTTCAGAAGTGTAATAATGGGGCTACTAGTGTTTTTTTTTTATATATAATTTAGTTTTATCAGAAGCTTTATAATGCAGATCAAGGAATTCTTTCATGGAATAAATAATGCTACTTTAAACTTCTATCCAGAGATAATGTAGGGGCGCCAAATTTCTAGTGACGCTTTGAGGCAACTACTCCATAAAAAAGATACTGAGCCAATCAGCGGCACCCTCTGTTTGCATTTCCTTCCTACCCACTTCATTTTTGATAAGGGACAGATACAAGGCGCGCGCCGATTATCCATAATTCACTTGCTCTAACCCTATTGAACAAGGATTCAAGGGCTTTAAAAACTGCTTTGTGCAATTCATTTCCTGAATTGCCAGGAAATTCTGGATTTTGTAAACATCTCCATAGAAAGCTCTCTACCATGAGTCAATTATGTAACTAGTATAAATCATATTAAAGATTCATTCAAAGTGAATTTTCTAAACCCACACAGTGTACTAGAAGTTTGCCGCGGCCTATGTACCCCTGTGATTTTTGGCAAATGCATTTAGGTGTTTTCACGGTGCTGCTAATAATAATTTGTTAAATACTGTCATAATAATTTTGTTCCTTTCGTACATGTAGTTTATACTTGTAGTTCCTATGAATATTGTCATAGCTTTTATTGTATCGACGATTGTTATTGTTTTAATTAATATTATGTTAATTGTTTCTTGTTGAATAAAATAAAAGATGTTATTGAATTTAAGCAATTTTATTAAAATCTTACATTGGTTTCCTCCAGTCTAACCTACAATTTTATTCGTCACCACTTGAAGTTAAATGGACAGCAGTCATCGTCAGCGCTGATTAATCGAATCCAATGCCAACAGTGGCCTCAAGTCTATTTAGCGCTCCAAAAACAACATTGAAGGTGATGTAATCATATTCAATTCAACAAATAAACCTCACAAAGACGTATAAGAAATATCCAGAAAACTCCTTGCCGCCGCAGTGGAGTTAGTCAAACATGGCGGTGAGAATTTAGCTGACGTAATAGTCTCGGACCAACTGGAATAGGTAGCGACAATGGTCGCAGCTACGCCTAACACCATCACTATCACCGCTAGTAACATATCGTACCACTTTACCATATACTCGTCCATTTGATCCTCTATTACTTCATGATTCACATTAGAAAAGGTTCTGTATGATTTGAATGCACGAAAGAGCGGGAGTTTTGATAGTCCGCCATCTTTTTTACCATTAGCGTTGGCGCCATTTTGTGTTCCAGTTATTCCGCCATTTATAAAACCGTTGCGTTCCAACAACTTCATATTATTATTAGCAGCTGTAGATATGTTAGATTTGATAAAACACAGTTTTAGGAAGAATAATGGTGGAAAGATGAACATCAGCGGACCGGTGAGCGTGGAGCCAATTAGACCCATAACTAAATCGAATCTTGGTATTGATTCTCCGAGGAATACCGCTAGGGCGACTATGCTTGATCTAATGATGCAGCGTTGGATACAGAAATCTGCAAAAAATAATAATCTTCATCTAAATTTTCAAGACCGTCGATGAGACGTGTGGAAGGCGTTGGACGGTTTCATTGACACATACAATACAGGTCCCCAGTTCAATCCCGATTACGTCGTTACCTTTGTCAACTTATGTGGTGAATTGCAGTGATTTATACGCGATAGATATGGTCGCACGAACAATAATTCTTTTTACCGCTTGTCTTAGTAGGTAAGACAGCGCCATCTCTTAGAATCTTCGAGAACTAATGGGACTGCTGAGAAATATATGACAAAAACTACCGCGCTCAACCATTTTTTTGTCTGTGCTCAACTAATGTCTGTCACATAAAAACGCAAGAAAAAAATACAATATTGATTAAAATATGAGTTTTACAAGTTATACATTATGCTTGTTATACTAAGATACCTCGCATAATTATGGTCACTTTTTTGTGGTAAATGACGTATTTTACAATATAAATCAGCATTTGATATGACAGGTCGTGAACGAAGTCGGTGTGTGACTGAGTTCCCATTGGTGCCAAACTCCCGCTTTGACACCAATGAAGTGGTGCCATTTTGATTGTTTGAACGACGCAGTAATATGCAAGTCTACCATTGATTACTTAATGGAAAAGAGTGGACTTGTCATAAGCTATTTAAAAAAAGCACCACTGTTAAAACTTGCTGCCAAAAAACTTGCGGTTTAAAAATACTCACAAGTGCATAACAATTGATCCAGAAGGACCTACACATCCCTGTTACTCTCACCTCTTGGTATTTTTAACAAGTCTTCAATATGTTGAAATAGGGCTGAATTCCCCACTGCACTGGACAGGCACAGCTGTATAGTCACTAATAATGCTACTGTGTATAGCGGTATCGAAGGTGGTATCCCTGGAAAACAAAAATAAGCATTAAGTCTAGGATACAGAGAGGATTTTTGCCAAAAAGCAAACGTTTTGTGTAGTTACTGTGGTAACCCTGTTTTCCAAGCAACACTGCACACATTAGTAGTGACCAACTGACAGGGTTTTCAATCGTCGCATGGTTTGGGACACTGCTACCTAATCATACTATAGGAGGGAATCTTAAAAGTATTAATTTATGGTGAAAATCTGGTTTCCGTATATTTACTTACGCAGAGTGAAACGTAGGGTTTTGATCGGGGTGACCGACCAAGACACTGCGTGTGAGCACGAGAGAGGGTTCCTCTGTACTGATGGTACTGGAGGAGGTAAGTGACTATGGGGGTTTGCCAATGGAAAAAAACGATCACACAAAATATAGGTTTATTTTAGCTTCTGCATAAGTACTTAAAGCTAGCACTGTTTATTACGCTTACGCTGAATTGGACTGTCTATACTACGCTTAACAGGTTCGCAACGTAGATTCGGGAGGATAGTGCTGTCGAAATCCGCCACAGGTTTCGCGTACCGGACAGCGAGGGATGGTATCGTCACGGCCTGGAAATCCGCCTCAGGTTTCGCGTACCAAATACCAGGGATACGATCGGGAGGAGGCCGTCGTTACGTCCTGGGAATCCGCCACAGGTTACGCATACCAGACACCAACGGGATCGGGTTCACCGCGTATCGTCACGCCCTTGGAATGGGCGCGGTGTGTGCTGAGGACGCAGACCCTGCGGTATGAGGTAGGGGGTGCGTAGCTGTCAAGCGATGCCTGCGGTATGAGGAGGGGGGCGCGCGTGAGTCTATCGGGACCGGGTTTGCCATTCTTCCTGGTCTTCCCGGTTGCCATAATGTCGCCGGATACACCGCCTGTGTGAAGACAGCGCGTTCCAGGCGGGATGCGCTTCGTCACAAGAGTTACACACACACTTTCTTATTAACTGTATGATATTTAATAGAAAACAAAGCCGTGTGTTCGAATCAACCATCTTTATTTTTATACCACAGATCCTATGTCTATTGAAGCGGTCTAAGTTAAAGGTGTGCACATACATTACATCCCCCTTTTAACAATCAACAATGAAGAATCGTTAGTCGCTACTAAAAACTAAAACTACATTGTAATAATGTTAAGTTGCTTGATTATTTGATTAAAAGTCCTTAATATCACAAATAACTATTTATTAGAATAATACCGAATACAAACATTTACTTTTCTTATTAGAGACCACAGACGAACAGTGTTGCCAACTTGAATAGATATAAATGTATATCCAACACGCCTCCTTACATTTATATTTATTCACTTACTTCGTAATTAACATAAACATAACATAGCTGAATTTAACATTTAGTGTTTAACATAGCCCTAACATATTTCGGAATTTCTCAAATTTAACGTTTCCTAGAGACTTTGTAAATATGTCTGCAACATTCTCCTCTGAATCTACTTTAACAATCTCAATAGTTCCATTTTTAAAATTCTCATGAACAAAGTGATATTGAATGTCAATGTGTTTAGAGTTTCTTGTGAAGTTGCCATATTTGGCTATTGCCAAAGCTCCTGAATTGTCTTCATATATTTTAATTGGTTCAGTGATGTCTATAAACATATCATTAATAACATTCATTGGAAATTTTATTTCAGTTACAGCTTCTGACAATGCCACATATTCAGCAAAAGTAGATGACTTAGTTACACTGTTTTGCTTCTTAGATTTCCAATATACAACATTACCAAACAATCTAATAACAAAACCTGTAGTCGATTTCCGGTCTATAACATCTCCTGCCCAATCGGCATCTACATAACAAACAATCTATAATATCAGCATTACAATTTTGATAGTAAGTTAATTTAAGATTTTTCGTCAAATATAAGTATTTTAAAACACGCAAAGCATATTTAAAATGGGTTTCATTATAACAATTCTGAAATCTGCTTAAATAATTTACACTAAAAGATATGTCTGGCCGTGTAGGTACCAGAACTGATATACAAAAGAGCTCCAATCAAATTCCTATATTTAACATCGTCTTTAGATAAATCACATTGATCCAACTTAAGATTAATCTCCATTGGAAAGTCAAAGTCAAAGTCAAAGTCAAAGTTGCTTTATTTTGTAGGTACACAGAGTACACTTAAAATAGTCAATTTTACATTTTTTAAGCTACTGCTTGTTCAAAATGCAATTTTCCCCTGAGAAGAACAAGCAAGAAACTCGAAGGGTTGCTCTTTTAAAATCAGGTTTTGATTTTACATAAAGGTTTTTATATTACAAAAAGGTTTTTATAAATCATTATTAATCGTGAAATAGCCTGGCATGCGAACAATCTCATTATGTCCAGGGATGATTATCATCTAAATAGTCTGATATTTTATAATATGCTTTGTTAATAAGTTTCTGTTTTATAGTATCTTTAAATTTATCAAGTGGAAGATTTTGTATATCAACTGGGACCTTATTGAAAAAGCGTATACATAACCCTTTGAATGAATTACTGACTTTGCGGAGGCGACTTATGTGACCTGCAAGTTTATCTTTATTTCTTGTATTGACATCATGTTTATCACTATTTTTCCTAAACGATGCTATATTTTTTTTGACATACATTAGATTTTGAAAAATGTACTGTGACGAAAAGGTTAGAATGTTATACACTTTAAACCTATCTCTAAGTGACACTGCAGGTTTCAATTGATAAATTGCGCGAACGGCTCGTTTTTGTAAAACAAAGATTGTATTTATATCCGCGGCATTTCCCCACAGTAAGATACCGTATGACATCAAGCTGTGGAAATAACTAAAATATACTAATCTAGCAGTATTTACGTCTGACATTTGTCGAATTTTTTTGACTGCGTACGCTGCAGAGCTGAGCCTTTTCGCCAATTTATGTATATGAGGACCCCATTGCATTTTGGCGTCTAAAGTAATGCCCAAAAATACAGTAGAATCTACGAGATCTAAAGTGGCATTTTTTATCATTATATTTGTGGGCACCGCTCTGACATTGGGTAGTACAAATTTCACACATTTAGTTTTTTTCTCATTAAGTAACAAATTATTTGCCGTAAACCATTCTACTATTTCAGAAATAGCATTGTTCACATCGTCATAGCTTAATTTTTGTCTATTTACTTTAAATAATACGGAGGTATCATCTGCAAACAATACTATTTCATGTTTATTATCCTTTACAAGGTTAGGCAAGTCATTTATATAGACCAAAAATAAAAATGGCCCGAGTATGGAACCCTGCGGGACGCCCATGCAGTTTTATAAAGGAGTTTTATAAAGCTTTGAATTTTTAATATTATATCTTTTAGCGAGTGATTCAATGTAATTTTCCAGACTTAAGGTCATAATGTTACGGTTCTCATATTCACTTTTAATGTTAATATATAGTTTTCTGCTTTACCTAGATCTTTCACAACAAATTTATTACACAAATGTTTTTTTGTTTCGTTCAGTAATCTTTTATCTTTAGAACATATCAACAAATCGTCAACAAATAATAGGATATATACTTTAACATTTTTATCTGATTTTAAGTACAGACAATAATCTAATTTACTTCTGTGAAATCCAAGTGTTTTGACATGATCATTAAAACATTCATACCAAGCACGTGGACTTTCTTTAAGTCCATATAACGCTTTGCTTAGTTTATACACTTTATTAGTACCATCATTATAACCAAGTGGCTGTTGAATATAAATTTCAGACAAAACTCTACTATTTAAAAATGCGGTTTCAACATCCATTTGATGTATTTTCAAACTATTTTGACAACAATATGATAGCAACAGCTTTAATGTTTGCATTTTTGCAACTGGCGAATAGATATCATCAACATTATCGGTTTGTTGGAACCCTCTAACCGCTAACCTTGCTTTGTACACATTATCACATTTTATCTTGTAAATCCATTTTACATCTAGAACATTCTTATTTTGAGGTTTGCTTACTAGTTTCCAGGTATTATTTTTGATAAGGCTATCCATTTCACAATTCATGGCATCATTCCATTTATCAGGTTCATCACAAGTTGTCGCCTCCTGGAAGGAACCTGGAATCAAAGCATTACTATAGTTTACTGTTATACAATGGTAACCATATTCGTCATCAAACCGCAAAGGCGCTTTAATTTGCCTCTTTGGTCGTTCAATTTCTTTGATCATTTTATTTTCATTTTCCTCATAACTTGAATCATTTATCATCTCATCTGTTTCACACCTCTCTTTTACCTTGTTCTGTTCATTATTTCCATTTATGAACCCAATACATGTCATATCTTCTTCAATTATATCAACATGTCTAGCGATAATTATTTTATTATTAATCAGAACTTTATAACCAACTTCTGTATACCCAAGTAGGATACCTAGTTCAGCTTTCTTGTCCCATTTAGATCTACGCTTTTCCTCTGGTATTCTTACAAACACCTTACTGCCATATATTTTCAGATTCGTAATAGAAGGCTTATTTTTAAAGAATATTTCATATGGTGTTTTCCTTTCCACAGTATTTGCCAATGTTCTGTTTTTCAAATATGCAGCAGCTTTTACAACTTCTGGCCAATAACTTCTGTCCACTTTGGCTTCAGCCAAAAGACAACGTGACATATCCATAACAGTCCTATTATACCTCTCAGCGGTGCCATTCAACTCGTGTACATATGCCGGACATGACTTTATTACTATACCTTTCTCTCTGGCAAATCCATACATTTTTGCATTCATATACTCGGTTCCATTATCGCATCTCAATTCCTTTATCATTTTTCCTGTTAAATTTTGTACCTCATTGACATATTCCACGAAACATTCAAATACTTGATTTTTAGATTGGATGCAATAAACCTTTGCCAATTTACTATAATCATCTATAAAACTCAAGAAATATTTTTCACCATGACACCCAGTTATATTGTGCGGTCCGTTTAGGTATGTATGTACAATTTCCAGTATGTCTTCTGCTCTTCGTCTATTATTATTAAAAGGTAAGTTATGCATTTTATTTTCGACACAGATAGCACACTTCATATAATCGGATTCAATTTCTCTTGGTATACCTTGCAATAATTCATTTTTACATATAATATTCAAATCTTTAAAGTTAATATGTCCGAGTGTACGATGTAGCTTTTCTTTCATAGTCATTTCATTTTTTGTCGCATTTGCTTGCAACTGATTTTCACGTATGACAGATATGTCATGAGTTATTTTATATAATCTCTCAACCTTGGTGGCTATAGCAATTAATGTGCTGTCCCTTTTATATATTTTTGCATGATCTCCCTTTGAAATAATTGAATGATTGTCTGTTATTTTTGAATAACTTAGTAAATTTGCCTTCATATCCTTTACGTAAAATAAATTTTTTTGAGTCACTTTAGATTTCTTATTATAAACAATGAAGCTCAATTTAATATTTCCCACCTTAGTGGCTTCAAGTATTCTACCGTCACCAACTTTAACTTTGATCGGTTTCTCGAGAGTTATTTATTGTTCATAATATTGATCACTATTAATTATGTGATCTGTGCAGCCACTATCTAATAACCAGTTTATAGAATCTGACATATTTTCTTCGTTTGTGGTTGAAACATTGCTTAATATATTTTCTTTATCAATAATAGTATGAAAACTGCTACCCGGCTGAAATGTTTGTGGATTTCTACCACCATGATAATTACCTCTATTAAATGTTTCATGGCCACGATTATTTGGGGAGCATTTGTTTGGAAACCCATTACCTCTATGGTTTGGGAACCCATGGCCTCTGCCTCTATTCCCATGCCAACAATCTTTCATTCTGTGGCCGGATTTGCCACAAGTAAAACAAGTGTTACTTTGACTGGAGGATGACGTTCCAGCACTAGTATCTGCTTTAAAGGCATTCTGATGTGATGCATCTTCGGGCTGATCTTTCTTTTCCTCAAGAGATTTCATTTTAATTTTGCTTTTCAAATAATCCACAGTTCTGTCCCTTTCTGGTAAAACATCAATTAAATCCCCTATGTAATTATAATTTTGAGGTAACGATTTTAGCATATAGTTTAATTTTTCTTGCTCATTTACAGATGCACCGGCTTGTTTCAGTTCGTTGACAGATTTTTCGAATTCATCGAAAAATTGGTTGACATCCGAGTAGTTCTTCAATTTAATATTTTCGAGGTTATGTCGACATACAAGTTGTAATGACGTAGAGACTTTTAAATACATTTCATCAAACTTAGTGCTAGAGACTACAACTTTATATATACTTTATATGCCGAGTCGAGTTCACACACATATTCTAATTGTTTATTGGTAATGGCACTATAAATGTAGTTTGTAGCCTGTATATCCATTTCTTCCCATTTTTTGGGATCGTCACTTTCATTTTTTTCCTTTAGCACTACATCTTTACAATTCCTATATTGTAAAAAACTTTAATAGTCGTATTTTCCAGTTTTTGTAATCAGTGCCATCAAAAATTGGAATTATAATATCGCAATTTTTCACAAACGCCATTTTGGACGCGTATTTTGTTCGACCACACTTTTCGTTACTTCTGCTCTGAATATACAATAAACTCGGATCTTCTGTAGCAACCACGCTCTGCTACCATGTTAAGTTGCTTGATTATTTGATTAAAAGTCCTTAATATCACAAATAACTATTTATTAGAATAATACCGAATACAAACATTTACTTTTCATATTAGAGACCACAGACGAACAGTGTTGCCAACTTGAATAGATATAAATGTAGATATCCAACAAATAATTTTTTAAATAACCTGGCTTATTAATAATTCTCCCCGACCTCGTGGTCACCCCACTTTCATTAGTCATGGTCCCCCTACCATTGTTGGTGGTAGTGATAGTCGGAGACCCTACACTGTTTTTATTATTCATGGACACCCTACCTACTCTTATTGCCATCTCTGGTATCAACAATATTTTCAGAACGCTGGGGGTGTTCCCAAATAATAATCACCGATAAACATCTTTGAACCTGGTATGTATTTAATGTCCAAGTCATATTTTAACAGTTTTAATACCATACGTTGTAGTCTCTAGCACTAATTTTATTAATGTCTTTATTTATTATAACTACCAAGGGCTTATGCTCTGTTTCTACAATTATTTTTTGCCCATATATGAGCTGGTGATATTTTTCAATGGCCATGCGAACAACTCCTTTTTAATGGGTGCCCATCTTTTTTGACACTCTGTGTACGACATAGAATAAAATGAAACTGGTCTGCCCTCCTGTAATAGACAAGCACTCAAGCCATCTTTTGAGCTATCTGTTTGCAAAGTTATGACCCTTTTATCTTTTAATATGGACAATGTAGGTGTGCAACTAAGTTTTTGTTTTATCACATTAAAAGTTTTGTGGAACTGGGGCTCAGAGTTCCACAAAACTTCTTTTTTTAAACAACTCTCTGAGAGGTAAAGTTGTATTGGAATAGTGTGGTATAAGCTTGCCAAAATAAGTACACATACCTAAAGACTTTTGTAGCTGTTTTACATTTTGTGGTTCTTTCAACTCTACTATGGCTTTTATTTGGTCTGGATCAACTTTAATACCAGACTTAGAGATTATAAGGCTCACATATTTTACATGATCAGACTTGTATTGCAATTTTTTCTTATTGAAGTTGAAATGAAATGAAAATGAAAATGAAAATGAAAATGAAAATGAAAATGAAAATGAAAATGAAAATGAAAATGAAAATGAAAATGAAAATGAAAATGAAAATGAAAATGAAAATGAAATGAAATGAATTTTGTCATGTTCCTGTTTATCTATTCCTGCTACAATCAAATCATCATAATAACATTCTACACCTGTATATCCGCAAATATATGATGCATGCATTTCGACGACCGGTTGGTGTAGTGGATAGTGACCCTGTCAGCGAAACCAACGGTTCGAATCCCGCGACGGGTAAATGTTTCTGTGATGAATACGAACATTTATTCCCGAGTCATGGATGTTTATATAAATATATATGTATGTTTATCCGTTATCTAGTATCCATAGTACAAGCTTTGCTTAGTTTGGGATTATTGGTGTAAGTGTCCCAAATATTTATTTATATTTATTTATTATATATTATTATTTATATTGTTTTTCGGAGTACCTCTGGTGCAGATGAGATGCCAAAGGGCATTCTATTAAACTTATACCTACCAAAAGGTGTTGCAAATGTACACATATTCTAGTTAACTGAAAAAATCCGTCTTTTAATTCGAGTACACTAAAAATCTCTTTACCCGCTAGGTTATTATAGATTTCTTCTGTTGATGAGATAATGTACATCTCTCTTCTAATATTTTTGTTTAACTCCTGAGGGTCTAGACATAACTTCAATGAATCGTCTGGCTTTTGTACGATTACTAAATTATTGCACCAAGCTGTTGGTCCCTCAATTTTTTTCAATTATATTTCTACTTTCATAAGAATCTAATGTCTCTCTCTTAATTTATCTTTGACTTTAATAGGTATACGTCTGATTGGTTTGACTACAGGTTGACAGTTTTCCTTCACCTTAATTGTATGAGTACCTAAGCATCCCAATCCTGTGAAATTATCTCTGTTTTTCTCTATAAATCTCTGTTTTAGATTATTTTTGTCACTGATACTTAACCCGTCTACTCTCTGCACTAAACTGAGCTTTATACAGTCTTGTAGACCAAGGCCCGTATTAATAAACCATTCTCAATACAAGTCTTGAGGCTGTATCACACGAGATGCGACTTAAGCAGTTGACGTTATCTCAAGCTCCGCGCTAATTTATAAACCAATCTTGACGTCTACTCAGCTGAGATCGCTTTTCAAGTATTCGCCTCAGCGGCGAATGAATGATAGCCTTGAGTTTCGTTTATTAATACGTGAAACTCGGCGCACCTTTCAAGTGAGTACTGCTTGAGTATTCACGTGCGTTTCAGGTCTCAAGTTAGATTTATTAATCAACACGTTTACTTGAGACCGGTCACAAGACTGTTCTCAATCTTGAGAATGGTTAATTAATACGGGCCCTAGTACTGGTTGCACATGTAAATTTATTACTGAAAAATTTATATTTTCTATTCTCCCTCTGACGCTGCATTCAATTTGAACATTGCCTTCTGGCTTAATTTTTTTCTCCATTATAAACAACTAAAATGGTTTGCGACTCTGTTAACTGATAGCTATTTTTTTAATTAATTTTCTCAAATAAATCCAATGGCAGAGTGTTACATTTAGCACTTGTATCCATTTTAAACGGGATTTTTACCTGTCCAATTTGTATCTCCTCCCTCCAATGCATTTTATTGACACTGTTTACACCACAGACCAACCACTGGTGTGTCGTTTATACCAAAATTACTTAGGTATATTGTCCACTAAGAAACTTTCGTCACTTCCCGAATCATCCTCGTCTACCACATAAACTTCTTTTTTCTTGTTTCCTTTCCTCCCTCCACTTTCTTATTTCTGTAGTCACTCCTCTTAACCTCTACTTTCTTGCACGCTATCGCATACTGGTTATATCCTCCACAAGCTGCACATTTCTCCTCATAGGCTGGACATAAATTTAATACCTAAGCTAAATCGTTATGATTGCAGAGATTATCATTGATAAACGTATTTTTATCCTAATTGTATGTAGGAAGACAAGAGCAGAGAGCGAGCGAAGACAAATCCGTCATGCAACTTAAAAACATGAAGGGTCCTTGCGGCGCGAGCGCCCTATTCCAGTGTAACAATAAAACGCGCGAAGCGCATATTTAAAAACCATGGCTCATGTTTTGAACATGGTGAATTTGAATTCATGTAATTCCCATCAACTGGTGACGCCACTCTTGTTCGTAACAACTTCACCCTGGAAACATAGTCGAATTCGATCAAAAAATTTTTGATTATTCAAAGTAAATCAATCTGAAAGCACCTTTAGTATGGAAGTACAACAATGTTCGGCTGAATTCGGCTATGGTTCCTAGTGGAAAGTTGTTCGTAATCAGGAGTGGAGTCGCCAGTAAACAGGAATTACACGAATTAAATTTCACCCTGTATAGCGAGCAGGCAGATGTGTTATGCGTTTGACCGCTACATCCTCCTCCCTAGACCATGATCACGCCCTCGTGTGTGGGCTAGCACTTCCTGCTGCCGTGGACGACCTCTATTTCTCTTAGGGATAACACACTTATGACAATCTTCCCCACGATTCTGAAACCTTTCGAGCTCCCGAACATGGAATTTCCCCAGAACTTCTCCAGGATTCTCGACGGTTGATATTTGGTAAGTCGGACTCGGATCCATCTCGTTTTGGTATAAACTTTTTAGTTATGTCTTTTGCGGCGTTACTCAAATTATGGATATTTACAAGGACAAGATCACCAACTTCGAACGAATTCGCTGGGCGACATTTTCCATCTGCATCTAATTTGTTGCGGTCTTGTTGCCGTTCCACGCGCTGAAGAAGTAAGTTCTTCCAATCTTTCTATGAAGCTTTTCAGATAAGGAATAATCTGCGGAATGAAGTTTTGACAGGATGGCTCGCAGATAGTGGTTGGCTTCAAGCGGAGCCTCATCTCTCTGGCGAAAACAAGGTAAGCAGGACTACATCCGTTGAGGAGCAAGTGGCAAATCTAATTTGTGGAAGGTTAAGCGGCCAATGTTTGTCTTTCACCAAGATGGAGATTTGCGCCTTAGAGGTCTTTGTTTTTCCTCTCGGCGGGATTTGCTTTTGGGTGATAAAGTGGTATTAAATTTTGCTTGATGCCAAGTAAGAACATAGATTGCTGCATCACTGCAGCTACAAATTGTGTACCATTGTCAGAAATGATGCAACGCGGTAAAACGAAGAAAATACTCTTCAATGAAAGTAAGGGCACAAGGATCTAAGGTCGCCTCTTTGAGTGCATACAACTCTACCCACCTCGTTGCAGTGTCTACAATAAGCAGTATCCGTTTTTCACCCTTCTCACCTTCAGGAAGCGGTCCAAAAAGGTCAATTGCTAACACACCATTCCTTTGACTCAGTACCGGAGTCTGAATAAGACCAGCTGGTTTTTCATTGGTGGCCTTACAGCGTTGGCATATGGTATAACAATCTGGGGAGTTAGTACCGCATCCAATGTAGAACTAACAGTATAGTACTTTTTGTTAGAAGTTTTTGGCAGTAATTTTTTTGATGGCCCCATTTCTTACAATAGGAACAGAAATATTTTCTGCTGGTCCGGAGCATTATTATTGTCACTACCGCGAGTATCGTTCGTTGCTAACAGGCGAGATGCGGTCGCAGTACCGTCGGGGACAGCACGTTGAACCTATACATATTTAGTCGATAGTACCTGTCCTGTTGTAAGACGATTATTTTGCCACTTCTTAGCATTTTTAATAACAAGATTTGATGACTCTTTTAGTGATTCTTCAATACTTCGTGCTCTTTACAATAAATTATCAAAAGTATTAATACTATCACGTTCTACGCGCTTTCTTATTCGGCGATCGAGCAATCGGAATACCAATCAATCAATCAAGTACACTTTATTGCACAAAATTCTACAATACACTTCTTAAATATAGCTTCAAAAAAATACCATGTCTTATTCTACTTTTTCCGACATATCTCCGCTCGGTAATTTTGCGAGAAGTGATCTTGCCTTCGCTACGAACAAATGTGTGCTTTTGTTATGTAATTGTATTGCAATTTATGTATATGAATTACAACAGTCGAGACATATACAGAACACTGGCCAGTTTGCCAGCTAATTGTCGGTTGCGGTAAGCTGGAGTCAAAAAGATCTCTAACTCAGCATGGGTTGTAGCCGTTCGTTAACATGCTGGATTGTGTGGAGGTTCAAAAGACGTACGGACACAAATCAATTAAAAAACACATACTTATTAGTATAGTATTAGGTTTTACCTACTCGATTATGGCGTCATAAAATTTTCTGTCGCTCTGTATTTAATGTAAGTACCTTGAAGTATGTTATTCTCCACATTATTGCCATATCTGGTAGCGGCCAGCGCTGCTGTAATGGCGAACATGCAGCCGGTGATCGCGAAGCCACAGAGAGCAGCTAAGTTGATACGTCGGCTATCCTTCATGTCGACTTGAATTGTCAGCAGCATTGGATGAATGTCGAACTGAAAGTGTAATGAATTACCTGTATCTCAGAGGCTTAGAATTCGAATTTGGTTTGGTTAAAAAATGTCCACTTCTGTATAAAAACTAGTGATGGTATAAGTAACAATTTTATAACGCTCAAGACATGAATTAAGTTATTTTTATTTTTATTTATTCGGAAAACCAACAGCTGCAATAACACTAATGGAAACTATTATAGGAAACAGAGACCCAATTACAGGTCCTCACAAATAGAAATACATTATATAATTCAATAACATGCATTATCATTTATCACACTTGTTCATTTTTTGCCGTACATATACCAGATTCAATCATCGGCAAAAAAAAAAAAAACAAATGATTTATAAATTAAATTAAGCCATCAAAGAATTGTTGATTTAATTAAGTTGGTTCGTTAGCTAAATAATGAGTTCTAGATTAAAAATACTTTTAAACACAAGCTTTTGATTAACTCCGTTTTGATTATCACATATTATTCTAGTACAAAGACTAGTAATATAAAGTCCATCTAGGATTTCCAGTGACAATCTTCTGGCACCACCTTCAGGCCCTCGTGATCGTGTCTAATGGAAAGTGCTCATGGCAACAAAATAAACTAGCTCAAATTCGACTATCTTGTCATTTGCTATCAGGGAGTTCCAGTCTCTACATCTCAACTCAATGTACCATAATATTGCATTGTCACCAATGCCTATGGGATAGTCCATAGAGGCCTCTATCGATAATTTTCGTTTGATCCATAAGAAAAGCGACACCGTGTATAATAATTACCAACTATAAAAATACACCCGTATTGCTACTATTAGTGCAAACCTCATCTACTGGTAGCTTGTATCTTTAGACCCTAAGATTTGCATGGCAGAGATCGCTGTTAGCCATAAGGTCGCCTTTTTGTGCGATTAATAATGTACGCTGTACCTACTCTTCATGTAGCTTTTGTTAATTGTGCAATAAAGAGTATTTTATTTATAAATACTACATACAGATGTATCCAATTCCATGGGAGAATTTTGCCCTATTGCCACGTTGGGGAGGCGAGTTTGCGATCGCATATTTTTTCGAAGCTCCGTAAAAACACATTTTACCTTTTTTCCACCGTGTTTCAATGTAATCCGATGACGCAGAATCTTACCCTACCAGGGGACTAATGTTTGGGTTTCTATCAGGCCTGCAAACAGGGAGAGATATGCGTGGGCTCTATTGAATAACGGACTAATCTGATGAAGCTCTAACCTGAAAAGCCAGGATCCCGTACGCAACAAGGAAGTCCTGTACATCAGGCTTGTAGTCCAGCACTCTGCCGGCGCTGGGCGGAGACACCTCGTCCAGCAGTATACAGGTCCATGTGCAAAGCGCCACGGTGACCACAATGCACACCGATGCTACTGCTAGAGGTCTGGAAAGCAAACGATAGAAAAAGTGCGTCTTTTTTGGACACTTTTTTATGCTCTGTTGTAATTTCAATCATGCAAACATCAGATCGACGCGACACCTTGTACTAGACATCCGCCCGTGACTCTGCCCGCGTGTAATCAGTATATTGAATGAATAAATGTAGTAACAATTGCTAAAAATTAAGCATTTGTAAGAACGCAAGTACTAAGTAAGTAACTAAATAAGCTGAAGTTGAGAAATGTGTTGCTTAAAAGAAAAATGCTCAATTTATGTGTATTTATTGTTATTAAGATAATTAAAAATAGGGTTTTCTAAAAACTTGCATCTTTTTCGTTTCTTCTTCGTTTTTTTTAGGCTAAATTATTCAAAATTCCATCTCTAATATACCTCTATAAGATAGCAATTATATAAGTCGGTTCAAAATTATGTCCAGCTAAGCTAATTTTTACCGTATTTTCCCTGGGCTAGCATACGAGATAATTGATATACTCCATAAATACATTTACTTTGTAAATAAACATACATAAAATTATAAATGAAAACATCCATCGCTCACCCTTAGCGGGCTTTGAAACCGAGACCTTTTAGTATAGCAATCAGACCACTACCCCAAACAGGGTCGTCTGTCGCTAGACTTTAGTATGTCGTGCGCTCAACGCACGTACAGGTTCACTCACTATGGCGAAACTATTATGTATAAACCTGTGACTTCGACGAAATGAATTACTTAGCTCAAATTATACTGTTATTATTATTTCTATCGTACAACAAAATGTTTACAAACAAACTTCATATCTTTAGGTGATCCAAGCCACATGACCGGGCACAGCAGCAGACCAATTAGGATCATCCAGATGCAGTAGGACACTCCCACGCTCCCACCTGTGATCTTCCACCAGAACAGCTGCATGCTTTGGGACGCTGCAACATAAAAATCATACTAATAATACCTCATCATCAAATTTCTAACCTACTCCCCACAGTTGGAGCACAGCCTCCTTTTACTAGGATAGGATAGGGGCCATAATTCACCACGAATACCCTATGCGTATTGGTGAATTTGTGTCAGATTAGTGGCCAACTGATAACTGCCTTCAATCGAAAACAACCGGTGCGTGCCCCTCTAAGCACGGAAACAGTGGCATTTTAGCCACTAGTGGTTTTTCATCCAAGGAGTGATCGCGCCAGATAATGCTTATAGGTACTCTTAATCAAAATCGGGCCCGCTACTCCTTTGAGTACTTTTCGCTATTCGTCGTAGTTTCGGATTTGGCCATCCACGTCGACTTGAAAAATTCACTCTGTATAACTAGCTTATGTTACGAAAAATATTGGAATCCGCACATTTAGCTTTACTTACCAAAAATAAAGTTTGGCACCCCAGCTCCAAATATGGTGGCATCCAATAAAAAAGTGACCACCCTTCTGGCTTGCTTCCCGAACGCTAGTTCTGCAACTGCTGCGTATGGGAAGCTGTAAAATAACAATGGATTGAAGTCAGATACGCCAAATATGGGATCTCGTGTACTCGTTCTTTTCTGGGAGTCAGCCTGGCGAGTTGTGAATAATCGGTAATAGGTATGTATGACAGACATGACGTTATCAGATGATACCTATTTTGCAACTTATATTTTTGGATTTTATATTTCGTATCACCAAAATACTAGGCCTGATTGGTAGAAGGAAAGAAATCTTGAAAAATCCCATTATTATTTAGTTTAACAAATGCTCGAGAAAATTGTATCTATATCCCAGAAATATCGCATCCCGCGTCAGCGATAGGACAATGAAACTCACCGATTCTTCTCCTTGATCCGCGGCGAGATCTCCTGCGCCAATAACCAGCTCCTACCCAGCAGTACAGCAGTGTACAGCTGCAAACTGAACACAGCCACCACCAGCGGTATGCCGTACAGACCTAGAACAATGGGCAGCTAAATGCTGGTAAAATATACGTCAGATACCTATTGTCTTCACTCACCCTGCACTTCAAAATCGGTCAAGCAGTTTAGCCTACCGGAGATAATATCTGTATTATCCGTCTAATATCTAATACGTATGTATTCTAAATATAAATACAATATGTACGTACACCCGAAAAACATTACCCTCCTTCCTCGGGCAGTTGGGTAATAAATAAAAAATAATTTAAAAACAATTTCGAAAGTTATTTTAACCAAAAAATTTATACGAGTAAATTCCAGTATATTTTTTTCACAAATATTTTAAACGATCTCAGAAAACAACTAGATTCTTAAGAACTACTCTATTCTCATTTTAGATAAATTTCGATAATATTTTTCTTTTGTTTGAAATATATGTATTAGGTGTATAATTTGGTGACGATCTTTAAATGAACTCGAGCAGGTACTCCTTTAGTCGATTGTTTTGCCAATTTATTCTAAGTATCTCCGTATATACATTGTAGTCTTTGCTAAGTATGTACCCGCGAATTTTTCCTTAATATTATGTGTAATTGCGTTTATAACTGTAATTTGGTTATCCTGTGGAAATTACTCCCTTTATCGTGATAAGAATTATCCCTACTCCTGGGTTACTTCTTGTATAACAAATTTCAAACAAATCCTGTCATTTATTTCGCCACGATTGAGCTACGAACAAACATTCGAATTTATAATATAGTTCAACAATTTTGTTTTTTGGATAGATAACTCACCACAGGATATGACACTTTTCGGCAGTGCAACGATAGGAAAGACGCCGAATAAGTCCACAATACAGAGCACAGTGAAGAAAACGCTGAGGCCACCAGTGGTCTCACCCACCGAGTAGCCAGCATGGTGGGATACCACTCTAGGTTTGACGGTAGAGCCCAGCCCAGCTATCGAGTCAAGGATGCGTGGCAACTTCATAGTGATAGTAGTTCATCTGAAAATATGGCGAGAAACCCATGATACTTTAGTTTCAGTCTATTGTGGAACCGAATAAGTGTATCTGACCTTCAACCGTGTTTCTCTAAAATGTAATGAATGAATGAAAAAAAAGTTATTCTACTCTAGCGAACTGTGGATCGTGGTCGAAGATGAAGCACGCAATCCCAGTAGGCGCCTATTCACTCTGCTCTTTTTTATTATTATATTTTGTCTTTATTATATTTGTTCTGCTCTGCTTTAATATAAAATTAAGTTTTCTCAGCAAATCATGAATATTTCTGGATATTTTTTTTATTTAGTTACAGGTATTACTGAGTTCAACAATATATTTTAGCACGTTCGAAAAACATCCATGTGTTCCTGAGAAACCTTAATTTATATTATGCAGGGCTGTAAAGATTTATCTGTTTCAGACTGTACGTGTACAGTAGGTACTATTTACATGATTAGGTTTTTCGGATACCACATTCTCATAGTAAGACGAGGTATATTGTAAAATAATAATAAACAAAATGTGTTGTTTACACTCGTAGGTATATCAATTTTCATTCTTTGAGATATTTATTCAAGCAGGTAACTGTACTTAGGTAATATTAATGTTATTTAGTTGGTACAATCGGGTTCAAAAGTACATATCTAGGCCCAGCTTAAAAGATCTTCGATAAAACTTATCGATAGGTTTTATCGAAGATCTTTGTAGGCAAATAGGGATCATTATTTTTTTTTAATTAATTAAAATTAAAAATGTTTAATTTTTTTTTCTACATATACAAATCAGATATAAAAGGTTGAGACTTCCCAGTAACTATATAATATATGTGGCAGGAAACCTCGCTCCTCCATTACAAACTATTTTATACAATTGAGATATAAAACTTATGTAGTAGGTACGTTTGACTGCCTAAGAACTCAAAATATATTCCGTTAGGAATTCGAAAGCATTCCGAAAAATCATAATTATACATGCAAGTATTGTTACTCGTGAACCCTACTCTACCTATTATGAATAATAAATTAACTAATATAAACAGCTGTCAATATGGCTGCTTATCGCAGTAGGAAGTTAAGGAAAAATAGATTCCTGTAAATAGTATTCTGAAAGTTGGTAGATTTTTCTAGACTTGCATTTAGCAATAATTTTTACTTCAAGTCTCTAAATTAAATAAAGATTTAAAAAAATAATTACTAAGTCAACTCTTCATATTCTTTTTCAAGGTCATCACTCTACTCAAGTGTTGGTAAAATATTGTAATAACTAATTTTAAACTTTAGAAAACCTCCAAAATATACTAACCAAAAACTGTTGCCTAAATATCTTCTCGTCTTAACCTTTTCATATCCCATATTAATATTCGTAGTAAATAAACCGCTGCGAAAGACATTTAATCTGTGGCACCACAACCTACCTCTTCCTATGTGCTGATACGTGGAACGATTAGGGTATTAGGATTACACTAACATGAAAACCTAGAACTTTGATCCATTTTAAATATTTTGTATTTTGTATTAATATTTTTACACAATAACATTATTTACGTTTTAATCACCAAAATGTAGTTTTATATGAAAAATATATTTAGCTCAAAATGCAATCACTAAGACGAAGCGGTCTGCCGTCTTCTCTAGTGGTACCACTGGACTCAATTGATTAGTTCGCTGTGGTAGTCCTAATGAATCCACTCTACTGTACTCTAGTACAGTCGTCGACGAAATGCTCTGCGAATCATTATTTTTGATATAGGTGCTGCAAAGACCCAATAATATGCAATCACCTATTAGGCATTTTAAACAAAATGTTGCTTTTGTTAATATTTTTTTCTACATTTAGTATAGTTATGTGTATGTTACTTATCCCTCTGAAGAGTGTCGATTCTGTAAGGCTGCAGTAGGTACAATTCAGACCAATCAAAACGTGATATTTCAAATGACTTTACGTACCTAATTCTATTTTTAGATGTCTATACTAGCGCAGCCGCCAGGTTGATACATACATACATAACATCACGACCTTTATCCCAAATGGGGTGGTCAGAGATATCCCAAACAATAGTGTTTGGGTGTTCCAAACATTAAAAGTTTAATGATTTAAACAACATCCACGGTTCACAATTTCATAAGAAATATACAGAAGTGCACGCGACAGGGTGTGAGCCCATCGCCGTTGAAACGTGCAAAACTATGGATATATTATAAGGTCTAACAAAAATAACATCGATAAACGTTGCAGAGTGTATGTATAGGATGTACCTATTACGAAAAAAATAAAAAATAAAACATTAAAGTTAACAGATTTTATTCAAAAATAAAATTTAGAAATGTAAATTTTGTGAGTTGGACATTAATGGCCGCACGCTCTAAGTACGTTGCCATAACACAAACACGTGCCGCGGTATCATTTTATTTGCCAAAGTTTGTCGGATTAATTTTGTTAGACCCTATATTTTGGTGGAAAGTCCCTTATATAGTCGCAGTTTACGACACCACAATAATATTTTAAATCAACCCTTCGGCAGCGCCATATTATGCGGTTTGTTTGTACGCGATGCTGTATAAATTTAGTACCTACTTCACATGCATTCACTCCCGCATACGTTAAATAAAAAGTGTCTGTTGAAGTGAAGACTGATCAATTACGCAATATTCAACTTGAACCTCAACTTCATAGAATCGTCCTGATATTTTTCTGTTTCTATATTTGTATTTAAGTTTTTTTACTTTTATATTGCTATTGAATAAATACAACAGTTTGGCACAGATTTGTGATCAATCTCATTCATTTTCTACAACCTGATTGGCAGTAGTAGTTGATCGTACTACGGACTGGCGACAGGTTGTGGTGAAACCAATGACAGGTAGGTACCTATCCAGAAAGAAGGTGAAACTAAGAAGTTGTAGTTAAACTCTTCAGTGGCGGAGCCACGGAGACCGTCAATGGAGCACGACCAAATCCCGTTGAAAACAAATATCAATCGAGCGCGAAGAATAATATCCCAATAGGTACTGCCTAAATAAGTAATTTTAATCTTGAATCTTACTACCTAATGTTTTTCTATGAAACGTGTTATTTTCATGAGCGAGTAGAAAAAAATGGATAATGTCAAACTTCCGTATTCGCCTATACTCGGCGAAGGGGCGGTAGTTGCAATGCCTGTAATCCAATACGCATAACTTACGTCACCGGGCGGACATCGACCGTTGACGACACATGGGTGCCTATAGATATAGATAGTTACTTAGATATTGTCCAATACTTTCTTTAGACTGCTTTCTACTTAGACGAAGAATCTGGCTTACACCCTTTTCTATCCAACGACGGCGGGTCCAGCTAGGTCATATCCCAGGCCCTAGGTTTTTCTTGTATACTCTCAATACTAACTGGTGAAACAGTGAAATAAAATTTTTCTTTGTCAAAGACTGGATTATAAATTGGGCCCCAGAGTCTCTTAGGAATAAATTTAACACGTTCATGCACGCATTCCACTTTTGCGAGTGTATGCGCTATGGCACATGTTCACTCAATACAAAGTTTGAGGACGTTCATGATCGTACCTCCGTATCGTAACACAAATATTATATGCAGAAATTCACGCTAACGTCGCTTGACGTAGACGCTTATCAACATCTGATCTGGATAATTTGAACGTCGTTTGGCATTCAAGACGTTCAACGACGCTGTTCTTACTTGTGTAGGTATATGTCAATGTGTGTGTGACTTATGTTTAAGTAAAAAAAATTGATTTGCGATAGCGCTAGAAGTTTGGAATTATGACACGATACAGGGCTATGACGTAGTTACCTAATAATTATATTGGGATCTGACGTGGTTGTATGTTGCGAGTAAAAATCGAGAAATCCCTACGACGACGTGATACAACGATGTGTCGTATTATGAACATCAGTTTCCGACGTGTAATCACGTTGTTAGCATGAACGTGTTATGGAAATCAATAATAGGTATTAACATTAGCATCATATTGCGATGCGATCATTCTGCAGTGTTCGTTAGACCTAACATTGGCATTGCAATATATTTACGAAATATAATTGCAATATATTTGTACATTAGAAAGAATCTGTCATTGTTTAGGAACAGTGAAATACATAATGTAAATATTACAAATGCGAAAGATTTGTTTGTTGCTTAATCACGGCAAAACGGATGAACGAATTTAGATGAAATTTGGTATATAGGTAGGTAGAACATACCCTGGATTAAGATATAGGATATTTATATCCCGATAAAGAGAGTATTTCCCGCGAGATAAACAAACCTTGATAAAGTTCGCAGGTGATGCGGCGGGCGGAAAGCTGGTTATATAATTTCTGACTATCTGGATGATAAGCAAGCATGAACGTAGACCGCTCGGCGATATTAAAAGTCTCATTATACAATATCGTCATCATCATCGCACTGCAGGGATATAGGCCTTCCCTCGTATAATGACGGAGAATGGGCCATAGTCCACCACGCTGGCCTAAATACGGATTGCGGACTTCACATACCTTAGAATTATTTCTCAGACGATGTTTTCCTTCGCCGTTTAAGAGCAGTCGGATAAATGTACTAAATTAACTTCATTGGTACATGGCCTGCCTGGGAATCGAACCCGGACCCCCCAAATTGGGAGACCGCATCTTAACCGCTGAGCCACCGACGTTCTTATTATACAATATAATATTACATAAACCCAAAACCTATTTAAAAAGAGCAACCCTTGAGTTTCTTGCGCGTTCTTCTCTGGGGAGTCAGCTTTGTGAATGAGCAGTACTATTGACATTAGTCAATAATTTTAATATTAAGTAAAAAAATGTGACGTTTCAAGTGATAAGTTTATCCTACGAAACAAATCTTTTTTTGAATTTGAAAACCACCACCCACCCAGTGCGCATCTTGGATATGTGTCGGAGTAGTGATATGTTAGTACCTACTATACTATAAATCCTGTGGTAGTGCACACCTGACAGACTGTCAGTGTTTTTAAGTTGGCCCTGTGCCACCGACTGCCTTCAATTGAAAACAACCGGCACCGACTATTTAACGTGCCCTCCGAAGCCCGTGCTTCAGTGGTCGTCCATCCTGACTGACCGCGCCAGATATTGCTTAACTTTGTTAATATAAAAGAAATAGTGAATGCGACTGCGCCAAGTGACACAGGAATCGGATGGCACTGCTAAGACAGAAAATGTGTAAATTTCGTAAAAAAGACGTATTTCAATACTTAAGGCCTCTTACATTAGTAACCTATGTTAAGATAAAGCAGTATATTTAATTTGTCACATTTTAAACTAGCAATTGTTTGATACGTTAAATCTTTATTTAGTTAATTATTCCTATCCAGATGAAGCTAAGCAAAAATGTCGTAACCATTATGCGTCTACACGACCTTCTAAATTGGTACGAACAACAAAATAGAAAAAATGCTAATAAACTAAAACAGAAATCAGCGTTTTTGTTAAAAAGTAAAATAAATTTCATTAATTTTAGTAATTTTTGTTACATTATAAAGTTGTTTATAATGTAACCAACATTATAAACAATAGTTATAATTATACGCCATTAGAATTTTACAATAATATGGTTAAAGTTCTTAGAAAATTAAGTTCCCGCCTTTTTCTCAATTATCTTAAAAGTTCCTAATGTGAAAAGACGGCCTTTTCTACTAACAGGCCAGTACGTTCCTGAACGTATGACGTATCCAGGGCCCTTTTCATTATTATTTTTTTCTAGTCTATGTAATATGTTTTTGTTAAATTAAATTTGTAACCGTAGTTTGGGAATGCTGGGTTGTAAAGCCGAATTTGCATTACGAAATTAGTGGCTTAAAATTAATTTCATGACATTAATTTAACCTATAATTTAACGTGTAAACGTCAAGTTGTACAATGCATGGATTAATTTCATGACACTGAAATATGTCGTACCACGCGCCATTTTTTGATAAAACTAATGTCATACAAGTTATTTCACTGTGTAAACGCGACGTAATGGTTTGAATTTCCGGTTGTATTATTCTACTCTTTGGTTTGAATGTCCAGAGAGAAGTAAAACGTGAACCTACGCAAAAGTTTTACATATATAATGTGGGGTACAACAGTGGGGACGCTGTTGATCCGTAGTTCTAATTTTGTTATATTATTGTATACTAAAGCCAATGCAAAACTTTTACGGGGCGCATGTTCGGTTTCATCGATTTGTGTATAGACGAACGCCTCGAAATGACTGCCGCGAATAGGGTTGTCAACTTTTTTTACAAGAAATAAAGTTTATCTGATCCTGAGAGCGTAAAATAAAAACGCGTATATCTTTTAAACAGTATTTTATGTATAATATAATATTATACGTCGAAGACAGGGGTTCCATAAATGAGACTCGTAGTCTATTGTGATCTTGCATGAACAAGGAGCTTTAATGATTAACAAGCGTATTTATAACATTGGTGTAACGGATAGCGACACTGTCTGCGAAACCAGTGGTTGCGGGTTCGAATCCCACGAGGGGTGAATGTTTGTGTGATGAATACGAACATTTATTCCCGTGTCATGGATGTTTATATAAATAGTTATGTATCCATAATACAAGCTTTGATTACTTTGGGACTAGATGATTGGTGTGGAGTGTCTGAAATATTTATTTTATTTATATAATGGTGTCGGCGCTGATTAAGCGATATGCATCTAAATAAATAAATAAATATCTTTGCACATACACACGGCGCCATCTAGTTCCACACTAAGCAACTAGGCTTGTATTATAGATACCAGATGGTTGATAAACTACACAAATACATTTTTTTGGTAAATAAATACATATATAAATGAAAAACATCCATAACTCGGGAACACATGTCTGTATTCATCATACAAACATATGCCCCTAGCGGGATTCGAACCTAAATCTAATCTAATAGCGGGATCTAAGTTGCTGTGAACCAAAGCCACAGAGTACTTTTACCAATACAGTTAGCTACTCGTAACTGGCTGAGATATGTGTATCGCTGGCGGATCATTCAATTATCTATTTCATTAAATGTCTAGTTGGATCGTAATGTATGGCAGACATTTCCGCTTATACAGAAAACTGAGATACTCACGAATGGGTTGGTTAGGATTGTGTTAAGTTTTTTGAATGTTCGTCTGAGCTAAACTGCACGTTTCCTACAATGCAGGAAATGTCGCCATCGGCAATACATTACGATGCGCCTAGGCATCTATCGAAGATTGCTTGAGACATATTCACAGGTACTTCCCAACCACAAAAAATAAAAGCAAATCTTGCCAGTGTTGCCAGCCTTGTTGAGCATTGGATGCTAAATATTACTCGAAAAAAGCGTTGAATACCCCTAGACTGATTGTTATTTTGCTCTTCAATAGGAAATAAAAAAATGTGCTAGACAGTCAAACATGAAAAATAAAATCGCTTTAATATCGTCTGTTTTAGAAAATGAACCAAAAGACATAAAATCGAAACAAGAGCAGCCATCCATAGTGTACCTACTAGAAAACGTATATTTTGTTGTAGTTATTGCTCAATATATAAAAACGTAGCTGTCAACATGTAACAATCTATTATTAAGGGCCTGGATCTTAGACTATGCGCTACAGCAGGGCTAGTAATGATTTTCCACTTGGAGGCGTATTGGGAATAGTGGGGAAGGGCTTTATACAGGCTGTGGTTTTAAACAGTCTCCAAATTGAAGGAGGGGATTGTATTGCTGTAAGTGATTATAAATCAATTAAAAAAAGTATACCTTAAAAAAAATCAAAATATCGAATTTATTTTGAAGCATCTGTTTTTTTTGCGTATACTATACTAAGGTATCGGCAAGTTCAAATTCCCACGCTGCGCCGCCTAGGCAGCGCCGACAAAGGGACCGGCTTCTTTGTCGGCATCTACGGCCGCACGCGCCGCGCGGGTTTGCAAGCGACTTCGCTAAACTCCGGTTAGTCTGCCCGCTGCCGCCACCGCGAAAGCACAAGCACACGTGGTACGACTTTCGTAAATTTTGCTTAAAATAAAGTGTCGCGTTACTCTAACAGAGATTACTTGGAGATGGTGCGGATGTATGCCCTCGCTGGTGACAGCTTGAGCATTCAGCAGCATTGTGCGCAACTACCTGAATGATACGTTTGGAGCACAGTGGGTGGGACGTGGTGGTCCAGTGGCTTGGCCTCCTCGGTCTCCGGACCTTACACCTTTAGACTTTTATTTATGGGGTGATGTGAAAAGACTAGCGTACAACGAGGAAATTACCAGTGTAGTGCAATTGCGTTCGCGAGTCGTGTCTGCCTTTGAAACGGTTAACGAAAACGTTTACGTTTTACGAAAATTAAAAGAAAACTCTAGGCGACATGCCGAACTGTGTATTGCTCGTGGAGGCGCACATTTTGAGCAGTTGTTACGAGTAACATAAGTCACATTACGTAAGTACCTACAACCTTAAATTTTATTTCGAACACCTCAACCTCTAAATGTCTTTATGTCGGTACGCTACACGTACCAATAAAAAAAATCTAATCAACATTACTTGGCTTCAACACTATTGGTAATTTGGGAGAGAAGGAAACTACGCAATGGGTATACATACATACATAAAGTCACGACCTCTATCCCAAATGGGGTGGTCAGAGACATCCCAAACGAAGCGTTTGGGTGTTCCAAACATTAAAAGATTAATGCTTGAAACAACATCCATGTTTCACCCTAGGAATCACAGAAATGCACACGTGAGGGTGAGCCCATCGCCGTTAAAACCTGCAAGTCTATGGATGTTTTAATGGAAAGTCCCTTTGTCGCCTTTTAAGACATCCACGGGAAGAGATGGGTTGGTGCTATTCTTTTTATGTGCCGACACCACACAGCACTAGACGATCGAAATGTTTATGTTCGTTGACTTTATTGTATCGGTCGTTCGTCGAGCCTCTGGGCTAGTATAGTATACGCAAAGGTATAAAGCATAAAACCTTACAAGATGAATAGGGCACTGACCATGTTGTTAATTTGTTATTTAATAGTTTTAAGCACATTTATACTATTTGTTGTAGACTTTCGTATAATATGGAGACTGTTTAAAACCACAGCCTGTATATAAGAATAATTTTATTGGATACAGAAATAAATATACACAGTACAAAATAGCAAATAAATATACATGTCCTGTAAAATTATGTCCAAAAATTATAAAGGTTTGTGTGGTCCAAAAGAAGCGCTAGCATGTAGCACCGAAAGCGCTAAAATGACAGCAATGGAGTCTGGAGGCAGGCAACCTTTTCCTTCAGATTCCTTCCTTCCCCTCTCGCCCCGCACTGTCCGTTGTCGTTTGTTCCAAAGAGTAAAATAGAATAATACATTGTTCATTCTTCGTTCGTTCCTTTGGTGACATTTTGCGGGCTTTTTGGCGGGAACTCGGCGAGTGAAGTAGCATTTTTCTTTATAATTCTTATAATTTGTGCATTCTAACTTTTGAAGCTTAATAATGGCAGAATATTGTGCAGCAAACGTTAGTGATGGTGTACAAGTGAAGGGAAGTGTAAATTAAAGTGCGTAACGGAGCTTTCGGGTTCCCACAAGAAGCCGCCAAAATCTTTTGTAAAGCATTCTGCCACTTTACTGAAGAATGACTTGACCGTGACTAGACTCGGTATACGCCAAGTATACGACGAATTACTTGTTTTGACTGAGACTGACTTACAAACTGAAGAAATAAGAGAAATAAGACATGGCTGTTATGGGCTAGATCCCTTTGCCTTCCCCTAGAGGAGAGAATGAAACGAAAAAAAAAAAAAGACATTTTGCGAAACGTCCGCCGCGTTTCTGTGTGAGAAGAAAATTATATAAAATCACATTAGGGCATGGTCGGTAAAGTTTTTCACTCGAAATACCGTGAAATAAAACCTCTGATCGCGGTTAAGTTTTTTCCTGCCAAGTGCAATTAAACAATCAAGATTCCGCCGTTAATTCAAAGCCTACCCAGTGGGTGGCTTATTTTGGTGAGTATTCACTCTAATTCGCTTATTTATTATATTGTATTGTACACAAACGATCTCGTACTCTATTCTAAGTGGAAACATATTGCTTCGCTGCAATCAAAAGCGAGAAATTGGTTCACATATGTCTCATGGTCATATTAATTTTCAGTCGTTAACTGGTTATTTACGCTTGGAAATAGTTTAATAGGGTATTAATTCATGAATGTGGTGCGCAAGGTATGACTTTATTGTTAGCAAACAGCAATTATTAGCCAGTTGGGGAAACATTGACTCATCCAGCTTCTGTGTGACGAAATTTACGTCATAGAAATTGTACCATACTACGCTTACACTAGCAGACAATCGAATTCTATTCTTTTTACACCCCATTATCGACACTATTTGACTGAATTTTCTAGTTTCCCGATCAAATATTGACATGTTACTTTATTGTATGTTAAGTTTGGCTTCCCTCAACCTATTGAACATTTTAAGGTTAACTATTGCACTACTGCAAAAGCACGGGAAAAAGACAAATTAGATTACCTCTGCCCAAAAAATGCACTTTTTTATGTCCTAACTTGCTCTGAGCTTGCTCAGACTGCTTCAAAGTAAGCAATCATCAGCAAAATTTAAATTAACCTTAGCAGGTATTAAGCCCAAGCATGCCCAATGTCCTATACCAAAGACTGCAATTAGACCACTTTTCAACATATATTTATGTAAATAATCTATTACTGGTTATATAACATATTAATGATTGTTACTATCACTTCGGCTGTGTGAATTGCGAATTATTATTGATGTCAATTGGTGTATGCTATGTTCTTTGGTTTTAAATTATAATTATTCAAATCTTTGAGGCAGTAGTAAACACACTGACAAGAATATTTACCTTTGCATTATAATATTATTTATTGTATATTAGTACTTATTTGAAATGTATTTTTGTTCAACCTCTACCGTATAAGGTCACATGATATAGTTAATCACCACCATCTTGTGGACATATACGAAGTCAGTGCTGCTTAAATTCGAATTGCTGAGTCACAGAAAAAAACATAGCCTATGTCGGTATCATTGAATTTACTCGTTTAGGGTCTATAAGTCAGACAAAAGAGATTGAGTCTTATGAAATTATCAGCGTATGAAGAATTGTAAATTTGATGACGTAAGTTATATTCTGCTCAAGCAGATTGGTACTCCCGCATACCAGTTTCCTGGATATAATTGAACAACTATTGGCCTAACCACATCCCTCCCTACCTGTATCCCATCACACATGCTATAATTTCGTAACTAGCAAATGTGAGCACCATGGTTTATATGCTTTGATCTTTCTTTAGATATGGTTTTAAATTGATGTGATGATAGATTTCTCTTACATTTTCAGTTCCCTTTAAATACACATAGATTCTGATTAGAAATAAATACACTTACAAAATAGCCTTACTATTGGGATTGGCACAATAACAGAAGCAAAATAAATAAAATATCTGTATTCAACTCATTTCAAGTTTTTAGTCTTTGTCAAACATCATCATAACTAAAAAACAAAATAATATGAAATTTAAAAGTCCTCTATTTATATATGTATGATTTTATATTTCTATACATTATTCCATTATAGTCAAGCTCATTTTATTTGAAATGGAAAAGCGTGTTTATTTATTTATAATTTATGTTTGCGGCTTTGGCATGATATTTTAAACTGAAGCTTTTTACATTTTGTTTCTTATTATCAAGCACGCTTTCTCATTTCATTGTAGGTCTGAGGTATAAAACTAAGCAATGGATAAGATGCGGGATTCCTTCTTCCTGTCAGACAAGAGAAACAAAAACAAGGATAAGGGCCAGCTCCATGAAGATGAAGTGAAGAAGAAAAGGCCAGACAATTACAATCATAATGGTGTTGACAAACAAGAAGCAAAGCCAGATAAAAAACCATTTGATAAAAAAACTTATCGTTTAAAAAAGTATAGTAAAAAATATAAGCTAGAGAAATGGGAGGAACAGAGAAAGAAGAAATTATTACATAATTACTATAAAGACATCAAAAATGATGAAACTTCTGGTTCATATAAACCAAAATCTTTCGATGAAGACACTACGGATTCTAACCAAGAAATTGGTAGGTTTGTCAGACACCCTGACTTGGTTGATAAAATAAAAAAGCAAGCACTGCAGGTGAAAAGCAAGAAAGATCCATTTTGGAAAGCAAAGGAGCAATATAACAAGCTAAAACAAGACAAATTAAAGAAACAGCAAGATAGAGAGAAGGCTAATGAAGAAAGACAACAGAAGCTTCAAGAATATAAGAAGAAGAAACAGGAAAGATTCAAGAAACTGAGCAAGAAGACTAAGAAAGGTCAGCCTGTTATGACAGGAAGATTGGAAATGCTCTTAGAGAAAATACAGTCAGGCTAATCATCTCATCATTTATTATATTAGTATTTATTTATCTGGCAACATGATCCACAAAATATATTCAATAATAATTTATGGTTATACCATTGTGTTCACAAATTCAAACAAAATACATTGCAATCATTTGTTTTCATAAATTGTTCTGGGGGCCTACAATCACCTCTTATAGCAATATTACAGTAATATTACTTTGGAAATTCGTACCCCGACCGCCTTAAAACAAGCTTATTATAATATTGTTTTGTTAAGCAGTTTTGTGACGTCACCGCTGAATCATTCGCTCAATTCGTACCATCATCGTTGTTTAACGGTCGTTTGACAGCTAGTAATATTGCTCAAACGTCAAATTTTACAATCTTAAAAAAGTTAGTCTCTTGTGATGGTTTTATTATTGTTTTAGTGGTATAAGGATAATAAACCGTTATTTTCGCTTAAAAAAGTAAGTGGATGTGTTTTTCACAATAACTCTTTATAAATACATTGTGTTCATTGCGTAAACCGATAAGAAATACATTAAATGTGATGTGGTTTTAGATGACCAATGATTACGAATTATTCGAGTTTCTGGAAGACGATGCCGCAGAGGATTTGTCGGAGAAGATGCAACGTCGAAGGCGATTACGTGAAGATGTAATCCCTTCGATATTGACGAAGCTGAATTTGTTCGACGAGTTCTTTGTCTAGGATGCTTGCTTATTCTATAAATGCACAAAAATCACTAAAACATTAGTTTGTATTTACTTCTAGTCGCCATAATATAAATTCTATAAAACCAGTAAAAAAATAATTTCAAACAAATAAAAATTTTATACCAAGATTATGAAATTAAGAAAGCGCCGCGCTTATTACTTTGACACAATGTTTCATTTTACGGAACGACACCGGCGGCGGGAGCAGCGTTACTTCACATTTAATTTACGCTTTCTTGCATTACTTCAATGAAAATGTATATTTAAATTTATATATGCATAAATATAAAAAACTTTTATTTCTAATTACGCATTTCAACAATAAAAATATGAACATAAACGACAAAAATCATGCACAATATTTAAATAATTGCGTTTACCGGAACGCTATTATTATTCGAGGTGTGAAAGTGATAACGCTATACAAAGGTATAACGTTGTCTCGTTCTTCTGACTGCAAGGAATAGACAAATCATTCGTTCTTTCCCGTCTCTAAGCAGGAGTAAAACAATATTGTTTTGTATTATCGCTAGATGATCGCGGTACGAATTTGAGTAATATTACTTTAACATTGAAACAAAACGTTCCTGAAACATGATGGTTTTTAAAATGATCGTTGTAGGCCCCCTGGACTGATCAATCAATATAAATAATTAAATGAAAATACCTTTATCTGCATAACTACTGCATTTTACATAATCTTATTTTTGTTTAGATTTAATTAGATTTAAAATGTCTTAGATGGCTAATTCTATTCTGTAATACCAGAATAACCATATAAGTAATGTTCCATGGTACTTATGTGCATCTAGTTTTTTCTATACAGGGCGTCCCACGGCTATGCCACATGGAGGAAAAGTACCTTGAATTTTGTAGATGGAACATTTTACTGAAAGAAGACATTATTTTAATTTAAAAAACAATTTAAACTGCATTCATAGATTTTTAAATAAGTACATGGTTGAACCGGGAATCGAACCATTTATTTATAAAAAAAAATTACCATGTAGCTTTATCATACCGATCGAAAGGCTTCATCATAAGGATTATTTTTTGCTAAATAACATATTGTCAGAAATAAAAGGAAGACCATGAATTTTAACATTAGATGTTCAATTTTGTTCAGAAAAATGAAAAGCTTACATTGCCGTAAGGACATACAACTGACATTATCATTACTAATACTAATTACCCACTCGAGAAGTATGCATCATTTCCCTATTATAATTTAAGTTCATGATAAAATGATAAAGAGATACGTAATTAGTAAGTAGGACTATCTCAATGAACATTTTCTTTCCTGGATCGGGACAAATGGACGAAAAAATGGCCGCCGAGATCCCCAGATTTAACCCCGTTAGATTTTTTTTATGGGGTTATGTAAAAAATTTACTTTACAAGAACCAGTGTCAAAGTGTCCACGAGCTACAAACTGAACTTCGACGTATTATTCTAAATATCCACCACAACATGATCAAAAAATCGACAGGGAGCGAAATAATTAAAAGAGTGCGACTTTGTATTGAACAGGATGGGACTCATTTTGAGCATTTGATAAATTTGATTAATTTTGTATTAAAAATGTTAAAATTCATGGTCTTCCTTTTATTTCTGACACTATGTTATTTAGCAAAAAATTATCCTTATGATGAAGCCTTTCGATCGGTATGATAAAGTTACATGGTAATTTTTTTTTTATAAATAAAGGGTTCGATTCCCGGTTCAACCATGTACTTATTTAAAAATCTATGAATGCAGTTTAAATTGTTTTTTAAATTAAAATAATGTCTTCTTTCAGTAAAATGTTCCATCTACAAAATTCAAGGTACTTTCCCTCCATGTGGCATAGCCGTGGGACGCCCTGTATAGTCCAGTAAAAATACGCAAGTTTTGTGGTGTAATTTCATATAATTTTAAAGTTCCTGATTTTTTGTAGAAGGATAGAGTACCCATCAGTAATAGAATAAAAATGTTTTCTAACAATTCTGTAGGTTCCTTTAGGTATAGTATAGGTATTAATAATATGTGTATAATTAAAAACCTACATTATTAAATTAAAGTTACCACTGTGAACTTCATTGCATTGTAGAGGATGCTAAGTTTTCCTAAAGCAATTTTCAAAAAAGTAATCAATGGCTGCTTTATATTTTCTAAAAATAGTTTATTTAGTCGTGATATTTCATAAATATAAAGAACTTATTGATTGATTTTTTGAAAATAGGTAGAGGAGTTCTGATGATATTCTCCGACGCAATGAAATTCACTGTGGTGATTTGAATCTAATAGTCTACGTTTTATTCCTAAATACCTATACTATATCTAAAGCAACCTACCAGTTTGTTAGAAAACATTTCTATTCTATTACTGATGGGTACTCCATCCGTGTGCAAAAATCACTGCCTTTAGATTATAGGAACTTAAAAGCGTATCCTTACTGGACTTATAAAGGCTTAAGTTTTTTAAAAATAGTCTAAATATTTTTCATTTTGGTCAGTGATGCATTTGATAGCAATTTATAGCCTGTACATACACCAGGGTGGGCATGTTCCATATGCATTTTGTATTTAATAACATCATACATATACATTAGGCGACCTTTTTTTTATGTCAATAATTATATGAATAACGATATCAAAACATGATTCATTATGTCATTCATTATATATCAGCAACAGGACGTCCACGTCATTTCACAAAGTAAAATTAAATTTATTGTTTGGCAAATGTGGGGTCGCCCTCCGTTGCCCTCCGTACAAGCGTAGTTGCCTTTCATTATTTTTTTAATGTAAATGATAAGACTAATTGGAATGAATTATTGAGTATAATTGCACTCAAATTATAAGCTCATCTTCACTTAACATCAGGTGTGATTGAGGTCAAGTGCTAAACCGTTTTGCATAAAAAAAAGGCGATTCGGTATTTTTTTTGGTAAATTAGTACTTTACATTTAATACTTTACATTAGTATAATACACACATAAGGTAACTATCAGTACATAGGTTTGCAAATTTTGTTCCTAAATAATAAATATGAACATGATTGCATCCATTGAAAACTTGAGTCCATAACTGAACCTCAAAATACTTGCGAAGAACTGTGGTACAAAAGATCGTAGTTTCGATGATTTTTTGCACATGGATAGAGTGATAGAATAAAAAAAATTCTAACAAATCGGTAGTTTGTTTTAGATATAATATAGATATTTAGTAATAAAACATAGACTATAATGATTAAAATGACCTCTGTGAATTTCATTGCGTCGGAGAATATACTTAGAACTCTTGTAACTATTTCCAAAAAAAAATTGATCGATAACATCTTTACATTTGTGAAAAATGTAACTGTAATTTTTTAACTTTTTTTTTTAATTTTATAACTATATACTTATACTTAAAGCAAGCTATAGAATTGTTAGAAAACATTTTTATTTGATTACTGATGGGCACTCTATCCTTCTACAAAAAATTAAGATTTTAGGAAGTTTTTTGTTGTTTTTTTTATGCTAAACGGGTTGGTACTTGACCTCAATCTCACCTGAGTTAAGTGAAGATGAAGTCGAAGCGTACTGACCCGGAAACCCCAACACATTTGGAGGACTGACTATCTTATCTCTGACAACCGGAACACAACAATGCTATAACATTGCTGCTTGACGGCAGATTTAGATAAGATAGTGGTAGCTAGCCAGGCGGATATTTAAAATGCCCTACCACCAACCAAACCGAGTACTTAAACATGTACTGGGGATCGAACCCGCGACCTTCACGACGGCCACGGAGGCGGTTAGTTACACCACAAAAATTACATTTACTGAACTATTATATTCGAACGTTTGTATTTCGATGTTCAGTGACACTACCTGAAAACTTTCGATCAGTTCTAATTTTGTTTGCAAATATAGTTTCACAATAGAAACCAATTACAAAGCGTGTTATTAGCATGTATAATACAACATTTCCTTTTAATTTGGCTTGGAATTATATTAATGAAAATGAAACCATGTTTGCTCTGGCCATAAAGACTAACAGAAATGCGTCATCGTTTGGTAACATTTTTTCTTAATAAATGCTGTATGCATTACAGCACTGTATGACACCGCAAAAAATACCCAATTTTTGCCACATACAACCCTATCTTTTAATTGGTTACAGAAACCAATTGCAGTCTTTGAAAAACCTATCATGTTTCGATTATAAAGTGATGACTTTTTTAATATCGTCTTTGTTCAGTAATAGCTTTTCCATTAATTTGTCTTCAGTGCGCAAGTGTCATGAACTCGAGCTTATAGGTGTTTTTATGTTATTTTTAACGTTAAAAGAATGTACTTATTTTTCAAAAGTTATTAATTGTAATTTTGTTAATTTTTTTGTCAATTATATTCGGGTGTACTTTAATTTTTTTTTGAACAATAAATCGTGAGTAATATTTTGTTACTTTTAATTATGTTATGTGATATACAATACAAGTTCACTTTATTGCACAAAAATGGAAAAATAAAGACAATAATAGCTACTATTTTTTGTTCGTAACTTCATTCGTTTACGTCAAACATAAATCGAAAATTTAGAAAACATACTATGTTTATAATCATCGAAATAAACGGTGTTAACTTTTTTAAATTATTATTAAGCCAGCACTTCGGTGGATACATTTACTATGTTGGAAATGCACATACTATTTTGACAATGTCATAAAACTGTGCTCAAATGGTGGCATATAGGGAGACTGGGGCAAGATGAGATAGCTAAGACAAAACTCGTTATACAATGAAAATTAAACTCTTTAATAACATTCTTTAACAAAAGAGATAACCATTATACATTTCTCTCTTATAATTAAACGTTGTAGCATGCAAAATCACAGAACTTTTTTTGGCAAATAATGAAAAAATAAACTCGGCAAATTTCCCGTTTTGCCCCATAACTGGGGTAAGATGGGAAACGCTGTGGGGCAAAACGAGTACGCTTTTTAATCGGGTAGACAGCGTTCACAAATGTGTGCCTCTTCGTCTTCCTCATATACTCCGGCACATGAATTATGCGCCCAACCGTGGCATGCGCCGCAGATGACCCAACCTTCCGTTGAATCTGAGTATAAGTACCCACAATAGATGCAAGCACAGTCATCATCCTCTTCTTGGGATGAACTATCTTCCGATTCTGTTTCATTTTTGCACCTTTTGGTTTGACGCTTTTTCTGCAGATTTTCCTTGTCTGTTGTCTTTTTAATCTTCTTTGCAGTCGTTTTTCCAGGTTTCCTTATTTGTTTTTTACCTTTTTCAGTCACTTGATTATCAGTCTTTTTCTTATTTTTACCTTCTTTAATACTTATATGTTTCATGAGTTCGTTTTTGTAAGGTGATTCAGTTAGTACTGCAGTCGTCCCTCGTTTCCTAGTCTTTCTCTCCTGAGTCCTAACTTCTTTAGGTATGGCCATAATATTTTCAGGACTTACCAGAAAAGAAGTTTCTCTTTTTATTTGCCTTTCGGGAGTTTTGTCTTTAGCTCGAAATGTTGACGTCGAAGGTTGCTCGGCCAATGTTTGTTCAGGGTTCTTTCTAGTATTAATAATCTCGGGAGAATATCTATTGAAAATATCATCTGCAACAGAAGACGTGGTAGTCATAGAAATGTCAATTTGAGAATTGAACGAGACCTGGGCATCATTGTTATTCGAAAAAGATGTGGCTGGTTCAACAATATCTTCTTTTTCAGTAGATAAAACTGGATGGACAGCATTTTCTGAGGATATCAGAGGCTCTGGAATACTCCCTTTATCAATTTGTAAGTTTGGATTAGAAATAATGTTTTCTGTATTTTCTGACAAACCACGACCATTTTCAGCCTGAGAACAAATAGCAGAAGAAGGTACATTATTTTGCTGGGTTGCAGACGAAATTTGGCCAAGGTGAACTGAAGGGGATCGCCGCGATAGATTTTCTTCAGTGATTGCAGGTTCGGATGTTTGAGTTGATGGAGCATTTTCCACATTTAGCTCTTCTCTTGCCAGATTTTCTGTGTTAGTCGTCTCTGCAGCTATGAAATCAGCATCCGTAAATACATTTTTATCTAGCGGCCATACACCACATTTCCGAAATCCATTTATGGCTGTTAACATTGTGGCTGCTTTTAAGTAAGCTTGTCCAAAAAGTTTTGCCACTTGATATGGTGTAACCACGCGACCAGGGTGATCTCTGAGCCATTTTTTCACTTCTGCACTGTAGTACGTGCTTAAAGGTCTCATGAAAGACACATCTAAAGGCTGCAATTTGTGAGTGCAGTGTGGTGGTGTACATAGTAAAATCACATTATTTTCTCTTGCATAATCTATCAGGTCAATATTTTTGGTATGTGAAGAGTGACCATCTAACAGAAGCAATACAGGCTTTTCTTTTGTTGGTTGTGCAAACTGCACAAATGATTTAAACCAATCAAAAAATATTTTTGTTGTAATCCAACCATTGTCACTGCATGTACCCCAAAGCCCTGACGGAGCATCATCCAGAAGTTCTTCTTTCATCCGCTTCCGAGCGTATATTAACATTGGTGGGACATAGGTGCCAACGGCATTAAAACAAATTTCAGCAGTGACCAACTGACCTCTCTCTGCTGATGAGAGGCAGCCGACTTGCTTCTGGCCCTTCGTTGACAATATCTTAGATTGACTTTTTGGAACAGTACTGATCCCCGTTTCGTCTACATTGTAGATCCTTTCAGGCGTCAGTTTATGTTTATCTATTACATTTTCCAACAATGTAAAAAAATTATCGACTGCCACTCTGTTAAAAGCCATCGCTCTTGCAGTTGATGTTGGTTCTGGGCGTCTGTATGCTAGATCAGGGTGTCGTTTTAAAAACCCGCTGAGCCAATCTTCTCCTGCCATACCAGTTTCTGTATTAAATGGGTTATCTATATGATTCCGCTGAGCCAACTGATGCTGAAGCCGTGCTTCCATAGATTTCACATACTCCGCCAGCTCATTTTCTTGCTCGGCTGTGAAAACTGTTTTGAATCGTCCCAAATGGTTTTTCCCGCAGTCGTTATCAGAATCAGTGTCGGCATTAACAGTTTCACGAGCTTTTCTTACTCGTCGTTCTAAGGTCGACTTCGGAACATCGTAAGTAGCCGAGGCTCGAAGAAATCCCATTCTATCAGTAAGAACAGCATTTACTGCTCTTCTCATGTCTTCTTCGTTCCATTTGCCACGATCTGTTTTTCGTTTATAGTTGCGAACCATTTTATCTGTAGACAAATAAATAAATAGGTAAATACTTTGATCCTGATTTAAGTAGAATTTAAAAATATTATCAGTAGGTACCTACATAGAAAATGTTATTTTAATCACAAGGGCGGGGCAAAACGGGATAGTATCCCATTATGCCCCGATCATCTTGCCCCGATCCACACGTAGTTAAAAAAGATGACGCAATTCTAACCTCAAACTTAACCGGCGAAAAAATCTGGTTTAAATTTAATGTTTTGGACTCCTATAATAAGCTCGGGATAGAAATAATACATTAACACAGGTACTTACATGTCTGTACATCAGTTTTCGAATCAAATTTCGCGTAAAAAAACTTGCAATATCACTTTTTTCTCTCTGCAACGCAAAAACGAGTTCTAACCTGTCCGCTCTGCATGGACGCACTGGCGGAGAGTGAAGTTCGTGCAAATGGCGCTGTTGCCGCTCAGAACACAATAACAATTCACGCACACAAGCTTACTTCCCGTGCTGCCCCGAACTTCATCTTGCCCCGGTCTCCCCTAGTATCCAAAAGCAAAAATTTGTGCCACTCCTGTAGGTTAACCGTTTTATTCGTAAAAATTTACAAACGCTTTATAAGCCTGTACCTATAGTGTGTTTTGTCTCTGTCGTTCATAAGGAAATGTTGTAATGAAAGAAAGTGACAAAACAAACTTTTAACTAAAACAGGCTTATAAAGCGTTTGTAAATTTTTATGATTAAGAGGGTAAGAGTTATTTAACATATCTAGCGTCACGTGTTGCTGGAGTCCTCATTCTCATTCGCGGAGACTGCTTTACCTTTGATTATAATTAACATCCCAAAAAACTGTGCATAAATATTGTATGCCGTAATTATTTTTGTTAATCGTGCAATTAAATAGTATTTGATTAGTTTGACTGAATGATGTTTATAATTTTGTCAATGGGAAGACTTTGTCAAGTGTGCGCCGGCTTTTAAATCCCGTGCTATTTGATGACATCCTCGCACTGCCTGTCAAATAGCTGGTGTTGTTAACATAATTATTAATATTGTTTTCGACCAGCGACTTCGTTTGCGGGGGTCTTGGAATTAAAGCTTATTTTTATCACGGTAAAACAACTACAGCCCGTTTAACAATACCGCTAGAGCAATCTAACATTTTATTTATGTAGTTCGAGTTTGCGGCCATGGGTCTTGGAATTAAAGCTTATTTTTATCACGGTAAAACAACTACAGCCCGTTTAACAATACCGCTAGAGCAATCTAACATTTTATTTATGTAGTTCGAGTTTGCGGCCATAGCTGACCGCGGCTGACCGTTTTGCAATAGATGATCATTCCGGGACTGAGTCGTCTACGTGACAAAATGTCCAGTGGACGAATTGTTTAATTGTCATAAAGTACGAGTGTCAAAACGTACAAATGGTAGTACGTAAACATACTTAGGGTCCCTCAGTCAGTAGCTCAATTATTACGCTTTATAAAAGAAAGAATATAATTATTGAATTGATATTATCATCGCAGCAGTCTACGGCTGTAGAGTAGTGGATACTTTTGGGTAATTGTAGGTCTGGAATTTGCGTAGTAAGTACTATTTGGAACCAGTATTTTGCCCTGAACGTAGAGAGCAGAGAGAGGTAAATATTGCGACAATACAAAATAAATAGTGTTACTATCGCAAGAACTGCTGAACGATTTTCAGAGCGACCGGTTTGGTAGCGGTCTACATCCCAGCGACTTCCCGCGATCTTCATCAGGTCATCCGTACACTAATAATTTGATATAAAATTAGTTCACGCGAAAAGTGACCGTCGAATTAGTTACCATCGATTTTTCCTACGTCTACAGATTTCCAATATTACAGAAAACCTTGTCTACAGATTGTCAATACTGCAGATTCCCGTGTGTACAGATTCCCGTGTGTACAGATTCCCATGTCTACAGATTCCCATGCCTACAGTATCCTATTTCTACAGATTTCCATTTCTACAGATCCCCATGTCCACATATTTCCAATATTAAAAATTTCCAATATTACAGATGCCCATGTCTACAGATTCCCTTGTTACATTTGTAAGTTTTGCCGTCTAAAGACACTTGGTTCCAGCTTTATCACCGAATTTCCTCATTGCCTTCCGTTGCGTATTCTACCGCCTATACAAACGGGGAGTGTTCCAAGAATTATTTGACATGATTCCAATATACAGATATAAAATCCAGTAAGAATACACTTTTAACCTCCTATAATGTTTTAAGATTATAACGGCCTGTAGGCCGTGATTTTTTGCACATGGATAGAGTACCTGTCAGTGATAGAATAAAAACGAGTTTTTAACAAATCTATAGCTTGCTTTAGATTTAGTATGAGTATTTAGTAATAAAACATAGACTATTAGATTAAAATTATCTCTGTGAATTTAATTGCGTCGGGGAACATACTTAGAACTTCTTTAACTATTTTCAAAAAAGTCCCATCAATAACTTCTTTATATTTATGAAAAATTTCATCGAGGGCAATTATTGATTAATTATTTACAAAATTGTTTCAGAAGATCTTAGCATCTTCTACAAAGCAATGAAGTTCACAGTGGTAACTTTAATTTAATATTGTAGGTTTTATAACTAAATACCTATACTATACCTAAAGCATGCTACAGAATGGTTGGAAAATAATACCTAATAATAAATATTCCGGACACTTACACCAATCATCTAACAAAACCAAACTTAGTCCCAAACTAAAGAAAGCTTGTACTATGGAGACTAGATAACGGATACACATACATAAATTTTTATATAAACATCCATGACTCTAGAATAAGTGTTCGTATTTATCACACAAACATTTACCCCTCGCGGGATTCGAACCAGCAACCGTTGGTTTCGCTGACAGGGTCACTATCCACTACACCAATCGGTCGTCTATTTATAAATATTTTTAATCTATTTACTGATGGGTACTCTATCCTTCCACAAAAAATCAGAAACTTGAAGATTACACCACAAAAATTACGTATTTCTTTGTTAAGGCCGACTTTGATCATTGTTAATCAAATTATGCTTTACAGTTAATAAATCGGTACTTAAAATTAACAAAACGGTACTTGTCATACAATAAATAAAATTGTTGTGTCCCTAATAGTTCGGATGTAATATGTCTGCGTTGTACTTAACAAATTTTTTAATACATAGGTAGATACCACTTAATTGCATGGGTAACATAAAGTCTACAATCCTATGGACACTCGTGTCTAAGTTCTTTAAAAAATAATAGATGGCGTTGTTAACGGAACTGATAAAGCATTGTTTTTATGTTGTATACTACTATACGTTATGTTTACTCCTGTTCAATTTCTAGGCGCCCGCCCGCCACTCAATATAAGAAGTAATAAGATAATGAAAAAAAAAATAATGAATAGCAAACAAAATTTATTTTTATCTTTCCACCATAGAGGAATAACAGTTTCCACTTACACAGCGCCATCTAGTGAGAATGTTATACACTGATATTGATTATAGACTACTACAGTTATAGGTAGCTGCAGTTAATAAACCGGTGATCGGCAGATGGCGTGGTGTTCGCCTCAAACTGTTTTTTGTTGGAAACATCCATGCATTTCTGTGGTCCGGTGTACCTCTCGAAAAGTCAGGGTGGGCAAAAATTTACTGCTATACCTAACCACAGAGCCGAGCAGGAAAATGTTGGGAACTGGTTGAGTACTTGTAAATATCTAAGTAGGTAGTGTGAAACGATTTATTATATTATTATTTACACTATTATCATATCTCCCTGTTTACACACTTGCTATTGCTCTGACATTTATCATGTAATTAATGTTCGTAAGAATTTAATTAGCACGGCACTAACTTAATCTATAACTTGACATGACAGTAAATTATGTCCTTTAGTATATTATTTAGGAAGTTTTTCTTTTTTTTATATGAGAGGGCGGCAAACGAGCATGCGGGTCACCTGATGGAAAGCAATCACCGCCGCCCATGGACACCCGCAACACCAAAAGGGTCACAGATGCGTTGCCGGTTTTCTTCAACAATTTATAACATGGACATTCACTTTTTGAATAATTCTGCTTATAGCTCTTCTAGACTAGTACGTGACGTAGATTAGATAATGAATACTGGCATTTTACTGTAACTCTGGACTTCTTTTTTTATTTCAGACGTATCTACCTTTTATGGAGTATTGCACTCTAGATTTTTCTCTACCAGCATAAACTATCTAGCCTAATAGCTAGAGAATAATAACATTAAACTTTAACATTTGAAATGAAATTCCTGTAGGCCATGCAATATGCACTTATGAACGTCATTTTGTTTTTGTAAACTACCACTAGCTCGGTACGCGACCACTATTGAGAAGAGCTAGCGAGAAACTCAGAGGGTTTTTCTCTTTTCAATCAGTCATTTACAATCTAGAAAGGTTACAACAATTTTTATATATCGTGTAGAGGAGCCGTTTAATCCCATGGATTACTATCATTAATGTAGTCTGAAATTTTGTAATATCCCTTTTTACATAATTTTGTTTTATAATAAGTTTTTTATTAAGCGGAAGATTCTGTATATCCATGGGAACCCTGTTGTAGAAGCGCACACAATGACCTCTGAATGACTTACTAACTTTAGTAAAAGGTACAGCCAATTGATTTTTGTTCCTTGTATTGACATTATGTCGGTCACAATGTTTCTCGAATGAATATATATTTCTCTTAACATATACAAGATTGTGACGAAAATGTTAAAACATTAATTTCTTTAAATATTTGTCTTACTGTATCTTTTGACCTTAATTTATAGAGTGCACGAATAGCTCGTTTCTGCAAGACAAGTATGCTGTCTGTAACAGCAGCGTTTCCCCACAGCAAGATACCATATGACATCAAGCTGTGAAAGTATCTGAAGTAGACTAAGCGCGCTGTTTCAATATCACAGATATTTCGAATTTTCTTAACAGCATATGCGGCAGAACTGAGTCTTTTCATTAGTTTTTTAATATGGGGTCCCCACTGTAACCGAGAATCTAAAGTCATACCAAGGAATACAGTTGTGTCCACAAGGTCCAACTCTTCGTGCTTAATTCTTATTTTGGTGGCAACCTGTTCAACATTAGGTAATGAAAATCTAAGACATTTCGTTTTGTTCTCATTAAGGAGCAAGTTATTGACTGTGACCCATTCGACTATTTTTGAGACAGCATTATTCACTTCGTCATATGCTAATTAATATCTGTCAAATTTAAATATCAAAGAAGTGTCATCAGCAAACAATGCCATCTCGTCTTTCCTTAGCGAGGTGAGGTAAATCGTTGATATAAACTAAAAATAGGAATGGTCCCAGTATTGAACCCTGTGGTACACCCATGCTAACTGCAGATCCTGATGATCTCTCTCCATTGACATCAACCCTCTGAATTCGATCACGTAGATATGATTTCATTAGGCTGAGTGCTTGGCCCTTTTTAGAACACCCAAACGCTAATCTTTGGGATATCTGAATCTGACCACCCCCTTGAGGATAAACCTACTGACGTATCTACGAAAATACATAGTAGCGAATCCCAATTTAAAAAAATATAATTTCTTACATCAAATCATATCCTTAAATTCGGACAGTTATCATAATCTAGTGTCCTGGAGATTTCCGCCTTTTGTACAAACTTTTCGCCTCTGCAATCAAATCTAACGGAAATCTCTAGGACTCAACACAATTCCTCTCATTAATTTAGACAATGAAAGGAAATGGAATTTGCAATTATGTTATACCTATGTGATATTCGCATTTAGGCTAAGTTCTATTCAAGTTAAGTAATGTGTACAGTGTTCCACTAATCCTGCCACCTAGTAACATTAATCTCCGCTGAAATTAGAGTTATCTATCTGCGCAACCAACACAGATACGAAACTCGAGTCGCGACCCTTGCCTTCAAACAAAAATATGGCACTCGCCAGCCGTGATAACATAATGACTACGGCAATGACCCGAGATATACATATCGCAGCTGGTAACCGTGATGTTGGGCGCCATCTTGATCTTTTTTTTTATTAGCTTGGTTCCTTCTATCGGGGCCACAGATGATCGGGGCATCACAGTCTCGGCACAATATCACAGACAATATTTTCCTAAAAGTTTTGTGTCTAAATCCCAGAAAGTCTCAAAAGGGCGATAGTGGTAAATGTAATATTTTTTCTTAAATATTTTTAGATTATCATCTTGGCAGTCGCTTATTTATCGTGATAGTTCAAATCAAATGCATTTATTTATAAGTACAGATATACCTACAAGGAATGGACTAAAATATTTTTATGTATTGTATATTTTGCCATACATAGACAAGGCATACAATAAAATACTATTGATTTTACCGGATGAGTTTTTTTTTATTGTAAGGAAAAAAATAGGGCATATTAGGTAAGTGAAATGTAAGGTATTGGCATATAGATAGTTTTTTTTTTCAAACCATCATCGAATAAAGCGTTGTGTCATCTGACGGTCTCATTTGTAGCCTATTCCACATAATTACATCATAAAATAGATAAAAACTTGGGGAAATATGGGTTCCAAATAAATTTCGTATGATCGGAACCCTACGAATTTGTAAAATAATACCAATACACAAATTAAATTCATTGATGTCGCTGCACTCACATAACCATAAACAATACTTTTGTATGGTCTGTCAACGTAGCGGTCGTAGTCGTCTAGTTACCCCGCCAGTCGCATCTCCGGCCGACGCTACGCGGCGCGTGCGTCAATGATGGTTTTGAACAAAAAAATTAAACTTATCTATGCCATTAAAGTCTATTTCACTTACCAAATATGCCCTATTCTTTTCTTACGGCAAAACTCATCCGGTATAAAATCAAACCATTCCAATTACTTAAGCACCGGGTACTAAGAGATCATGTCTTAATTGGATCATGGGATCGTTATCTGTCAATCACAAATATTGTTTGTTTTTTAAATTCTATAACAATATTTTTTTATGTAACGTTTATACATTACATTTTATTTATAGAAAAAATGTATCTCGTTAAAACATAATTTTTTAGCTAAATAACAAATTATCGAAAAACTGCCTTACGCGATTTATAAGATGAGCCGTATTTATTTTGGACCTAATAAATTCAATGAAACATAAACCCAAGGCGGCCAACCGCCCCGGATTCTGCGGAACCGTCCTCATATTGTAGTTGTAATTCCGCATTGCAATCATCAGTAAAATAGGCCCGCAAAAGGTTTAATGCGACCCAGATGTCCCGTATTCCTATTAGTCTTGTTTATTTATTTTAAAAAAATCACTTGTTGAGAGTATGTATGATTTCAAAAGTTCATAATTTTTTGAGCACGTATATTATATTTTGTTATTTTAGAGCAACCATTGCAACCTCCATTAGCTCGCGAAACCCACAAAAATATGCACAAATGACCAAATGTCCCTCATTGACTTTCTTGGCCGCCTTACATAGACTTGTAGCTACACCTTACAGATGTACCGCAACGATTCGGTGTGCATTAAAGAATTTCGGTTACTCGAGATGTATCTCACATCGCAAATATGTTGTGAGAACTCGGCCAACTCGATTAAAGTAACTTTTTGGTGTGTGTCAGATTGGCGGTGGTACTCGTCCGCTTCGAATCATTTATTGTACAATAAACGTAGGTACGTTTATTGTACAAAGCAGGTGCTTTGTACCTCGGTGTACCTATCCCAAAAGTCTTTATACAAAGATATTTTATAAAATAGGTACAACCGCCATCCTGACAAACGCAATTTTCGGTATATTCGATGCATTGTAGCATTCCAGTCCAAGAATCGAAAATACAAAAAAATATTTTTCGTTCCCGAGATATATTTTGCGTGTGAGATACGCCTCGAGTGTCAAAATCTTTGAATTTGATACATAGGGCACTTTTTGTCCTGAAATCTAACTAATATTATAAAGGCGAAAATTGGGATGTTTGTTTGTTGCTCAATCACGGCGAAACGGATGAACGGATTATGATGAAATTTAGTATATGGTAGATAATACCCTGGATTGAGACATAGGATATTTTTATACCCATAAAGTGGGTAGGATATTTGCGATAAAGTTATTGCACACAGGCGAAGCGAAATATAAAAGTAAATATTTGTTAGAATATAAAAACTAAGCAAAGCCGGTACTATTTTTCTTTTTATGTACAACGGGTTTGAACTTGACCTCAATCACCTGATGTTAAGTGAAGATGAGGCCGGAGGTGGAAACGTACTGACCCGGACACCCCAACATATTTGTGGGACTGGCTATCTTATCTCTGACAACCGGAACACAATAATTTACATTGTTGTTTGGCGGCAGATTTAGATAAGTTGGTGGTAGCTAGCCAGGCGATATTCAAAATGCCCTACCACCAACCAAATCGAGTACTTAAACATGTACCCCCTGTGGATCGAACCCGCGACCTCGGATTCGTAAATCCTATGTTGTTTACATTGAGCCACGGAGGCGGTTAAGTACTATGGATAATAGATAACGGATAAACATACATAATAAATTTTTATATAAACATCCATGACTTGGGAATAAATGTTCGTATTCATCACACAAACATTTACCCCTCGCGGGATTCGAAACCGCAACCGTTAATTTCGCTGATAGGTTCACTGTCCACTATGCTAATCGGTTGTCAGATATAAATCAGCATTGTTTTCAAAGCTCAAGACAACTATCCATGTTTTGTCAGTTACGTCATTTTGTAATCGTGGCATAAACGTAGCAGCTGATTTTTGTAGCTCTAATTCCGGAATGGCAGTTTATTATTTAGATAACCTACGACCGCGCAGATAAATTAAAGTACTAAAATTATCATCACAAGCTGTTCCCGTGATGTTTGACGTCATTTCGCACCTACAGGTTGCAGACTTCTCGTTACTAAACGACTGCTTAATCTGCTTATAGCCTACTTAGTCTTATAGCCTCAGACTAAGACGAATCTACATGCATAAAGTCACGACCTTTATCCCAAATGAGGTGGTCAGAGATATCCCAAACTAAAGCGATTTGTTCGAAACATTAAAAGATTAATGCTTGAAATTAAGTCCACGGTTCACCTTTGAAATATACATAAAAGCACATGTGACAGGGAGTGAGCCTATTGCCGTGCTGTTAAAACATTCAAAACCATGGATGTTTTTCGGTGTAAAGTCCCATAGTCGCCTTTTACAACACCCACGGGAAGAAATGTATTGGTAATATAGTAGATAATACCCTATGGAATTAGGTTCTGTTTTTTTTACGCGCCGAAACCACAAGACGAATTTAATATTTACACTAGACCCCATTTGGGTTCTACGCTGGAATAAAATGCAGACAATTACGAGCCATAAAATAAAACCCTTTGCATGCACGAAATTGGATAAAATGGACAGTTTAAAATAATTTTTATAACAGTAGAATACAATTATGCGGCCTAATCGCAAAAAAAACTTCCAGACAACTTACGTCTACGAGAAATTTGTAGATCGAAAACTACTAATTAAAGAAATAATTATAAATAAATATAAACAATATACCATAATAAACTTATTTAATAATAAAATGAACTAAAAATTATATTGTTCTAGTTAAATAAATGTCCCTCTAACCGATGCTACGTAGTACTACTTATTATGTATTGATGGCCGATGCATAGACTACAGGACCATACTAATCGTGTAGAACAACTCCATTGGCTCATCCTGTTCAATGCGTTTACCGTTTTATAATACCAAAGCTTTGTATTGCACTAATAAATTGAACGGAAATAAAACTAGTTTTTTTTTTAATACTCGTGGTTAGCTCTAAACATTTTGGGTTTGGTTTTACCTTGGTAGCGTCAACGATATAATCATTCACTAAAAATAGCGCGATACCATTTCAGCTAAACCAAAACCAAAAACGTTCCGTTCGAACGGTAAAACCGTTGTAAAATAGCGCGATTGGTGCCTTCTTCTCGTTGCAGAAAACTCTGTCTCTCGTTGATATTGCTCGTGACTTTATTAGTTACTTTATTAGACTTTAGAGTCAGAATAATAACTCTATTTGCTCATTCACTACTATTGTATTTACATATACTGTTCTCATTGTAGAAATCTTGCTCTATCTCGCTCATGCACGGACTACGGAATAACTCGATTGGTTCATCCGTTACTATGTATTTACGTAAATTGTTTTCGTTGTAGAGGACTTACTCTGTCTCGCTGAGGCATAAACTAAACCAAAATGCTCGTTGCCTGACTCGACTGGGTAATTCGACAACATTCGTAATAACGTCAGCGAACTTTTATTCATCATAGGAGTCATACTGTTCTCGTCCATCATGAACGGCGCAACCGTTACTATTTGTTCCGTAAATTATTCTCGTTATAAATCAATCTGCAATGATAAAGCGATAGTTTACTATTAAGCATTAATAGTGGCGTAAACTCATTGGTGTGCTATTTTAGAGTATTCTTTGGTAAGTAATAATAAATAAATACTCTAAGGCTAACACGGACTTATTCCAATGCCTATTAACACTCCCCTTTGATGGAAACTCACGCTGCTCGGTGGGGTTAGAGGTAATAATAACAATAAAACATCTATTGTGGCTGGTTCACTGTCCGTGAACGTGTTAATTATAAAAATACTTGTAACAATAATAGTAAGTACCTGATTTATATCAATATTAGCTTAGTCGAGACGAGATTCCTGCAGTCATTTTGTCTGCAGAATTTTATTGCAGTGATGTGTTGAGCAAATAAATTTTTAATAATGCTATTTCATGTTCCATCTCTCGTTATCTAAATTGCTTGCATAAGTTTAGTATAAATCATAAATCTCATAACTTTTAGACAGTTCCAAGGACAAAGTGCAAAGACTTCAGCACATATTATGCCCTCAATATGAACTCAATATATATAAACAGGCCGGGCATGGACCTTTACTCCATGGCCTTTTTAGCCGATTTAGGCGATGAATATAATAAAGGAAAAATTACAATTAGATACTTATAATACTCACTGCTGCGTAGAATTGTAGTACGTGATGTATTTATGAGTTAACGTGTGCTAATAAGTGTGAGCAGCGAATAATGACGATAAATATTAATAAAATAAAATTACGCTTTCGCGCCAAAAGCGGAAAATACGAAGTAAAAAAATAAGGAGGTAAAGGTAACAATTATATTCATTTTCATTCATTGCAAAGCATTCACAATAATTGTGCTAATTATTGGCGCGTCTAATATACTTATAGACCCCGGCACACTAATTGAAAAAAAAAAATTTTTTCGCATTACCAGTTACAAATCAATAGAAGAATTTTCATTTTTATTGGTTACCAGGTTAATTGAAACTTTTATCTATAGGATCGTAATTCTAATAAAATCGCTAAATTCAAGATATCCGAAAACGGCAACACTGTATATGTTAAAACAGCACGTCACCATTTTGAAGGAGTTAAATTTCCAATGTCCGGAAAACCATGGAATATCAAAAATGATTTTTTTTATTACTAACTTTCCGCCCGCGGTTCGCCAGTCTGGAATAATTTTATCACGGAAATTTGTTTATCCTGCGGGAACTACTCACTTTATCGGGATAAAAAATATCCTATGTCTCAAGCTGGTTCAATTCTACCGACTTTTAGTAAAGTTTTCGAAAAACTAATTTTAAATCGATTGTTGTCTTACTTCAATACTAATAATTTAATGACATCAAAACAATTTGGATTCACACGGGTCGCTCACAACCGATGCCGGTGTTGCGCTTATTGAATATATATTTGAAGCATGGGAAGATTCGCAGGATGCGATAGGTTTTTTCTGTGATCTATCCAAGGCTTTTGATTGCGTTCATCATGATGGTCTGGTCAGGAAATTACGCCATTATGGCATTATGGGCCGCGCCTTCGATCTTTTAGAATCGTACTTATGTAATCGAGTTAACAGGGTTGATGTCAATGGTAATGGTCGTCAGGGTCTCCAGTTTGCATAGGTGTTCCACAGGGCTCAATTCTCGGGCCATTCTTATTTCTTGTATATATCAATGAACTACCTACCTAGTTGTATAAACGGAAACCATAAGATAACAATATTTGCTGATGACACGTACTTGCTCTTCATAGTTAGGAGACGACAGAAAACTCTTGACGACGTGAATAGTGCTATCTCTAAGGTGGTTGAATGGCTTATGTCAAATAACCTACTTCTTAATCAAAAAAAAATCCAAAATTTTCACTACCTAATGTCAAACAGGTAGCTAGTACTATTTTAATCAAAACCGAGGAGTTGGAGCTTGTGGACACTACTCTATTTCTAGGCATTATGTTAGATAAAGGACTACAATGGGGTCCACATATCGAAAGGTTGTCGAAACGTCTCAGTTCTGCAGTGTTCGCTATTTAACCGACGTGGACACCGCGAGGCTGGTATTCTTCAGCTATTTCCATAGCATAATGGCTTATGGCATTCTGTTATTGGGAAATACCGCGGACATAAATTGTATTTCTGCAGAATTCTAGGAATGGAAAAGTAGAAGTTTTTGGAGTGTGTTTAAGGAAATCATGCGCATATTTTATTGCCATCTTTATTATAATTATTAAATCTTTTAATTGCCACGCGATTGTCTCAACGTTAATGATGTGATAGTGAACTACGATAACACGGCACGTGCCCGATAAATGCTTGCTCGTGTGTGTGTACGCGGCTTCGTTCGACTGGTAAAATATTAATCTGTTTAAGGAAACTTTCTGAAACTGTATTTTCTTTTCTGTTGTGCAATAAAGTGTATTTGTATTGTATTGTAGTTTTAGATTTTACGAAGATGGTCATGTGTCATAATATCGATTTCCATTTCGCAGAATGTCCATTTCAGAAAACGTCCAATTCGATCTTCTATTTAAGGTCTGTTCCTGGGATTTGTGGATAATAAACATATATTTTAGAGAGTTTATTCGCAATTTCAATTTATCCAATGAGGGCGCCACTGAACGGAGTAAACCCCAGGGCGCCGGGTTTCGCTAGGTGGATAGTCGTTTGCCAGGAAACCAAGCGGTCTAATAACATTTAACAAACAATTTAATTGTTATAAGACATATAGTTAATTTAACTAATACGAATATGAAATGTTATTGTGTGGCAATGAGGTCAAACTGGGGCGTGACTTGATAACAATAAAACAAGTTTTTAAATTGGATAATAACCTATCCGGGAAGAAAAAGACACCACTTCAAAAGCGACACCATTACCTAACTGCTATAATTATTAATCTCATAAACTCGCTTAATCTTTCTCACGATAATTGCTATAATTAGGAAACAGACATACTTCCTCCACCTTCGTTCATATTTACTTTATGCCTATTGTATGTATGTATATGTAATCAGAAGGGATATCTAGTATGCGAAACTCATCAGTTAAAACTAGTTCTGACTGGGAAAGTTAGGCTTACACTGAATACCGTTTCTGGCGATGTAGCACCAACACGGCTGAACCGATTTCAAAACGGTGTTTTATTTTCCAAAGCTGGTGGTTGCGAGGTGGCTCTAGCATGTTTGGTAGAAATCGGTTAAGCCGCTTTGAAGAAATTTAACTTTTAACACTGTTGATTTTCTTATCTGGATGAATTTTTCTCGGGGGTTTTTAAATCTTCAATTTATAGGACTAAGTAAGTAAGTAGCATGCTGTTGGTTGTACAATAATTGTGCATAAACAATAGGGCTCGTGTCTTCCTCACTTTTAACCTGTGACCTCTCTATCTGTTTATAAACGCTGGGGGGTTTGCTATCTCTAGCATACGTTATACTGATATATGGGGGTAAGGTACGGAGAAATAGGGGCAGCCAATGATGTTTCCACAGCTATATTATGTAATCCGACAAGAAAGTGCACAAGTATCCTGCTCGTATCTCGGCAGGAGACGCTTTGAATCTTATCAATACTCGATATGTGATTGATCACAAATTAAATTTTTTTTTTAAAACAGAACGGGTAAGCACTTGACGTCAATCACCCTTGATCTTCAATGATGATGAGATCGGACTGCCCCAACTTATTTGAGGGACCGGCTGTCTTACCTCAATCAAAGAGCCGGAACAATGCTGCAATGTGGTTACCAGGAGCGCAATAATAGAAACACAATGTATTGTGCTATACGTATAATGAAGAGCAATAAAGCGGTGCAATTGCTTATATAATACTAGAAATTATTTTGTCACAATTTGTGTTAGAATTTTATTGTTAGTTAAAATTTTTTCTTAGTTTATTTTTGAGTTTTAGTTTTGAGAAAATATGAATTCTCTTGTGACTGGTTATATGACACGACTACCTCGATGGCCGAAAGAGAGCTGTCATAGGTACATAAATGCTTATGTATGTACGTGTTATGTGTCCAAAGTCATTTCGACCCAGTAGGGATGTTTTGTACACTTCCCCTGCTATCGCTCTCTTCTACTTCCAGCCAAGTTATAAGTTTTATGATACAAGGTAATGGAAAGAGTATGTAGTCACCAGGTCATGGCATCGCAACATATGTAAATGCGATGACTATATGAAATCGATGATGCGATGAAGATCGGATGAAATTCCTCCCTCTACTCTCTTCTCTAATTTCTAAATCTAACTAATATTATAAATGCGAAAGTTTGTATGTTTGTTGCTCAATCACGGCGAAACTGATGAACGGATTTGGATGAAATTTGGTATGTTGGTAGAATATTCCCTGGATTAAGACATAATATATTTTTTATCCCGATCAAGTGAGTAGTTCCCGCGGGTACACAAACGAAACATATCCATAATAATGTTATTCTGACGCAGGCGAAGCAGCGGGCGGAAAGCTAGTATGTAGTATAAAACACTGTGGCTGTTTGCTTCTGTCTGTTTGTGATGTGGTTATCATTTAGAGAATTTCTTCCTGAAGATTTATTATATTTATAGAATGTAATTGCACACTCGTGCGAAGCCGGGGTTGGTCGCTAGCTATAAGTACCTAGTAATTTTTTTGTTTATTTAATAAAATAAGTTTATCGTAGATATGTTTCAATTGTTTATGCCGCGGAAACTACTCACTTTATCGGGAAAAAATATCCAGGGTAAAATAGTACCAGCTTTGCTTAGTTTGGGACTAGATGATTGGTGTAAGTGTTCGAAATATTTATTTATTTATTGTAAATATAATTATTTATATTTTAACAAATATTTACTTTAACATTTATATTTATTTACTTCAAGTCGCCTTGAATCTGTCCCTCGTCCACCGGAATTTGTTTGAAACTTCCGGCCCGCGGCTTCGCCTGTGTGCAATAACTTTATCGCGGATATCCTACTCACTTTATCGGGATAAAAAATATCCTATGTCTCAATCCAGGGTATTATCTACTATATACCAAGTTTTATCCAAATCCGTTGATCCATTTCACCGTGATTGAGTAACAAACAAACATCCAAACTTTCGCATTTATAATACAAGTTAGATGAGGTTGAGTGGTATAGATCCTTGACTGCCATCCTAGTGACGACCGGTTGGTGTAGTGGATAGTGACCTTATCAGCGAAACCGACGGTTGCGGGTTCGAATCCCGCGAGGGGTAAATATTTGTTGTGATGAATACGAACATTTATTCTCGAGTGATGGATGTTTACATAAATCATCATTTTCCTGCCCTTATCCCACTCTAAGTGGGGTCGGCACAACATGTCATCCTCTTCCACTCTCCTCTATCAGCCGTCATCTCCGTACTCACCCCTTTCACATACATATCATTCCTCACGCAATCTACCCACACCTTCTTTGGTCTTCCTCTACCTCTGTATCCCTCCACATTCATACTTAACACTCGTCTTGTTACGTGCCCTTCATCCCTCCTCATAATGTGCCCAAACCATGCTAACCTATTACTCCTCAGCTTTTCTGTTATTGGCGCCACTTTTAGACTTCCTCTGATATACTCATTCCTGATCTTATCCATTCTAGTCACACCACACATCCATCTTAGCATTCTCATCTCTGCCACATGCATTCTACTTTCATCAGTTTCTTTCATTGCCCAACATTCAGATCCATACATGGTGACAGGTCTTATGATGGTTTTATAAATTTTGCCCTTGAGTTTCAGGGGCATTCGTGGGTCACATGTAGTCCCAGAAACCTGTCGCCATTTCATCCATCCTGCATTTATTCTGTTCCTCACATCCTGGTCAATATTGCCGTCGTTCTGAAGTAATGAACCTAGGTACCGAAAATTTGAGCAGATTGGTAGCAACTCCCCGCTTAAGGCAATATTGGAAAAACTGGATGGACCACCAAAGTCGCAGAACAGATGTTCGGTTTTCGTTCTGCTGATCTTCAGTCCGACACTCTCCAGTCTTTCCCGCCATTTTTCCAACCTGCTCTGGACCTCAGTCGCATTTTCTCCGACAAGGACAACATCGTCGGCGAACAACATACACCAGGGTGCCTCCTCCTGTATATTTGATGTCAGTGCATCCATAATCAGGAGGAACAGATAGGGGCTTAAAGCCGATCCCTGGTGTAAGCCCACCGCCACGTCGAACCTGTTGGTAATGCCGGCTTCCGACCGGACTTGTGTGCCGGCTCGGCTGTACATGGAACGTACGAGCCGCATGTACTTCCCAGGCACTCTTTTCTCTTTCAAAGCCCACCACAGAACCTTTCTAGGGACCCGGTCGTACGCCTTCTCCAGGTCAATGAACACCATGTGCAGGTTTTTATGCGCACGTTTGTACTTCTCGCACAATTGGCGTAGTGCGAATGTGGCGTCCGTTGTTCCTCGACCGGGCATAAACCCGAACTGGTTCTGGGTTACCTCACTCTCCTCTCTCAATCGTCTGGCAATCACTTTCTCCCAAATCTTCATGCTATGTGACATGAGCTTTATTCCTCTATAGTTGTTTACATAAATATTTATGTATATTTATCCGTTATCTAGTATCCATAGCACAAGCTTTGCTAAGTTTGGGACTAGATGATTAGTGTAAGTGTCCGAAATATTTATTTATTTTTAAAAATATACCTGTTGCAGTAGTTCCCCTCTGTCTACTTGGATAAAATCACGAAGAAATTACTATTTACCTAGTAAATAGTATACTGGTATACCTTAGGATAAAAAACCAAATAATTATATCACACTCACACCCTCTTCAATGACGTCACAAGTTATCCAGCTTCATCTATTGAGTATTGAATTTGGATTCTCGCGTTCTCTGTGACGTCGCCGAAGCGGTTCATGGCAGTATTGTCTCGCCTTCCACGCCGTATTTCCCTCTTGAGGGCTGGCCTTAGGACAAGGCGCATTTGTCGCCCCTAAGAGACAATCTGCGTGGAGCGGCTGGAAAGCGACTTGATTTGATCACTCGAAGGTTAAATGAACTTGTTCCCTCGGAACTTCGCGGAAATCTGTCGTAGTTTTCGTCTATTTAATCTTTTGTTTGTTAAGATATGCCCTTTAGTATAATGACTGTTCTTATAGGCAATAAATACATATTTTTCTTTTAATTTTTATGGAGAGTTTTTTATGAATACTAATCACTATCATAGATTGCATAACTTAAATAATTACAAAGCCGGGCCCCAGATGACGCCGAAGCAGGTGTGATCTGTTTAAAAAAAATACCAATGAAAAGGTCATACGTAGACCGGTGGAACCCTTTGACCAGCAGTGGACTAATGTGGGCTGGTATTGATAATAACAAACGCTTAATTAAAATATTTTTTGTTTGTTCAAACTACTTACTTAATAGCGACTCATCCTTGATCCGGCCCATCGTAGTTACATCAGCCGTAGTACTCTCGTGATAACTGTGCCATCCAACGAATCACTACTGATAATGACAGGCATATATACAAGAGTGCGTAGCAATTTTTATCAGTTCACTCTGCTCCACGGCCAGTTTCGCTTGAGTTGAGAAAATTTCGTAGTTGAATACTTTGATATAATCATTTCGAATCAGTGCTTACTGATTCGATTTTCGCGCTGCACAGGTTTAGGGGTAGTATTTTTAGCAACAACCTTTGGGGTTGTTGCTTAGAAGTGTATAAAAGCTTTGAGAATTACTCCATCAAAGGTGAGTCAATAATTTGTACCCTTTAACCACACAGCGCATAGATAAAATAATAAGCGACGATACAACACAGAATAATGGAACTGATGCCTAAAAACTTTTAATCAATTATTGGCTAGTTCTATTAAGCGTTTAAGGGTCGTGTGATCAATGTTTTTACCCGAGTACGGCATGCCGAAGTGGTTATAATTTTAGATGTCTTTTATGTGGAAAATGTACCATTGCAGCGATCAAACAACTACATCGATTTTGATAAATTAGATGTCGGAATTCCGTGGTTCGGTCACGTTAAATTGTCGGGCCCGGTTGTTTTCATTTCAAGGCAGTTGCCGGTGACCTATAAGGGTCAGGTGGCCACTAGTCTGTCTGACACAGATCCACCACTGCGCACTGGGATCTCCTGGTGAGAGGAGTCTGTGCCCCAACAGTGGGGACGTGTAAGGTTGATGATGAGGTGTCGGAATCCGTTACAGTAGTGTCATGAGTATTGTAGGCTATAAAAATTTTGTCGTCGTATAGGCCGGTTTAAGTTTTTCTCATTAGAGAGTAGATTATTTTATACATACTATGAATTATTACAGTATTATTCAATCAATCAAATACCCTGTATTGTTTAAATAAGGAAGGTACATTTAAATATCTTATAGAAATTACAAATTAGGCGGCCTTGCTATTATTTTGTATTGATGCAACACAAATATTTATAAATTCCATTTATTTGCTAAATTTCTGTATTATTGTCCCTGCATGGATTGTACCCGTAATAAAGGCAATTTTGTTATTTTTGCAAAATAAAATGTGTCACACTTTGAACAATTGTTTTCTTCTTCTTGGCGAGTCGATGGCAAAAACATCAAATTGTCGCCACACGTACAGCATTGTTTGTGGCATCCTGTATAATTGTTTTAATTTAAATAAAATTGTTTAATATTTAAAGCATGGAATTGCATCAATTATAAACCATTCTTAAGGGATTCGGAATATATTTTATGAAAATGGGCCTTTGTAATTTGACTATAATATGTGTTCTGTACGATAGACCACCATGTTTTACTTAGTGGGATGTTCAATGAATCACCATAATTCTTCTGGTTTGTGTTTTTGGTTTTACTTATTATTCGAATAGACGATCTTTCCATTCTTATTATATACCTAGTTGAATGTAAAGGAAAAGTAAATATAATAAATTATATAGCGATTGATAGATCTGTTTGTCATACCATTTGCGTACCTAATTGAAGTCCAGCTGATTAAATTATTGATCTTCAAATGGATATACGAATATTGACCTATGATATAGGTAGTTTAACATGTATAAATATGGTCGTCATCACTCGAACAAACATTTAAAGAATGAATCCAAGGTACAATCGGGTCCGTAAGTACATGCGAAAGCATGGCGGTCAACTTCTCAGATATAACGATGTTCAGAAGCGCCAGATGAAAAGATGCAACATTGAGCCATCTGGATGGGAAGGTTTGGCAACACAACGTCCTGAATGGCGCAGGGTAGTGCATAGGAGAGTAAGCGATTTCGAGGAGCAGCGTAAAACTGACCTCGACGCTAAACGCGACGAGCTGAAAACCCGTCCACCGGCTGCCATTAATTATCACTACGTGGAAGGTGTGTTTACGTGCCCTCATTGCGCACGGAAGTTCACTGCAAAGATCGGCTATGTTAGCCATCTTCGAGTGCACCAGCGTCAAACCGATTAGGAGTCGAAGTGGTCGCCATGGCCGATATCGGTCGGAAGCATCATCATCCAGTTTCAAAGTAAACTATTCCTTTAGATCCTATAGAACAGATTTATATTTAATGCAAGTATAAAGTACTAATCTTTTGTATATAGTCCGCTTGACTTCATAAGAATTGAGAATATTTTCGCCAGAAATAAACTTACATTCTTAAAATTTTCGATTAGCCATAAATGTAAGTGTACCAACGAGATTGCGAAAAAAAACGATAAAGAATTTTTGAAAATTTTGATGTATTTACAGGAGTAATTTTACTGTAGGCTCTAGTACTTTACAAGTTAGTCGACCAACTTATAACAAGTAGTTAGGTCTCTATAAAATTCATGGAACCTACATACGAAATGACATACAGAACTTTACTGTGCGTGCTCCCATCGACACGCACTTATTCGGTGTTTTACTCGTGATGGCGAAAAAAGGCATCTTTACACCGAACATAAAAATTTGGTATTTACCGCTTCAAAATTAATTACAACATTTAGTTTTGGGTCAATAAGTTTTTGAGGCATGTATGGCTTTACATGGGTGTTTTAAATGTGGGAGTTATACCTGTATAACCTGCGGCGAATACCTCTTAGATATTCTGAGTTTAAGATTGTAAAATCCGATGGTAATAATGTTTTGAGGAGGCATTTATGCAGGAGAAACCATTGGGATGGTACCTCTTCAAAATTGAATTAAAAATGAATCAGGTACGATATTTCATTTTGGGTCAAAGCGATACACAGTTTTCAACTTTCTACCTCTTCACATTCAACCTCCCACACAACCCCTTCCTCCCTCACCACTTCTGACAAATAGACTGACGGAGATGTTTCAGCAATAGGGCTCTGTTTGAATCCTTCAGGTAGTAAACCCTAAACACTGTAGTACGCAGATGTAGTTGGAATACATACCTTATCTAATATTTTCCGGCGTAACATTGACCTTGCCCGGAATTCGGCGCGTGCGCCGCTTGTATGTTCGCTTCATGGCGCTTGCGGTGACGCTATATTGATTCCACGAAGCGGTCACGATTTTTTCCTCTTAACAAACTAATTAGTGAGCGATAGCTAAAATATTATATCTATGGTTACATATTTCATGAATTTTTATATAAAAAAAATTAGTCATGATGAATGTTGAAGGTTGACATCTGCGGGCATCAGACAGATAACGATGCAGGTAGAGAAACTATTACATCCAATTCCTTTTGCGGAGCCTTAGGCCCGTATTAATAAACCATTCTCAAGATTGAGAACAGTCTTGTGATTGGCCTCAAGTAAACTTGTTGATTAATAAACCTAACTTGAGACCTGAAAAGCAAGTGCATATTCAAGCAGTACTCACTTGAGAGGTGCGCCGAGTTTTACGTATTAATAAACGAAACTCAAGACTATCATGCATTCGCCGCTAAGGCGAATACTTGAGAAGTGATCTCAGTTGAGTAGACCTCAAGATTGGTTTATAAATTAACACGGAGCTTGAGATAGCGTCAACTGCTTAGGACGCATTTCGGGTGATACAGCCTCAAGACTTGTATTGAGATTGGTTTATTAATACGGGCCTTAGTTGCTTTGCGCCCAGTTCAGTCTGGCCATCACTGAAGACTCCTGCAGAACTTAACGATGTCCTCATATTTTATATGCTATAGTTCCTTCTATCCTGTCTTGACCAAAAGTTTCCCATCTCGGTCTATAGCATACCACACACTCGTCCAGGTTATATTGGCTGGTTTATACTTCCCCGCACTCAGCGCAGAGTGGATTTGAAACTAAGTGTATTTTTTTTTTAATCTACAGTGACCTGCTATTATACCTTCCATATTTCTTATATTATTTATCCTTTTGCTTAGATTATAATATAATATCGGTACCTACAGTTGGACTTGTTGTTGTAGTTCAGGAATATTTTAGTTAGTATGTTATTTGATGATCCTTGTATTTTTATTTATTTAATTTATTGCTTGACAATAAACTATGCTATGTCACCAGGAACTGTGTTTTTCGTCTTTTTAATATTTACTACTAGTTATCCGCTCGCGGCTTCCTCTGCGTGGAATTACTTTATTGCGGAGTAATCTTCGTGAATTATAAGTATCATATTATGTCTTCTTCCAGGACATATTCTACCTATATGCCAAATTTCAGCTAAATTGGTTCACTCGTGAGCAATAAGTAAACAAACAAGCACCTGAACTCTAATGAATGATGGATGCATGATCTTTGAAATCCTCCGTAATTTATATTTATTTAATTGGAGGACAGTTTTAAATAAACTATGTAGGTACACCAAAACTTAATACTAGAAAAAACTATAATTTGAGCATTCCATTTCCACTGATAATCGCTACTACCAGTACCAAGATAAAACATTTTTTTACATGATAAAAAGTAGCTGATTTATTTTATTTATCAATTTTACTTATTCAGTACAACAGTAAAATTTCCAAAGCACCGTATGGTTACATAAATATAACTTAACTTACTTAAATATAACTTAATTTACTTATGTTCTTCTCTGACTCTTGAAGTACCCACCCTTGTTACCACTGGAACTATTACTTATTCTCTTATTATTATTATATAATTTTATAATTATTATTATAGTCATTGGTTTTGAGTAGCCAATGAAAGACTCCATTATCGTGATAAATTGTTGAATTTATTATTTGGAGAGGTGTGTGTGTATGTGATGTCTGCTACAGAGCGTAATCAAGACAGGAGATGAACTAAAGCAATGCTTATTACTTTTATTTAAAAGTTTTAACAAACAAAGGACTGTTATAATTTATTAATACAATAAAGCTTCACATTAAATAGTAAAAGAGACTTTCAATTGCCAAGTAAACTATATTTGTAAATCATAAAAGTCTTTGATACTGCAAGTTTTAAACCATAATTTGCCGTGTCTTTCGTATAACCGGATTCAACATGGGTGGCTTTTAATAACAAACTTTAGTACATCCAAAATATAACGTTATTATAGAGCTATTATTCAAAATATCTAAGAGAGGAGGAGGAATGAATAGAGAAGATACCTATAGGCGGGGGTATAGATGATACTGACTGATAATGGTGTCTTAGAATGTCCCGTAATACATCTCAACGGTAAGAGTGAAGAGAGTATTGGAGAGTCATGCTAACTACTCCACTACTCCACACAATACTCGTATCTAAATGTTAAATAAATAAATCATAAATGTTGCAGTTGTATAGCCCTTTATGCCCAATAACCGACAATAAATAATTTTCTTTGCATCATAGAGCAATTGTATTTAGTCTTTGATCCGAGAGAAGAAAAACCCATTTCCTGATTGTGTTTTACATGTTCTGACATTATTGATTTGATAACGTATTTTACAATATTGTGCAATCAGTTACAAGAATTGTTGATAAAATCTATGATATATTATTTCATTAATTAATTACGGCGGAAGTATGTTTTTAGCTCTACAAGAGTCATGACGTGTTGATTCGTACTTTTCTTCCATTTCAGCAAAACTACCCGCAAATTTCAAAAATAAATGAAGTCTTTTTCAAGGGATGGACACCGCTATTTGAGAAAAAAAAAAAGAAGTTTAATAGGATCACTTTGTTGTCCGTCTGTCTGTATGTTCAGGGCCTTCTTTTTAAAGGCTGGAGGTATCGATTTTAAATTAACATCGAACACTAAGGTCTGCGGCTTGATACCGCTATTCAAGTTTCTAGTGTAATGCAATAAAAAGCTTAAAATTAAATGAAGCAATTTAATTAAGCAAAATTCGTTAGAACAAATATAGAATCAAACACGCATGACTCGGAGTCCCGCTTAGTGTACATATCCTTCCAAAGCGTATCTTCATACAAAAACTCCCAGTTACCTACCATCTGGAAATTTGACAAAAGGAGGTTTTGTGGCACAGGTGAAGCTATCGAAACGAAAATCATTCATTTAAAATCTCGTAAGAGACAAATATTATTTGCGGCTAATATCATTAGATCGTCGCTAACCATACACATATTTCAGTTTGTTGGTTTACGTTTGCTAAAGGTTTATGGTCATTGGAATAAGCCAATCAAATGGCAAGAGTTTTGAACCGCATTGTAGTCCTAAAATTACACGTTTGTAGTCATTCGTTACGTATTCATAAAAGACGCAATTTCCATAGTGTAATATGTATGAAAATTACAGGGCTCGCCTGTTTTCCACTCATTCGCTCAAACGCTTTTCGGAGTCCGTGACATTGATGGATTTTGTGGTGTAGAGGTTTCGTTTAGAATTATGGGCCGAATTATTTATTGAGCGCCTTTAGTGGTTTTCCGTTCAACTAATAGTTAAAATTGGTGAACGAGCATCAATGTAAACAAATTTGTGTATAACGCTAATTTTTTATGACCAGTCTCTCGGATTTTTCCGTCTTTGTCAGTATTGACTGAGAATTGGCTACACGAAAAATATATCTTTGGGCAAGATTTAAAGTACATTGAACTGTTAAAACCTATTTTGCAGTTTGGATATTATTTAATTCAGCTCAACTTATCATGAAGTAGGTAATTTATCTGTAGGATTGTATGTGACATATGGTCCGGCACGTAAAAAGAATATAGCGACCCGCCTCTTTCCTTGGACGTCATAAAAGGCGACTAAGGGACTTTACACCAAAAACGTTTATGCTATCGGCCATCGGTCCACCCCCTCTCACTTGTGCCTTTCTGTATATTTCGAAAGGTGAATCGTGGATTCGATTAAGCTTTTAATTTGTTATCATAGTTATCATACCTGTAGTTATGAATGACCTGTGTGTGTGTTACCTGTAGTTATAGTGATGAATGATCAACATTTGTACTTCAATCATTTACAAATACTTGCATGTATGATTTTGAAAAGACTATTATAACATTTCTGACTATATGGATTCTAATGATTCGACAATCGATTTTCGATTCGGTATCGGAATTTTGCGAATTAAGAACGCATTCCCGGGAACAAAAACGCATTCGAAATTTTCCAATGCCCAATGAAATATCGAAGTATTTTAAAACTTCTGGACATCATACGACTTCGAAAGATATGTTTTCATATAGTAGAAATAATAATAATTACGACAGAAATAACAACAACATAGAAATAAGTTATTGAGATAAGTGCGTTACAATAAAATTATTTATTACTTTGTAGTGGCTGATTCAGTGAAGTCGGTTTTATTTGTTGAAAAGTTTTTTTGCCATAGGAATTTTTTAGACTTCTTTAATTTTAGATATCTATACAAAATTTGCGATAATATCATAATGATGGATGAATAATTATACCTACGAAGTACAAATTCGTTTGCTCATTGTCTACATTTACAACATTCTATATTTATAATATGATATATAGATATTACATCGTATTTCAAACAAATCTCTTGTTATCATTTTACTACGCGTGTCTATCTACTGATAGCGCTCTTAATTGAAATAAATTATTAAGTTACTTTAGACAAGAGAGAGACGATGATAGATAACTGTAGCTGTGCCAATATCTGAGCAGGACCGCACTAAGGCAGGTGTTATTCACACAAAAGTAGAGCCAATTCGCCCTGAATAAGGCTATTTCTTATTTTGTTCGGAACAACAACAGTAGAAATAAGACGGTGTATTATGTAATATGCGGTGATGTTTACAAATATTTCGAACTTTATCTTTTCCAGTATTTTAATTTACCTTTTCTTCGTATTTTATTCGATGTAATCAAAGGAAATCCGTCGGTGGCTCAGAGGTTAAGATGCGATCTCCCAATTCGGGAGGTCCGGGTTCGATTCCCAGGCAGGCCATATACCAATGAGTTTTTAAATTTAATTTTACGTGGTTTTATCCGACTGTTCTTAAACGGTGAAGGAAAACATCGTGAGGTAACCTTGTACTTGTACCAGTGTGGTGGACTATACGAGGGACGGACGGCCTATATTCCTGCAGTGGGTTGTTTACGGGCTGAGATGATGAATCAAAGGAAATAATAGCGAGTCAAAACAATGCATTGGCTTCGTCATCATCATTGTATTAGCCACAGTACGTCCACTGCTGAACATAGGCCACCCCCATAGATTTCCAGAGAGAGCGGTTGGAACATTCGCATAGGTACATCGATTAAAATCAGGTACGGAAACATTTAAGAATTCTGCTATTAAGCTGGGGCCTCATTATTAGATAAAAGAAAAAGATATCTTTAGGGCGCTAAATAGTTAAAGTTTTAATTAAGCCACTCTTAAGCTTGTTAGTGGAGTAATTTTCCGAATTTTGGGCCCTAATTAATGGGTGAATTTGGCGAAAATATTCGAAATTCGTCCCTGGCGCACGTATCACTGGCATCTAAACCATCATATCGGTTCAAGGTTTCGTTATATCACTCTTCGTGTCGCTATACAATAGTATATACCTATATCCGGTTACGTGGAACCGATAATCATTCAGCATTCGACACACGAACCTTACATATTAGCATAACGTTTAGCCGACGGCATATCCCCGTGCCACAATAATATCAGTGTCTGGTTATCGACTGCTCAGCTTATAGGCCTTCTTTATAGTATTTTTTTTTCATACTTTACCTACTTGCAATAAAACTTATTTTCGCGGTCTCTATAGAATTCATCTACCCCAATGACGACATGACCTTAGTCTTGACAAACTCACTCAAGTTAATTGTTTTTGCGTTAAACTTCAGCTCGAACTGTCGCTCTTAACCCACTAAACTCACAAATTAGGGCACAGTAAAGTTTTTCATGTTCATGGACGCGGATATAACAAGTGAATTTTGGGTTATACCTGAACCAAATTGTATCATGCATGACCTGTAGTTACAGTATTATGCTTTACATGTTACATACATGTCGGTCTATGCCCCTTAATCGTTCCCTCTAACTTCGGAAATGTTTCATTATTGAAGGATGACCCACATCCATCCCAAATGCTTTAAAATAAAAATATTGATTGCCGCAAATATACGCATCGAAATCAAGGAATTAGGAATGCAAAAAATATACCTACGTCGTGGATTATGCGATACATTCTCAAGTAATATTTATTATACCGGAGCGTCGGTGACTCAGCGGTTAAGACGCGGTCTCCCAATTTGGCACGTCCTGGTTCGATTCCCAAGCAGCCCATGTACCAATGAGTTTTTAAATTTAATTACTTATGTGCATTCATCCAACTGCTCCTAAACGGTGAAGAAAAACATCGTGAGGAAACCTGCATGCCTGAGAAATAAAAATTCTAAGGCGTGTGTATTCCGCAACCCGCATTGGACCAGCGTGGTGGACTATGATCCATACTCCCTTATTATACGAGGGAAGGCCTATATCCCTGCAGTGGGATGCTTACGGGGTGAGATGATGATGATGATTTATTATTACCGTTCGGCCAATACATGACAGATGACAGAAACGCATTCGAAATTTGTAACCCTCCAATACCGAATATCCACTGTAATAATTTAGAATACGGAGGCTGGTCAGCTGACCTTGAAAATGTATTGTGTGAGATGCATTCGGAGACTGATCGAGCTGCAGCCTGATTACCTAACTTCAATCATAAACACCATCTCCTTCGACTTTATTCAAATTTGAAAATCTAAACTTTACAATTGGTCGAATTTGGCAATTGGCAGTGGATGGTACATACATGGCAGGTGGCTGTCAGCGATGTTGTTGATGAAGTAGGCCCTTATACAAAGTCCAACGTTTTCATCGATTGACATACATAATCTTTTATCGATCCTAATCTAATAAGATATTATTCCACGTAAATTTGAATTCATTCCATAAATAATTATTGGAAATAGCAGGTGTGTAATTCTATTTCGCTATATTTTAATTTAATAAGATTTGTCATCGCCATTTTCCTTGTTTATCATCTCGTTTACATTGATGTCCAATTCGATACTTTCTTACTGTGGTAATATTTCATTGCCTGTAGAAGTAACTTGTCAGACATTCTATGCAAATCGAATGAACGAAAGTCTTTGTTCATAACTGCTGCCAAAGACGTGTTTATACTACTGGACTTTCATATAGGGCGCTTGCAGCCTTTACGGATTGACTGCTTCTTGATCACAGCACAACAATCGCTACGCTATGTGACCGAGCAGTCAATAGATAAGAAAACCTGTTATAGCAGCTGTTACAACAAGAGCTCGTCCTTCATTTTGTTTTTTTTTTTTGCTTCAGGGAGCACCGGGTGAGTCCGGCGCGTCTGCGAGTGCCGGGCGACACGAGCTCGTGAGACCGCCGCGAGCCGCGCGCCCGCGACCCGCGCCGCGCTGCTGGCGCCGCGCGCTCAACGTCGACCCGCCCTGGCGCCGCGCGACGGCCCGCTGACGCCACACCACCGGAGACACGTGAGTACCGCTCGCTCAACGTCGACCCGCCCTGGCGCCGCGCGACGGCCCGCTGACGCCACACCACCGGAGACACGTGAGTACCGCTCGCTCAACGTCGACCCGCCCTGGCGCCGCGCGACGGCCCGCTGACGCCACACCACCGGGGACACGTGAGTACCGCGCGCTCAACGTCGACCCGCCCTGGCGCCGCGCGACGGCCCGCTGACGCCACACCACCGGGGACACCTGAGTACCGCTCGCTCAACGTCGACCCGCCCTGGCGCCGCGCGACGGCCCGCTGACGCCACACCACCGGGGACACGTGAGTACCGCGCGCTCAACGTCGACCCGCCCTGGCGCCGCGCGACGGCCCGCTGACGCCACACCACCGGGGACACCTGAGTACCGCTCGCTCAACGTCGACCCGCCCTGGCGCCGCGCGACGGCCCGCTGACGCCACACCACCGGGGACACGTGAGTACCGCGCGCTCAACGTCGACCCGCCCTGGCGCCGCGCGACGGCCCGCTGACGCCACACCACCGGGGACACGTGAGTACCGCTCGCTCAACGTCGACCCGCCCTGGCGCCGCGCGACGGCCCGCTGACGCCACACCACCGGGGACACGTGAGTACCGCTCGCTCAACGTCGACCCGCCCTGGCGCCGCGCGACGGCCCGCTGACGCCACACCACCGGGGACACCTGAGTACCGCTCGCTCAACGTCGACCCGCCCTGGCGCCGCGCGACGGCCCGCTGACGCCACACCACCGGGGACACGTGAGTACCGCTCGCTCAACGTCGACCCGCCCTGGCGCCGCGCGACGGCCCGCTGACGCCACACCACCGGGGACACGTGAGTACCGCTCGCTCAACGTCGACCCGCCCTGGCGCCGCGCGACGGCCCGCTGACGCCACACCACCGGGGACACGTGAGTACCGCGCGCTCAACGTCGACCCGCCCTGGCGCCGCGCGACGGCCCGCTGACGCCACACCACACCACCACACGTGAGTAAATTTCAACACAAACAAATTGATTATCTGACCGATAAACCTGACCCTAGAAGTAGTGTCTCACCTATACCTACTATGAGGATCACATAAGTAACAACTTCTGGAAGGCATATCTAAACCGCAACCCGTAAAGAAGAGCGAAACAAAAATGTTGAATTCGTTTGTTACTGAACTTTAAGTGGAGGAGCCGCCTCGGAAGTCGTCAAACATAACAAACAGTCAAAGGGATATTATTTAACAATATTATAACAATGTTTTTCCTCTCCACAGCTGACACTTGTGGACTAGCGCTAGTGGGCCCCCACCACCGGGCTCCGCCACCTGACCCCCTGCCGGCCCGTAAGCCCCAGCAGCATAGCCGACGCACTCGCCCTCGGCTCAGCCGGGGCGCCGGGCCGTCGGAGGACTACCAGCGAAGCACCTGTCTACTGACCAAGTGATCTGAACTCTTCCAAAAAAAACGCGAAAATCGTGAATAAAGTCGGAACTAAAATCTTAAATCTTTACATTGATATCAGTGTCAGTGGCAACTCGTATCGCTAAATTCTCCAAAAAATCGGAACTAAAATCTTTAAAACCTTAAAAGTGTAGAGAAGTCCATTGAAAAATCAATCAGTGTCTGTCTCTCAAATTGTCCCTAAATACATCGTGATTGCTAAATCGGAACTAAAATCAATAAAGTCATAAGTGCATAACCAGTGTCAACTAGCTCCTCATCTCAAAGCAATTGTGAGAGCCGAAGCCATGAAGGTTATCGAGGAGGAGCCTCGTATCCGCGTGATGGAGGGCCCCTGGTCTCCGACGAGCGTCATCAGGGAGATCGTGGAAACGGGCCAGGAGGATCCTTTCTACGTGATGGACTTGGGCGAGGTGGTTGCCAGGTACCACAAGTGGAAGGAGCTAATGCCGAGGGTTGAGCCGTTTTATGGTGAGTTCGCATTTTAGATTTCGTGGATAACTAACTTCAAATTTCAGAGTTTATTGTTTTTACTTCAACGGTAACGAACAAATGCACAACGGGTTATCACTTGACCTCAATTACACTTGATGAAGATGAGACCGAAGGTGGAATCGTACTGACCCGGAAACCCTATCTCATTTGGGGGACTGGCTATCCTATCTGAACACAACAATGCTATTAAAATTGCTGTTTGACGACAGACTGATAAGATGGTGGTAGTTAAAATGCCCAACCACCAACCATATCAAGTACTAAACATGTACCCCGCTGGGGATCGAACCCGCGATCTCCAATTCGTAAACCCTATGGTGTTCACATTGAGCCACGGTTGTTGTCATCTCCTTCGCCATTTTGGTCGAATTTGACAGTAGACAATGAAATTCTCTATCATAGACATTGAGGGATCCTTAGAATAGCATTAATTAATATTACTTCTCTTTAGATAAGTGCCTACTTTATCCCTTTGGCGTGTAATGGTCCTGCTCGCGATTCGTAATGAATTAAAGGAAGTGCACAAATAGTGGTAAATTTTTTTCTCATAGTATGTATGACAGCTCACCTGGTGCAAACTATTTCAATTGCCCATGAGATATCATAACCTCCCAGAAATAAAGTCCTTCCTTACCTTCCTTCCTTCTTTCGACCTCAAATCCTTAGGTTCCAATTCAATTCCTTTTCTATTATTATCAAACCACTGCTTGTAAAAGTAGTTTTAGCTGGAAGATTCATGTGTTCATAGTGATGAATTTTGGGGCTAAATACACACTTGTCTCGACCTGCACCTTTATTGTCTAAGTTCATTGGGAGTGGAAAACACCTCCAACTGCGAATCGAATGCAAGGCTTTTCGAATGCAGATCAGAGCAATATTTTTGATTTATGTTGTTTTTAAAACATACATAAAAAAAATACGCCCCGAATACAGAACCTCCTCCTTTTTTGAAGTCGTTTAAAAAGAAAGCTCAATTTATCCAATGAGGGCGCCACTGTGCGGAATTAACCCTCATAATATTTGAATCATTATGAGTATCGTTGGACGAATTCGACAGTTGAAAGTTTTATTATTGGTCGAATTTGACAGTGGGCGATGAAATTTATTACCACAGAAGTTGATATAGGCCTAATAAAATATTAGGAGAGGCAGCGCTAGCAACAAGTGAATTAAACCCTCATTCTGATAGCGGTTGTGTCAAAATTGTATTTTAAATTGCAGCGGTGAAGTGCAACGATGATAAGCTGCTGGTGACCACCCTGGCGGCTCTGGGCACTGGGTTCGATTGCGCCTCCAAAGCAGAGATCGAGCTGATCACCTCGCTCGGAGTGCGCCCTGAGTGAGTATCCTTTAGTTATTAATCATACGTACGTGTATTAGACGTGAATGAACGGTCATACCTCCTTAACTCTACGAGAGACGTTTGATAAAATTCCGGCGAAAACGTAGAATAAATTAAATGTAATAATTTTTCTGATACAATTCCATAAACTTTCGGACTGACTCCATTTGAATTTTGAAAGAATTGTCTCTGTCGCAGTGAATAGCAATCACTTACGCGATTAGTTCTGTCCATGTCTTCACCCTTCAGCACATCAAACGACTAAAAAGTTCTATACTGATATAACCCAACTGAAATGTGATAGCTTGTCACAATTAGCATTATTATTGGTACTACATTTATTAGTATTTTAATTCGTATGTCCCAAACTAATGGTTCCTATACACAATTGAAATTTATTTACTCTAAATGTGGTTTAGTGCAGGTTGTATAACGAAAAAATTTTATCACACATATAGTCCTTTCTGCCACTTCCTTCCTTCCTTCCTTTCGTACACTGTTGTCGATTTAGTTGTATACCTATCTCCGAAAGGCAGATATCATCTAAATACAGCTAAACAATTATGTTAAAATCTTCTTAACCGATTTGCATAGGCCTGGAAGACATAATCACGAAAAACCGTTCGTATTCTTCGAATTCTCTGATACAGATACTCATAAAATTAGTCCCGGTTTAACGGTATATGTCATAGGATATATTCTTTTGAAATCACATGCTAAAATATTAGAAATCTGCTTAAAAAACAAATCTTACCATTTCGTGACCCATCTCTCGTGACCATTATGAAATATATCTTTTTTTTTTCAGGCGGATAATATTTGCGAACCCAGCTAAGATGGCGTCGCACATCCGCTACGCGTCCGCCGCCGGCGTCGACATCATGACCTTCGACTCGGAGATCGAGCTCATGAAGATTAAGCAGTACATGCCGCATGCACAGTGAGTACACTCACACTCACTTTCACGCAGGGACGTCGATAATGGCGAGGTCATGTTGACTCCAAGAATATTGGCCGCCCTAAATTTGAGCAAGAGGACTATAACTTCGAAGTTTTCCATTGGGACATCTCCACTTTACTCCGTACACAATCCTTACTATATCGGTTTATCTATTCCCAATAACATAAAAAAAAAATTGTTTCATCATCATCCTATCAGCCACAGGACGTCGGCTACAATTCTATGGGGGAGGCCTATGTTCAACAGTTAACGTGGCTGAAAACTTGTTTATTTAAATTGAATACAAATGTTCAACAGTTAACGTGGCTGAAAATTTGTTTATTTAAATTGAATACAAAGTGCCAATCAATGTCAGGGTCATGTAAAAATAAACATAAAGTAGTAAAGAACTTGAAAAGAACTAAAATTGAAAGAACACTTAGATTAATATATTATGTTTTATTAATCAACTATATAATTTGTGTGGCTGTCTGTTTTTCTATGTGTAGTGTGTACGTGTTCCACTCTGTGTTAAAATGTTAAAAGGGTACGCGATTCTAACTGAAAAATAATTATTTACGGGTCGGTAAAAATCATGATTTTTTTTTATTTTAATCAGATTTTATCTTGAATTTATTATGTTTTTTCTTACGGCAACATCAATATTAGTATATCTGCCATAAAGACCCATAATTGAAACTGAAGGTACTGCCACTCCTAATATTGGGTCTTTACTTATGAAATTGGAGTTTTTTTCTTGGAGTTTTTTTCTTCGTTAATCATATTACCAATTCCTGCGATTTTCAAAGCTATATCCAAATTTGTTTTTTATTTGGAAAATTGAATATTTTTTCAAGGTTTCATATGAACTATTTTTTAATTTCTGGGCTAAATCACATAATAAAAAAATTTGAACAGAGCTCTTTTCATGTGCTTCCCATAATCATTTCTTAGATTCGCTGAAACTTTTATAAAGCGGTTACTTTTAAAAATTAACGCTGCCTATACTTAACAATGTTATCCGATAATACACACAAAGTTTAGCTAAATTTGGATTTGCCGTTCCCAAAAAAAAAATCAAAGATGTTTGTATGGAGAAAACAGTCTTAATGAAATTCTTCATACAAAACGCCAATTTCATAGGTAAGGACCTAATACAATTCTTTAAATCCACATCATCTTTAGATTGATTCGATTGATTATATTTTTCTACTACAAATTACAATTAAAATCATGCAGTAATAATTTAAGTCATGCATTAGCAGCATGCAAACCTAATAATACAATCAATTATTTGTATATACAAAAATCACTACTTCACCAGATTTGTGAAGGAATTAAAACCATCTCGTCAATTTAACTAATAACTCCGCACTTCCCCAGACTACTCCAAGAGCATCCGAGGCGCACCTAGCTTCTACGGTCAGACTATACTAAGCTCCTCCACCTTCCAGGCTCGTGATCCGTATCCGCTGCGACGCGACCAACGCTCAGTGTCCGCTCGGCATCAAGTTCGGCTGCGACCCAGTCACCGAGGCCCCGCGGCTCCTCAAACTGGCCGCTGTCATCGGACTCGATGTGAGCATCTCTATCACTTCGCAATAGGCAATTGTGAATAAATTTAATTTTTAGGTGAAATCTGGTTTTAATGTAAGGAGAAGAGATGCCTTTTCGCCACAGTTGAGAACCGAGGACGAAAGATGACAGATCACTTGATACGACACGACATTTTTTTTAAGAACATAATTGAGGGAAAGTGAGGAGGGGGAAGACCCTGGCGCAATTACTTTGACCCTGTGAAAGAAACGGTGAATGTCGTGTCATACCAAGAGGTTAAATCGAGGGTGGAAAGCAAATGCGTGGACAAGAGCATAGCTATTAAATCGGAGAAGAAGCTGACTCCCCTGAGAAGAATGAGCAAGAAACTCAATGGTTATTCTGTTTGAGTACGTTTTGGGTTACAATTTTCGATTCGACAACAAGGAAACATAGGTACAAGTTGTGTAATATTGCTGAGCAGCCTATGTTGCTTGCTTATCATCCAAATAGACATTTTATATTACAAAAAAGCCACAATAATCTCATTATTAATTATTAAATAGCTTGGCATGTGAATGAGCTGATTATTTATAATATGCTTTCGTTTTATAGCATTTTTAACCTTATTGAAAGGAAGATTTTGTATATCAACAAGAACCTTATTGAAAAAATACATAGCCATTTAAATAAATTACTGACTGTTGAGGCGGCTTATGTGACCTGCAAGTCTATCTTTATTTCTTAGTTATTCATTCTTGTTGTATATTAATTGTTTATACATGTAATTGTCAGGTGGTAGGAGTGTCATTCCACGTGGGTTCTGGGGCTCAAGAGACGGGTGTATACGCACGCGCTATACAGTACTCCCGCGCTCTGTTCACGTTCGGAGCGACTGTCGGCCATTCGCGCATGCGTCTGCTGGACATCGGCGGAGGATTCCCCGGCGGATCCAACACCTCCATCGCTGAGGTAAGAACTGCCAAACGTAAACACATACAGTCACGCCGTCTCCCGTTGAGGCTTAGGTATATGTGTGTGGGAGGAAGAGGTAGAAAGTTGAAAACAGTTTGTGTATCGGTTTGACGCGAAACCAAATATTGTAATTCATTTTTAATTCAATTTTGAAGACATAACAGTCCCAAGGCTTATGTTGTTATTGGGTGGCTCCGCCATAAATGTCATGTCAACAACATTATTACCGTCGAAAATGTGTCGAGCAGGCTTATGTACAACACAATAGTAGATTGTTACTCAAGGGCTGTATGACATCAATTGCATACGAGGTTTTTGGCGCCCGAGCGCAGCGAGGGCGCAAATTAGCCCGAGTATGCAATTGATGCTTACACCCGAGATAAACACTCTGCTTTACATATCGATTGTGAGGTAAGTAAAAACAAGAAAGCAGGTTTCTATGAACATTTATTAAAGAGTATTTAATTAAAATTATGGCACGCAAGCGCGTGACATCGTGCTCGCCAGTTTGATTTTTAAATCGATTTCAACTAACATACGATGTGACTGCGAAACAAATAGTTCGATATTTAAAATAAAATCTTCAAAAATTCTAATATAAATTGTCTCGATTCCGATTCCAGTAAATAATCGATACTAGAGAAAAAAAAAATAACTTTTTAAAAATATTCTTTTTGCAGTATGAGTATGACAGTTCTTTTTTCAAATTCCAAAACCTATGCTGTAATGCTAACATTACATGGTAGGTTTTGAAACCTATGCTGTAATGATATCCATACACCCCGGCATTCAGGGAAGTAAGTGACTACTTACAGAGCAAGAGATATGTAAATACACTTACCTCATACATACATAGATTAACGCGTTTTCCGTAGGGATAGGCAGAGAGATATGCAGTTGCTTAGATCTCGACACAACTTCTTTTGCTTCATTAACTCTCGTAAAGTTGTTCATACATGCTCGTGACTTGGCCTTCCTTTAAGACGCCTCCGATTTGATCATGGTACGTATACGTACTGCGCCGACCCCAAATTAATGGGAACCAGGACAAGAGGATGATGATGACTTAACACTAGTGGTATCAATTAATCAATAGTCAAATTTCATGGAGGGGTGTTGGTTCCAATACCGATTTACGGAATTTATGGCAGAAGAAAAATGAAAGTAGAATTAATGCAGTGGAAGTGAGATCATTGAGAAGTATGAATGGGGTGACTTTAAAAGATAGATTCAGGAATAGTGTAATTAGGGAGTTAGCAGTGTGAAAGAAGACGTAATAACAAAGATTGAAAAACGTATGACATGGTTTGGACATGTGGTGAGGATAAATGAAAGAAGACTAACGAAAGAGATATACAATGCGAATGTGGATGGTAGTGTTGGTAGGGGAAGACCACGACGAACGTACTATGATTAAATCGGGGACGTCTTAAAGAAAGGCCAAGTCAAGAGTGCCCTAAACCGGCGAGCATGTATGAACGACTTTATGAGAGTGAATGAAGCGAAAGAGGTATGTTACGGTCATAGCAATTGGAAGTCTGTGGTGTCTGCGTACTCCTACGGGAAACAGGCTTGACATTATGTATGTATGGTATCAATTAAGTGCTGGTACTTTCTGTTGTTTAATCAATACGTCCGATTTTGCGCAGGTGGCGCAGGTCATCAATGGCGCGGTGGAAGCGCACTTCCCGGAGCGCTACGTGCGCGTCATCGCGGAGCCGGGCCGCTACTTCGCGGCCGCCGCCTACACCCTCGCCACCATGATACACGCCAAGCGGGAGGTAACCCCCCACTAATCAGTACAGAAACTACTTTTTCTCAAACATGCATGGAAATATTGTCATTACTTTGGAAAAAAGAACACGCGAAGTATCTAATTTACGGATAGCGAAAAATAAATCAATTGCAGGAGCGTTTTTTGAATTGGAACATTACAACGCTCCAGCAATGTTGTATGAAACGGCGTGCTGGGGTTATTATATACTCTTTGATTGCATCTCTTTTATCATTCTTGGCATACCAAAATCTCTTTGCTTAGTACAAATTGCGTTCACGTGGCTGTATGCGTAAATGCATTTGCCTTTCGACACAGATGATAAATAGAAAATCGGCGGCAAAGCTGAAAATTCGTCTTGATTTGTTATAATATTTATTATTTCCCTGCATTCTTTTGAGAAAAGCACTATATATGCCTCGGCGGAAATGGCAATTACCTGTCTCGTATTAGTGAAGTCCTCGCCTACGGCTCGGCCTTCAAACTCATACTCGACCTGCAATTGCCTATTTCCCGGCCTTTGCAATAATTACCAGTTTAATAATCATAATAAATATTTCGGACACTACACCAATCATCTAGTCCCAAACTAAACAAAACTTGTACTATGATACTAGACAACGGATAAACATACATAAATATTTATATAAACATCCATGACTCGGGAATAAACGTTCGTATTCATCACACAAACATTTATCCCTCGCGGTATTAGAACCCGCAAGCGTTGGTTTCGCTGACAGGGTCACCATCCACTACACCAATTGGTCATCAAATTTATTTCTTTTTATTGCACTACGGATTAGCACTTAACCTAAATCATACCAACACTAGGAGCATGACAGGCACGATAAACGTTTATGTCCCGCGAGATAATACTCGTCCTGCTCATTCGCTTGGACGAAATATACAAATATCCCACTCTCACGTCGAGTCTCATGTCGTGCTGCTGGGGCTGATGTAAAGAAAAAGGTAAAACATGCTTATGCACAACAGATTAGAATTTGACCTCAATCACACCTGATGTTAAGTGAAGATAAGGCCGAAGGTGGAAGCGTACTGACCCCAGTGAATGTACCTTCATATAAGCGACGATGACGACCTGTTTGGTGTAGTGGTTAGAAAGTCTGACCACTATACCAAAAAGTCGCAGGTTCGAATCCCGCTAGGGGCATATGTTTGTATGATGAATACGGACACGTGCACCCGAGTTATGGATGTTTTCATTTATAATAAGTATTTATTTACAAAAAAAAATGTATTTATGTAGTATATCAACCATCTGGTATCCACAACACAAGCCTATAAGTTGCTTAATATGGAACTAGATGGCGCTGTGTATATGTCCAAGGATATTTATTTATAAGCCCAAAAGTCCGACTTACTTTACTAAATGCTCGATCAAGACTATTATTTTAACATTCGCACTTGTCAAACTGAAACGTAGTGCTTGGTTACTTATCTAATTTCACTAGGTGTGTTAAAACCACAAAAACATTGTCGGGCTAGCCCTGTTTTGAAACCCCGGACACGCCACGAACTGACCCGGACATCCTATTTGGAGCACTGGCTACCTGATTTCTGACACCCGGAACACAACAATGCTATTAACTTTGCTGTTTAGCGGCAAACTTTTATAAGATGGTGGTAGTTAGCCAATCTACCAACCAAACCACGAGTACTAAAAATGTATGCTGGAGATAGAACCGCGACCTCCGGTAGTAAACCCTATGTTGTTTACATTGAGCCACGGAGGCGGCCGAAGCGATAGTAGTTTGGACATACTGACTGGCAGATAAATGCAATAAGCCCTATTATTATTTCCTGTAGATTTAAATTAACATTCAACAAATGATATTGTATCTTACGTTGAAATAAATAGTTGAATTTGAAAAAACAAATCAATTACTTAAACCAAAACGTCCAGTGGGTTCATATTCAATGGCAATTCAAATATACAATAGTTTCCCAAACCATATTAAAAACTTTCGGTGTAAAATCCTTTAGTCACTTTTAACGACTTCTACAGAAAGAGAAGGTTTGGTTCTGTACTATTTACATACCGGAACCACAGGGCACATAAATAACTTGCATTGATTTATACAATACAAATACTCTTTATTGCGCAAAATAATTTACAATAATTTTTGATGATAACAATAGAACACAATTAGGCGGTCTTATCACTAAAAGCGATCTCTTCCAGACTATCCACCCGATTTATTTATCTATCCCGGGATATATTCTTTAATAACTATATTAATGAAACATTCTATTTATTTGCCAGGTCGCAGCTAAGGAAGGCGATTCAGACGAGGAGCTGCACACCATGTACTTTATCAACGACGGTGTGTACGGCTCCTTCAACTGTGTGCTCTACGACCATCAACATGTCGCCGGAATACCGCTCAATGTGTGTACTACTGTGATATTCTGTATTTTGCAGCTATTAGAGATATGGTGGCCCTTGTAGTGTTAGACTTGATTTCTAAATACAAGTTTTGGAGAACATCACAAGAATTAATGCAGTAGAAATGAGATCATTGAGAAGTATGAGTAGGGTGACTTTGAAAGATAGAATCAGGAATAGTGTAATTAGGTATTGGGTAGTGTAATTAGTGTAAGCAGTCTGAAAGAAGACGTATTGACAAAGATTGAAAAAAGTATGCTGAGATGGTTTGGACATGTGGAGAGGATGAATGAAAGAAGACGAAAGAGATATAAAATAAATAAATATCCTTGGACATACACACAGCGCCATCTAGTACACTTTAAGCAACTATAGGCTTGTGTTGTGGATACCAGATGGTTGATATACTACATAAATACATTTTTTTTTTGTAAATAAATACTTATTATAAATGAAAACATCCATAACTCTCAACATCCATAACTCGGGTACACATGTCAAACATATGCCCCTTGCGGGATTCGAACCCGCGACCTTTTGGTATAATGGTCAGAGTTTCTAACCACTACACCAAACAGGTCGAAATATACGATGCAAATGTGAATCAAAATCAAAATCAAAAAATGCTTTATTTTGTAGGTACACAGGGTACACTTAAAATAGTCAGATTTTACATTTTTAAAGCTACTGCTTGTTCAAAAGGCAATTTTCCCCTGAGAAGAACAAGCAAGAAACTCGAGAGGTCGCTCTTTTTAAAAAAAGGTTTTTATATTACAAAATTATTATTTTATATTATAATATTTCATTATTAATTGTGAAATAGCCTGGTTATGCGAACGGGCTGGTTATGTCCATGATTGTTTATCATCTAAATAATCTGATATTTTATAATATGCTTTCTTAATAAGTTTCTGTTTTATAGTATCTTTAAATTTATTGAAAGGAAGATTTTGTATATCAACAGGAACTTTATTGAAAAAGCGTATACATAACCCTTTGAATGAATTACTGACTTTGTGGAGGCGACTTATGTGACCTGGAATGGTAGTGTTGGTAGGGGAAGACCACGGCGAACGTCCATGATCACATCGGGGACGTCTTAATGAAAGGTCAAGAGTACCGTAAACCGACGAGGATGTGTGAACAACATTAATTGTGAATGAATGAAAAGTGAGTGAAGCAAAAGAGGTGTGTCAGAATCGTAGCAAGTGGAAGTCTGTGAACTCTACACACAAAGCAAAGCTTGTACTATAGATAGTAGATAATGGATAAACATACATAAATATTTATATAAACTTCCTTGACTCGATAAATGTTCGTATTCATCACACAATTTTTTTTTAATACACAACGGGTTGGTACTACACCTCAATCACACCTGATATTAAGTGAAGATGAAGTCGAAGCGTACTGACCCGGAAACCCCAACATTTGGGGGACTGGCTATCTTATCTCTGACAACCGGAACACAACAATGCTATTAACATTGCTGCTTGGCGGCAGATTTGGATAAAATGGTGGTAGCTAGCCAGGCGGACATTTATAATAATAATAATAATAATAAATATCCTTAGACATACACACAGCGCCATCTAGTTCCACAGTAAGCAACTATATGCTTGTGTAGTGGATACCAGATGATTGATATAATACATAAATACATTTTTTTTTTTTGTAAATAAATACTTATTATAAATGAAAACATCCATAACTCGGGTACACATGTCCGTATTAAAATGCCCTACCACCAACCAAACCGAGTACTTAAACATGTACCCCGATGGGGATCGAAACCGCGACCTCAGAATCGTAAGCCCAATGTTGTTTACATTGAGCCACGGAGGCGGTTAAATATTTACCCGTCGCGGGATTCGACCCGCAACTGTTGGTTTCGCTGACAGAATCACTATCCACTACACCAACCGGTCGTACAGTTTACTGGAGACAGACGTGACTTTATGCATTTTCTAACAATCCACAGTCATCTGCGGAAAAGTCGCTGCCTTGTTCGATCTGGGGCCCCACGTGCGACGGTCTGGACTGTGTGATCCCCTCCACTCGCCTGCCCACCATGCAGTCCGGTGATTGGCTCGTGTTCCGCGACATGGGTGCCTACACTCTGCCCGTCGCGTCCGCCTTCAACGGGTTCCCCGTCCCGACTGTGCGTTGCGTGCTCGACTCACGCCTCTGGTAAGTCTAGACTACTTGCTTATAATCCAGTAAAGCCGGGTCTTGTGCGACCTGTTTTTATGGTTTTTTTAACACCTAACATGTTATTCTAACCAAATATGGGCGTGGCCTAACTGTTTTGTTACCAAAAACAAGCGAACAAGTTATCTGAGACGGCTGACCTTAGCCTGCGGGAGCGGGGTATTTTTCATTTCATCGTTGCTTGCGGAGGGCGGCTTGTTTGTTGCGATTTCAATATTATGTAGAAGTTTGTTTCTGTTTAAAAGTCGCAGGAGACTGCAATGTTTTGCTAACATGTTTTGTTATTTTTTGGAGCACAAAACCCGGCTTAAGGATACACTTTTTATAATCTTAAACGCCGTGATTTTTTTCACATGGATAAAGTACTTATAATCGGTAGCTTGCTTTAGATATAGTATAGGTATTTAGTTGTAAAACATAAGATTAAAATTACCACTGTGAATTTCATTGCGTCTGAGAATATGCTTAGAACTCCAGTAAGTATAAAAAAAAAAAATCAATCAATAACTTCTTTACATTTATGAAAAATTTTACCGAGGGCAAATATAACGACTCAATGAACTATTTTTAGAAAATATAAAAGTAGCCATTGGTTACGTTTAAAACAAAATTGTTTTATGAGATCTTAGTATCTTCTACAACGCGATGAAATTCAAAGTGGTAACTTTAATTGAATATTGTAGGTTTTATAACTAAATACTTATACTATGCCTAAAGCAAGTTACATAATGGGCAGAAAACATTTTTATTCCATAACTGATGCATACTTTATCCTAATACAAAACATCATGAACTTTAAGATTATAGGAAGTTACACAACAAAAATGATAGATAGATAGATAAATAAATCGTTTATTTGTATCTCCAGTCAAACACCTACCATAAGTTCCAAAGCAATTGGATAAACATTTTGTAACAATCCATAAAAGTAACATCGGGATATACTAGAGTATGTGTGTGCTACAGCCATACAAATAGCTCAGTTTGTATAATTAATTGCTCAGAGAGCAAAACCCTGATTTTCAGCTATTACCCACGAGGTGATACTGGTACAAAAGAGTACAACCAGACAAGCATATTTTATTGTGCACATCAGTGAATAATGTCATGTAGGTATGTGTATTCAAATGCAGTATAGGTACTGAAATAGATACAGATACACTGTCGGTAGATTGGAATAAATAAGTAGATAAATATGCGAATTAGCTTACAAAATATTGAGACAACAACGTATTTTGACATGTGAGCTGCAGTAAAACTTAGTTCGGGAAGTCTACCCGCTTATGTTTACTAATAATAATCCTTTTGGGTACTACCGCCTGTGTTCTATCGTTATCATATTGTAAATTATTTTGTGCAATAAAAAGTATTTGTAATAATCCGTTTCGTCCACAGGTCGGCGTTAAAGAACCTCTGGCCGCTGACGGAGGCCCAGTTCGCGGTGGGGATGCCCCACTCCCCGCCGCCGTCGCCGCCGCCGGTCACGGCCGCCGACCCCGCCACCACGCAGCACATCCACGCGGTCTTCGTTGAGTGCGCACTCAAGTGACCGGCGCATGCGCAGCGCGCTAGAGAGCAAGGGTAGTGTGGCGCGCGCTTTAAGTGTTGTTCTTTTTTATTTTTTTGGCTTCGAATCTAGGTCTTTTATCTATCTGTTTTTGGTTTAAGGGTGGCCTTTTCCTCCTTTCGGGTCCTCGAGTTAAAGTCGGTTGTTTTGCCAATTTTTATGCGTTTCTTTTTACAAAACGTAACTTGTGATGTAATAAAAACGTTAACTTACTGTAGCCATGAGCCGTTTCGACGATTAGTGTGTGAATTCATCAATGTTGTATCGTATTTCACGTTAATAGAATCACTAGGTACTAAATTTGTCGTTTTCAGAGACTATCGAGAAATATTCAAGGGTAGTTTCCTCATTTAAAATTATTCGTGATAGAAGAGTTGCTATTGCAACAGCGTTGGCATTCAAAGCATTAGATAATATAACCCGCTCTATGCTTACTTCTTCCGCTCGACTTTCGACAGACAGCTGGTTATTTGGTCTACTTTGAGATTGTTTTAGTGATTTATTAAACACCGCTAGAGAATCACGATAAACACCAAATGTTTATTAGTCATTTTGTCACAAAAACAATATTGTTTAGAAATTTGTCACTGATAAGTAGTAACGTTGTGTCGTCGTGTATATTACTGGCAGCGAATAATTTTTCAACAGTGTAAACCAATAGATAGTGAATTAACCTGATACAGGTATTGTATATTGTACACTGCACTATTGTTTGTAAAGTTGTAAATTTTATTATTATTAGACAGAATCGGACATAATCATAAATTGATATACAATTTTTGACAAGATGTAGTTATAGTAGCAGTTTATAGATTTTTTAAATTTAATAAATACGAGTATGTAGAGATTGACATATTTTTTGCAAATAATTTTCATATCCTATGAGTTTTAAAAGTAGGAAATAATTTTTTTAGTATATAGATCAGTAATGTCTAAAGTTTGGGCACCGTTTTGTAATGTCTTTCTCAATTTTTATTTGCATAAATGTAGTTTTGACTAAGGCTTATACTGTCCTGTGGTGGCTGACTATAAAAAATAGCCTTTAAAATATTGGTGTTGTTAATAGACTTCATGTTGTGTATTCATAACTTCGATTTCAAAACGATATTTCCTTGCGATAGCTTTATACTGCCGAATTTTGTATTTAAATTACGCTGTACGTATGTATGTGTACCTACTGTTTTCCATAATTCTTTGCGTATGAGCACATAGTAGAAATACGACACTCTGTGGATATCAATATAATCTTTGTATTTACGGATTGAAGATTTGGCAACAGTTTTTATGAATTTTTCAATGTTTAACTTTTCGATGTTACGTCTTTAGATGGGTTTCGCAATGTGTAGCAAATGCTTTTTCAAATATAATTTTGCTGCAATGACTCGTTTGTTTTATTTATCAACCCTACCATGTTCTGTGTGCGAAGTGAGAGTATTGCTTCGTTAAATGTACCTATGAAAAAAATTGTATTGCAAACTATCCGCTAGAGATGCTGCACATTTCTAACAAAACTCACACTCCGCCCTCAGTGGGCTGATGTATGGCATAATGGGTATGTGCGAGTTTATGGGTAAGGTTTGTGCACTTGTCTGTCGGTCAGTATGCCTAAACAATCACTAGAAAGTAAAGAAAAAAACATCTGTTTCTTCAAAGAAAATCAATTGTTCGTTTTTATTAACAAGAAAAAATATTAATACAATTTATATTTTTCAGAGCATCAATCTGCAACCAGCATTAAAAAGTGCTACTAATATCAAAGTGACTACTATGTCTAAATGATGTCAAATAAACTTTAAAACAAGTTTTTCTCCTGTCTCATAAGTTGTTTGTTATTATAGTACATAATCACCCTAAAGTTACTATTTAAGGTCAGAAGAGAACTGAAAACCATAAATATTTTTTACCCTGTGTACATTCCTATTCTATTCTACATTCTAGTAACACTAAGTAAAACTTAAACAGATCATATTCTTAAATAATTATTTAACCTTGGACTGGATTCAAGGCCAGAAACATATTTTATTTTTATTTTATTTTATTTTCTTGGGAAAACCAACAGCTGTTTTACAAATTATCACTTAGTTTAAGTCACTTAACACTTAAATATTGGTGTTGATTCTGATAAAACCATACTAAGGCTATAATAATACATAATAAACCATTCTCAAGATTGAGGTGACCTTAAGTTGAGTTGCAGAGTTGCATATTAAAACAGTATCAAAAAAATACGCGCTTTCATTCTCAAGATTGAATTATCAATGGCCCTAATATTGAGGTTTCTTAACTAATATCATACTTCTACCTTGACCTAACTTACTTTCAAAGTATAACTTAATAAAATCAATTAGTGATGAAATTACATTATTACCTTAACATTAAATGTATGTAATATACTTTTGTAAATGTGTATTTACTATTTGGTTTTTGTAAATATGTACAAAATTCTTTGTGTAGGTACTTATGTTGTATTGATTGTAGATAAATAAACATTTTACTTTACATTAATGTAATGTTAAAAAGAAATGCAAATAAACACTTTAACTAACAATGGAAACCCAAAAAATATATTACCTGAGTAACTACAATGACAGAAATATTGGAGAAGCTTTTTCTCGTACTTACAACTATAACAAAAATAAAATAAATGATAAGCAATTGATCATTCAATTTTGTCATAATGAATGATATTAATATTATTATTTTAGAATAGAGGGGAAAAGAAAAAGAGGAAGACAGAATAAGCTACATGCAACAGTTAAAAGAGAAGTTGAACGTCATGTCATATCAGGAGGTCAAGAGGAAGGCGGAGAGCAGAGAGATACGGAAAAATCTCCACCGACAAGAGCATGGCTCTTAAAACAGATGATATTAGTCAGATCTTAAAATCTGTGTTTGTTTTGTTTAAGAGGTGTTTAAACACCTTTATCAAATATGTTAGAGTTAATTTAATAGTCACATGGTTTGATACATTTTCCTGCTTGGTCACCATATTTAAAATGGTAATAGCAAACAGGGTGCTTCCTGTATGCCGATTGTGATCTGGTAGTACTAACACGATAGGACCCCCTTGACCTTGATCTTCTCTCACTTTTTACTGTCAATGCTTGTACCTGCCTTGTGAGCTCTGCAACCTGTTTGGTCATCTCCTCTAATGCAGATTTTTTTGCTACCGCCACTTGCTTCAGCTCGATATAATGTAATATGTCAGCTATGCTAGCTAAAATTTGTAAATCTGATTCTGATTGATATTCAGAACAGAGAATTGACTTCACTTTGTTTGGCATATGGCTGATCCAGATCAAGCACATGACATCATCAGTTACATCACCTCCTCCTAACTGTTGTAAGTGTTGCAGGTGTTCAGAGGGGCTACGATCTCCCATTTCTTCTTGCAACAGTTGGAGTCTGGTCTCCTTTTCTCTCAAGGCCGTTACATGTTTTATGACTTCACTCTTCAGTTTCTCATATTTGTCAGACTCAGGTGGGTTTATGACGGTGTCTGATATTGCTGTAATGTACTTTTTAACGAGCACTGATAGCACATAATTATATTTGACATTGTCATCCGTGACGCCGTGTATGCTGAAATGACTTTCTAGCGAGATAAACCACAAGGCCGGCTTTTCTGGCCAGAATGTTGGTGGCTGAAAATTATCGAATAGCATAGAGCAGTTCACCCGATTCGGGTCCACGGAGTAGGCGACAACGACAGTCTCTAGCGCGTTTGACTCTTCTTTAGACATTTTGAGAACAACCAACCCGCCCCGAAGGCTACCGTGACCCAACTTCCGCTCACAATTTTATTGTCTTTCAAAGACGACACCCAACTACCAAACCACAAACACGAGTACAATGACTGGAGGCCCACCAAAAGGAAAAAAGAATAACTAATCACGATGACCGAGCGACTGGTTTTTGGTTAGCAAAGTACCTAAATATTCATTATGTCTCACAATACCTACAAACCGTCACACCGATACCTACAAAACAAAAAAAAATTTGCCTGTCTTGTCTGTTTTTTTTTTTTTTTTGTTTCATTCTCTCCTTTAGGAGAAGGCAAAGGGATCTAGCCCATAACAGCCATGTCTTATTTTTCTTATTTCTTCAGTTTGTAAGTCAGTCTCAGTCAAAACAAGTAATTCGTCGTATACTTGGCGTATACAGAGTCTAGTCACGGTCAAGTCATTCTTCAGTAAAGTGGCAGAATGTTTTACAAAAGATTTTGGCGGCTTCTTGTGGGAACCCGAAAGCTCCGTTACGCACTTTAATTTACACCTCCCTTCACTTGTACACTATCACTAACGTTTGCTGCACAATACTCTGCCATTATTAAGCTTCAAAAGTTAGAATGCACAAATTATAAGACTTATAAAGAAAAATGCTACTTCACTCGCCGAGTTCCCGCCAAAAAGCCTGTCTTGTCTGTGTCTGCTGCGCTTGCGATGCGTGCCACAGACATAAAAAATAGTTTCTAGTGATGCCGATTGAGTTTCTTTGGTCATTGGATTGATATGAATACTATTTCAATATTTTCACAATACTTCCTAAAATGTCACTTTACCGAGATAAATGGGGGTATACATTTGCATCTTTACTACCGCGCTATCGTCACACGTTAACATTATATATTTACCTATGTACCCCCTATCGATTTATCCAGGTTTCATTGTTGTCGTTTATTTTAGGTTTTTACCATAACAGTATCCGTTATCGATACGCTATCGATACGTAAATTTGAATTTGGAATCGCTTCATTTCCGCAGCAAAACGGGGAAGTTGCTGACACTGCTGCGTTGAAAACATATAAACTGTAATTTCCGTAAAAAAATACAAATTATATCGAGGATATAGGGCGATACCAGCACAATAGTAACATTTTTCTGATTTTTAGTATTAGAGCTGTAGCCTTAGAGCAAGGCAGTAGCAGTGTTCGTTCGGGTTCGTTCGTTATATCCATAGATAATATATTCCCGTAGCTATTACTTTCCACAGATTACAAATACATCGAGTAGAAGAGTATCTATAAACGTTTTCACCGCAGGTATTTTCGTAAAGATGACCGGTGCGGCGCGCTGTGATAGTTGACGGTTATATTTGGCTCGACGACATTTTCAGCTAAAACACATGCCTGCCTAAACAACATGTTTTTTATCCACATTGATGGATAAAAAACTTATTTAACTGTTTAACAGAAGTTATAGCGGATAGATGTTTTCCTTGAATAAAAAATCAACTCTTTCACTCGGCTATTGTTTAATACGAGGACAATTACAAAGAGATAAAAGATAAATCATCAAAATCGCTATTATAAAACAAAGTTTGCGTATGACATTGCTAGACGTATCGCGCGGGACGACGAATGGGGCGCTTCGATCGTACGGAAAAAGACTCATTCGGCGTCCCGCGTTTTTGTTGCACGGTGGTGACGTAGACCGCGCTATAAAGTCCATCTAATTAAATATCAGTTAGATACCAGTCAGTCAGTTGTCAGTTAGTTAAACACCTAGACTAATCTATCATTGGTGTCGATTCGGTTGTACGCAAACTAAACTAAAACCAATTTTAAAATAGGTCTGTCTTTTTCTCTCTGGAACAAAATAACGTGAGAGCACCAGTCTAAATCTGGTTTTAGTTTAGTTCGTGTGCAAGCGAATCGACACCATTGTCTTTAGGCATAGTTATTCAAAATTGCATCTAATATACTTACCTCTTTATGATAGCATATATAATATATGCTAAGTCCGTTATTCAAAATTGCATCTAATATACTTACCTCTTTATGATAGCATATATAATATATGCTAAGTCCGTTATTCAAAATTGCATCTAATATACTTACCTCTTTATGATAGCATATATAATATATGCTAAGTCCGTTCTGAATTATGTCTAGCTAGGCAAATTTTTTACCGTATTGTCCCTGGGCTAATAGTTGTTGAATTGGCGGTTTTGTTTCGTATTATGGTTTTAGCCAATCATTCATTTAGTAGCTAAACTTACTTTTTCCATCGCACACTCGGCGTCACACTTCAGTAATAAACACCGTGTGGGTACGCTAACAAAGATATTCAAAGTAGGTACAAAGTAAACAGAAAAAGCGTTTTAGAAATTCAAATTGAAACAACATAGGGTTTACGAATCGTAGGTCGCGAGTTCGATATCCATCGGGGTACATGTTTAGTACTCGGTTTGGTTGGTGGTAGGGCATTTTAAAAATGTCCGCCTGGTTGGCTGCCACCAACAATCAAATCAAAATATTTTATTTCATAGGATAAAATTATCACTTGAAAACGTCAATATTAATATTAATATTACATTATATTTTAAATTTACTGCTCATTCACAAAGCTGACTCCCCAGAGAAGAATGAGCAAAAAACTCTAGGGTTGCTCTTTTTTGCTCTTTTAAGTCTTATCTAAGTCTGCCGCCAAACAGCAACGTTAATAGCATTGTGTTCCGGTTGTCAGAGATAGATAGCCAGTCCCCCAAATCTTATCTAAGTCTGCCGCCAAGCAGCAATGTTAATAGTATTGTTGTGTACAGGTTGTCAGAGATAGATAGCCAGTCCTCCAAATAAGATGGAGTTCCTTCGGCTATAGACCCGTTGTACATAAATAAAAGCTAGGTATTCGTAACATACTGTGTACATGTTAAATTAAATATAAACACCCGTAATTCATTAAATAAATAAAAATTAAATCCGAATAAGGGCCGCAAAGCACAAAACACAACTTGCAAGAATGGAACAGTTTATTATCACATTGTGAAAATTGCTTTTATTACATGAAAGTTATATAACAATAAAATTACGTCACATTCGTTCATACCCATTCATTCAATCGTTCGCTCAGCCATTCATCACTAGATCATTTTAACCCTTAGATCAAACTAATAAAGAAGATACAGTTACGCACATGCCAGTGCCCTCCGCACTGGATCGCATGTTCAGATATTCGTTAAACGTAAGTAATTGATCATTTTTAACCGACTTCAAAAAAGGAGGAGGTCGTAGGAATCTTTTATTCTTTAGCTTATGGATAAAAACTGATTGGCTTTGTCTAGATATGAAGCTTTTGCGCCTTGAGGAACAGAAAACAAAATAAGGTAGCGTTCTGCCCCATAAATGAAGCAGGTTGATCGGAATCCGTTAAGACCAAGCGCGATAAATGAGTACCGTATATTCCTTTTTGGATTGATCTAAGTTTAAACCGATTAGATTACAAATTATGATTAACAATCAATTCATCACATTCCGTAGTTATCAAGCACGATTTGTTGATTCAAACACTATAGGTACACACGTTGAAACAAAAATGGATCCCGAGGCTAAGCGACATGCATTTTTTTAACATCAAACAACAGATATTTCGGCCACTTAATAATATTAATAAAACGATCTCAAAATAAAGTTGTTACTTAAATAAAAGGCACTTATTTACCACATAAGATCACACAAATTCCAGTAACAGTATTTATAAGTTATAAAATAAACTGATGAAAGGGTAGAGACTTAACAGATATGCTGATTTTCAGTCCCCCCATCGGAATAGTTGCTGCCAACAAGGAATAGGCAGTCAATAATAAAAAAATATATATATAAAGTCAATGGAAAGAACTTGAGATACTGTTGCCTATTTAAATAGTAAAAAAAAAGTAGAACACGGCCCTTAAGTTACACCGAATATTTAAAATTTGGTTGTATTCATCACACATCCATCACACATATCATTGAATAACTCTGTGCAAAAATTAGATGCTTCATAGAATAATAAATTTTGATACATCCACGTTGCATAAAATGAGGAGGCGGTGTAAATGAGCTCGTAACGTCATCGCAGTGCGCGTGGCTTAGTCATGACATGGACTTATTATTCAAACAGGACTGAGTACTCGCCGTTGAAAAACGAGCCGAGCAGGATGGGTAACGCAGAGGCCGTTTGTCTCTGTCTAACAGGGTGACCACAATATATTTGTTACTTGTTATCACATAGGATTCACTTGGGCAAGTATAAACGCAACACTTTTTCACCATTTTACTCCTTTTACTTGTTATAATATAACAAATACTTTAAAAAACTTTTAATGCAAAGAAAATTCAAAATCACACCGAACCGCCATGACACATCCATGACATGACATGCTTTTCAGGGTTACCATAAAAATAACAAAATCGAAATAAAAATGTATGTTTTCTGTTTGATATAAGAATATATGAAAAGAAATTAATGCGAATGTTATTTGTTTATTTATAACATAAAAATATAAGTGTTTCAATGGAATTTTTGAGTAGCCAAAACTGTTGATCATAATCATTTTTTTTGCTGGCAAGATGTAAGAACGAGACACACGGCCTCCGTTATTTCTATCTCTCTCGGCTCGGATTTGCCTTTGTGTATGGTCCAATTTAATACCTTATTGCGTTGACATAGTGATCATTTTCCTAAATGATTCTTTTGATAGTTATCAGTCCTGTTTGAATAATAAGTCCATGAGTCATGATAGCTGAATCGTTTGACAGGTTTGTGTACTCTGGTTTGCTTGAGACAGATCGATAAAAAAAATGCTGGAAATGTGTGCAATACGATGAAGCATCTTTCTTGAAAAAGTGTTTATGGCAAATTCTCAAATGCCACCGATATATTTTTTATTAATAAAAAACACATTATACAGCCGACCACATTATCACTGCCGGTATAAGCTGAGCTGCCGTATGGTAGCGCGCCCATACAACGCGCAGGCGTGTGACAGTTCATTTCTCCTCTCCCTGCGCGGCAGCAATACCCTGCTCCATAGTAAAATGTGTTAAATCGCCTCCTCTGTTTTTGATCTGTGGTTTAGTCGCCTTCAATAGCCACTCAATTGGAACTCAACATTAAGGTACAGATAGACATGCTCTTTAATAGCACGCTACAAAGCATGTTCTTGAACTAATACATTTACTAGCACTAAGAATGCTAGTTTTAAGCATACTCTTGAACGAGCATGCTTTTACGCAATCAATCCGTACACTTGCTATTTCGTACGCGAAGAACCATTGACATGACGGGACTGAACTAGAATAAAATCATACTTTTGCTTGCAATGCAATACAAATGCAAAAAGTTCTGTCTTCAAGGAAGAAGAAAGCACAAAAAAATGGGTCCGTATTTTTGAGCGAACAACTGGCGATACTAGCATTCGTGATTGCTTATATGACGTACTTAAATCACACCCCCTCCTACCCCCACCTTAACGCATACCCAAAAATCGAACGTCGATCTATTAGTAAGCATGCTCGTTACACATGTCATTAGGTAGCACTTGCTTGCTGGCGTGGCTGCGGACGATTACAGAGGGGTACCCGTGGCCACGCCGTTTCGGTGCGCGCGGAGGAACACCGGGGGGTTTTTAGTGGGTAGGACCGCTCCCGTCTGGAGCGGTGAGTCCCACATATCCTCGCCGCTGACCCCCGTCAGCGGCGGGTCGAAGGCGTAAATGTGTTTTCCCCCGTCAAAAAAAAAAAAAAGGCACTTGCTTATTATAGTATTCTTTCGTCCTACTTACTAGCATATCCATCTGTACCTTTATCGCCAGCTCTTGAGGTCACTCGCGTACTCCTTGATAAACCCCCGAAATTCAAGTTGAGTTTCAATTGTTATCCAATACATGGAAAAATAAAAATGTGCCAAACTAAAGCTCATTCATTTGCATATTTTTCAATTTTATCTATGTATAAATTATAATTATTGCTTCACAATAGAAAAAAAACACATCGCTTTTGAAATTTATGTATTGCTTTTGGAAAACTTTACGTACGAAACCTTCGATAGGCTGCTAACCTACTGGTTCAGAATCAATGATTTATATTTATACAACAAAGGTAACAAAAACAAAGGTTACAACATTTAAACATCGCTCTTAAAATAAGCCTTGAATTGTCATAGGCTTACGATTTTAATGACAAACTCACCTGGTAAGTAGGAACAAGAAGAACATACAAAATGGAGTTTCATATGGCTGTCACATCAAAATAATTTAACTATACTGAATCTGGCCATTAAAACCACGGAACAGAAAAACGCTTGGCGGGTGATGTACGCTAACTTGAAGTGTCATCGTGACACTAGACAAAGATCATAACTGCAATAGATATTATCAAACTGCCTGTAGTATTTATGGAAATAATCGACGTTACAATTTAGAGCTGGCGCTTACCTTGGCCATCGCATCAGTATTCCCATTCAACGAGGTATTGCTGCAGGTAAGCATCTCAGGTTTCATGGTCATAATTTAATTTGTATGTGGGTAAGTGGTCACCACCTTACTTATAGATTTAAGGTTATTGGGCCTGTGTTCTATCAGTGGCAGACCAGTACCTCGTTCTATTAAATCCTAGTGTCATTCTGATATCCTATTCGCCTGTATTGCCTTGAAACAATATTTCAATTTCCTGGCACCGTCCCAGTTGCTAGCAACGTCCCCGTTTCCCCGACAATATATAAGTCGTTTGTTTTATTTAGCATGGGATAGTATTCATATTTTTACAATGCAATTAAGATGTCAGAGTTTGACGACAGGGAATCCAATATTAGTTATAGCATATAACCACTTTCTCTTGCTTTTTCTGTTCCGTAATTAAAACGTACAGGAAATAATAAGATTCATTATTTTTTGGTGAACTTTTTCCAATACATGGGGATCGATTTTTGTGACATGTCGAGTCAAAATTGTTCATTCTGTATAGATATGGACTGCCCTCGAGTAAAATGGAGGATATGTTTTATATGCTGAAATTTCTAATGCCGTAGGATGTTTAACTGATGACATGAGGACGAAAGTCTAGTGAAAAATAACCGTGGGAAAAGGGAGACGTCGCGAACTATCGCTGGATGCAGGCCGTCTCTAACCGGTCGCAAATCTATGGGGAATATATTGGCCTGTGACTGATGAGGAAACTAATATCTTCTCCAATATCATATTATATTATTATCACAACATTCACACCCACAATTGTCACTTCTCAATTTGACAGACGAAATTAATCACTTATCAAAGTATCGATTTTAAATATCTCAAGAGCGTGTGGTCCTTCTCGATCCCAATGTATTTTTCATCTTTTCCTCGAAATATGACGTATCTCAGCAGATTTGCACGCTGTATGTGTTAAGATATATCTGAAGGGCGTTGCGGTGTTGCTCGTCTAACGCCGCTATTCGCGAGGGAAGGACTCCTGGGCACAGCCGGGCGAGGTTCCCGAGGCTCTCCGCTAGGTAGCGCTTAGGGTCCTCGATGCCTGGTGACAAACGGACAACAGTAAGAAACCTGAAGTGTAACCTAGTCTTCCAGGTCATTAATCAATCAACAAATTAAAGAGTCGTCTACAAAAAATCGCCCACTCACACATACACACACACCCACCCCCAAATATATACACACCCACTCACACATGCGTACCCACCCATTCACACATACACACACCCCCATTCACACATACACACACCCCCATTCACACATACATACACCCCCACTCACCTGCCAGCGGGTCGGTGTTGACTCCCTTAGCGCACGTTAGCCGGAAGTACTGCGCCTGGTAGCCGGGCGTGTCGTCCACTTCTATGAAATGATCGTCCGGCAACGTGGAGTCATCCGTCGGCAGCTCGAATAGGGCGATTAACGCCTGAAACGTGTACACTTTTTCTTAAGATGCGTTTCCACTATGCATTTACTTGCGACGACGCGACGTGTATTAGTGCACGCATTTGACGAATCGATCGAACTGTCGAAAAGGAATGCGACCAAACTATCGGTCGACTGAGAATCACAAATGGGCGCTGGCTCTTAGTCTGTAATTCTTACTATTGCGACTGACAGGTAAAAAATGTACAAACACGTTACATAGCGAATCAAAGAGTCGGTCCTGGTTGTTAATCGAAAGCGTCGTTGAGCCAAGTTGGTGTCCTACAGGGGCGGCTCATAAACTATGACTTTCATACCTTCAGGTGGCCACTAGTCTGACACAAATACACTGGGACTGCGTGGTGGATTATAACCCATATTCTCTCCCTGTGAGAGGAGGCTGTGTCCCAACAATGGGGACGTGTAAGGTTGTTGATGTGTGACTTTTCACCAGTTTAGAGTTATACTATTTCCATTTCTTTATTTTCTCGATGACAGCTCCTGTAGAATGTAACTGCGCATTTTACGCAAAAATTAACTTTTAAATGCGAGGTATAAAAAATACGACAACTGCCTAATTTTGTTCCTTTATCCCATATAATATTCATCCAAGACAAATTGAGTCCATAAATGCAGTAATTTTTTTTTAAAGTACGATAAATAACCAACATTTTAATAAAGTTACTTTCTATGGCAATATGAATAGTGATGTTATGAGAAATATCTATATTGTATCGATATTGTATATATATATTATACTAGCTGACCTGTTCTTGGTGTTACTCAGGCTGCATATAATATAAATAAAAGATATTCCTCAGTCCCTCTTTCTTAAAGTGATTAGATTACCGATGCCACTGACATGACAAAGTTTTTCTCCCATTGCTAAGCCCCTGTTTAATGTAACATCATAAAACAGTCTATATTACACAGGAAAACATGTCTCATCCCAATCGGTTCAGTAGATTCGGTTTAGGTGTCGTGTCGTTCAAAATATAATAGAACAAAATTAAAAACCCCTGAACTCGCGATACTAAGAACAGAATAGTAGAATAGCACATAAAATGGCCTTTGCCTGCGATCGATATCATTACTTATTTAGTCACAACACTACAACTATCAAATTAGATCTGTCATCGAGAAAATAAAGAAATGGAAATAGTATAATTTATCGCAGAGTAATTTTGCCAAGTTATCGCCTTGCTTATTTAGGCGATAAGGAGGTCTGGTGTTAGCTGGTCGTTATGTTAATTGCTTTTGTTTTGTAATATGTAATAAAAAAAGGTAATACAATACAATATAAATACTCTTTATTGAGCAAAATAATTTACAATAATTGTAATATTATTGTAAAGATGGAAACTAATTGAAAAGATGTGTTATTGCGGAGTTTCTTGTCGCTTCTTCTCCCTAACCATAACACCTTGTGAAGCGATGTAGTTTAAAAAAAAAATAACATTTTGACTTTCATTAAGTTATATTTTTGTATCCTACATTGAATAAAATATTTTTAATCTTGATTTTTTGAATTTGGGTTATCCCCTAAGGAACCTTTCACAGGGATAAAAGTATCTCTTCCAGTTATCAGTAAAGGGATCTCTTCTTCCAGGACATTTTCTAACTGTGTGCTAACAAATTTCAGGCAAATCGGTTGAATCAGTCACCGTTAAGTTTTCCATAGTAAAAAAAATGCAATGTGGTCTTTTAAATTCGGTATCTTGAAAACGTTTTCTACTAAATTATTAAGTACTTATTACTGCTTATATGTATAAAGTATCATTAGAATCGGTCTATTCATTCCGAAAAATTTTGACTTGAAAGTTTGAATGCAATGGGATAAACAAAACAGCACCATCTAGTTCCACACTAAGCAACTAGGCTTGTATTATGGATACCAAATGGTTGATAAACTACACCAATTTATGTATTTTTGGTACATAAATACATTAGGTATATAAATGAACCCTCTTAAAATAACCTTTATCCTATGGCTATCCATTCGAGATTTATTCCCTTATCTCCAAACCTTTCTTCTGGGGCGACAACGTGGTACGTTATTAATCAATAGAATGCTAGCGAGCTAAACGGCAAATTAATAGTGATCGAACGCAAAAAAAATTCTGTCAAATTTCAATACAATCGGCCCAGAGATGTAGTAATGAAAAGACTTTGACAGACACTCGTATTTTTTCATATTCAAATGGGCTGGTCAGAGATATCCCAAACATAACCCTTTGGGTGTTTCAAATATTAGTTTAATTCTTGAAATAACATCCATGGTTCACCATTTTAATTATATTTTAATTTAGCACACGTGACAGGGGGTGAGCCGATCGCCGTAACATGTACTTAGGATTTTTTTTGGTGGAAAATCCCATAGTCGCCTTTTACCACACCCGTGGGGAAAAACTGGTTGGTTCTATTCTTTTAGTGTATAAATACCTGCATGACCCTAGGCCACAGAGCGGCTAGGCCACCCTGCCTGAAGTGATTACACTCGCAGAGCAACTTCACGCAGCCGACGGCGGCCGCCTTCCGCTCCAGGGCGCCGCTGACTCGCTGCAGATCAGGGATGAGGACCCGTTCGACGTACATAGCGAACATGCTGTGTATAGATGTGTATTTATTAAAACGACCATTTGGTGTAGTAATTATGCTTGTTTTAGTAATTGGCAACCTCTTTGGTGTAGTGGCACAGATTAATGTAGTACAAACGTAGAATGGCCACTCCCACCCTCCCGCCGATCGGCGATACCGCACCCCGCCCCGGACTAGGTTGACAAGTTACCGTCACGTCTCGCAAATAGTTATGTAAATAAATGTAAAAAAAAATTTTACTTTCAGATTTATTTCATGAAATTATAAACTATAAACTAATCTAAAAACTAATCAGTCATTCATTATTGTCCAGTCAAATTGTACTTTTATACGGAAAGTTGTGGGGTAGTGTTGATTTCTTACATATTCCATGTTTTCGGGGTGCTAAACCGAATCTGAGGTAGGCTAACAAAATTTTTTTTTTTTTTCAGGCAAAAATACTTTGGTGAACTGAATATGTGAGTTGTTATTGAGATTATAAAATCCAGTCGAAAAAGCTGAATATATTAAGATAATTATATAAAAGACTTAGATTAATAAGATATTAATCTCATGTAGGCAACCCTGAACACTTCACCCACACATGCGCGGTGTGCTCAGATGTCATTTGTTTTTTTTTTTTTAATTTTTATATGAGAGGGCGGCAAACGAGCATACGGGTCACCTGATGGAAAGCAATCACCGCCGCCCATGGACACCCGCAACACCAAAAGGGTCACAGATGCGTTGCCGGCCTTTGAGGAAGGTGTAGGATATTTGTTTATGTAATAGTAGTAGGTAATTAAAATGAGACTTTTGTATGGAGTGACCGTGGTGTGGTAGTGGTTAGAAACTCTGACTAGTATACTAAAAGGTCGCGGATTCGAATCCCGCTAGGTGCTTATGTTTGTATGATTATAAATACAGACACGTGTACCCGTGGATGTTTTCATTTATAATATGTATATATTCGTATTTACAAACAAAATTAGTATATCAACCATCTGGTATCCACAACACAAGCCTAGTTTCTAATTTTATTGTTAGTCCTAGTTAGGCGAACGATTGGTGCAGTGGGTAGTGACCCGGTCTGCGAAACCTGCATGTTCGAATCGAGGTGAATGTGTTGTGGTATATTGATAACCTCGCCTTATTGCGGTGTTTAACCGTAGCGTAACGGTTTACTGCACCATAAACGCATATCGCTTAGTCAGCGTCGATACCAATATTATATATAGGCTTGTTATTAATTAAATGGCCTTGTTCGTGCAACATCACAATAGACAACTAGTCTTATTTACGGAACCCCCCGTCCTCGACCAACCACCATCAAAATACCACATGTTAGATGGATGTTTATATAAATATTTATGTATGTTTACTGTAATGACAATATAATTTTTACACTGAGGAACTGGAACATAACTCACTTGGCTTGCACCGAGTCGACAAGGTCAACGAGAGCGTCTGCACCGAAGTGGGCGGCGTAGAAGCCGAGGAAGGCAATCAGGCCACGCACGTACTTAGTGGTCTTGGACGAGGACAGCCGCTGGAAGAGCAGGCTCATTATCTGCTTCGTGTACGGCTGCATTACTGACCTGGAATTTGAGCTCAATATTTCAACTAAACTAACTTTAAGAGGGTTTATTCCACCCAGTGGCGCCCTCATTGGATAAATTAAATAAATAAATAAATATCTTTGCACATACACACAGCACCATCTAGTTCCACACTAAGCAACTAGGCTTGTATTATAGATACCAGATGGTTGATAAACTACACAAATACATTTTTTTTTGTCAATAAATAAATATATAAATGAAAAACATCCATAACTCGGGAACACATGTCTGTATTCATCATACAAACATATGCCCCTAGCGGGATTCGAACCCGCGATCTTTTGGTATAGCAGCAGAGTTTCGAACCACTACACCACACAGGTCGTCAAATTAATAAATTAAGATTTCTAATTAAATACAGAATCAAAATAAATCGCTCTGACCTGCACTCGAGAAGCCTAAAAGCCAATTATAGATAATACCTAAATAGCTTTAATGGGGATTATTTTCCAGAATTCACGATTGTAAAGAAAAGTAGCCGGTACATGTTCAGTACACGGCACGGGATGGTTGGTGGCAGGGCATTTTAAACGTCCGGGTGGTAGCTACGACCATCTTATCTAAGTCTGCCGCCAAACAACAATGTTAATAGCATTGTTGTGTTCCGGTTGCCAAAGGTAAGATAGCCAGTCACCCAAATAATATGATTGGTTCACTGATGGACGGACAAACAAATTATCTTCGTTATAACGATTTCCGCTTGGACAAAACAAGAAATAGTATTTAGGAGCGTGGGATAAACTACACACACAGGTTAATGTCAAGCCGGAATTATGACATAGAAAATTAATAGACTCACTCTCCAAACTTGTAGAGCATCGTTTGTATCAGGTAGAAACCCTCGTGGTCGTTTGTCTTCGAAGCGATCAGCTTTTGGAAGACTCCCAGCATTGGATTCTGGAAGGTAACACACTCATATTGAATTCACAAATTAAATATTTACAACCTATGAAGTACATAGGCATTCAGAGCTCTGATAAAATTAGTAACAGCCGGGCGCCTAGACTAATATGAACGGCAACAGTTGACAATTATAAGACTATCATTAAACGCTCAAAGGGTGCGAAGGGCTATTGTAGAATAACAGACTCATAAACAGTCCTATACGTCACACTATTGGGGCCTAGCCTCCTCTCAGTAGAACAGGGTGTGGCACTACTCCTGAACCAGACTTCCAATTGATTGTTCAGGAGTAGGCCGCAATAAATAATAAAGTCAGGAACACTTGACCGAATATAATTGTAATAAAAAGGCACTCTGAAAAGGTATAAAAACACTGAATATGAATATAAAAGATAGATTGAATAAAACACATAAGAATTTAGAATAGAAACCGAACACAATAAACACTACAAAACACTCACGTTATAAAACAATGCCTTTACGAATGACAATGAATTTTATGATAGTGATAGCTCCAGCGCACTCAGCGGAAATAATAATAGAATTAGGTTACAATATAGAAAGTTTGACAGATACGTCCGAGCTTTTGAACTGTTGAAAATATAATGACGTTGTTTTGTTCGGCCGTCTGAATTCGAAATAGGAATTTGAATTTAAATATAAAGAAACGAAAAGGAAAAAGAACAAAAAGATTACTAACTAAAATCACCAACGAGACGCAATACCGTCACGTTACAAGGGTATGGGCCGTAATACACCACGCGGGCCCACTGCAGTAGCAGCTCGTGGCCGCAGTCACCAGCTTGTCGTACCGCAGCAGCAGCTCGTGGCCGCACTCACCAGCTTGTCGTACCGCAGCAGCAGCTCGTGGCCGCACTCACCAGCTTGTCGTAGCGCAGCAGCAGCTCGTGGCCGCACTCACCAGCTTGTCGTACCGCAGCAGCAGCTCGTGGCCGCACTCACCAGCTTGTCGTACCGCAGCACCAGCTCTCCGCGCGCGCTGAGCAGGGAGCACAGCAGCCGCACGAGGGGTCGCACGTTGGCCGGCCGCTCCCACAGCGGCGGCGCCACGAGGCAGGGCAGCAGCGCGCCGTACGCGTCCGAGTCGCCGCTGCCCGTCGCTATGGCGGTCGGGCCGCGGAGTTCCAGCAGGAGGGACAGCATTTGGAACACGTACGGCATGAATTCTGGTGAGAGATATTATTGAAACTTTAAAAAAAAAAGATATGGGTGACTAACCGCGGATGTAAAGCTAGTATTTCATATTTTCTAATCCTCAAAAACGACATTACAATAAAACTTCTATACTATTTGGTGCCGTTCTGCAATGGATTAACACATGTTACCATGAAAACGAAGCAAATTGCATATAGGGTAAGGCTTGCAGTCCTAAAGCAAAGAATATGCAATTTAGGTATCGTGGAAAATCAATAAAAAAAATCAATTATATAAACAGACTACAGATAATTAAATAACAGATGGCGTCACTGTTGAATTATCCTATATTCCGCAAACTAAACCGAAGCTTATTCATATCTCAAATTAGGGCTCGTATAAATAAACCGTTCTCAGGGTTGAGATGACCTTAAGTTGACGCTTGAGCTGTTGCATATTAAAACAGTATCATCAAAAATAGTATTGAGACCGAGCTTCGATCTCAAGATCAATTTATTAATACGGCCCTAAGATTCTTTAAATTGACAGTTATAACAAAGTAAAATTTAATAATAGCGTCAGTAGACAATATTCAGTGGGAGAAAAGGCAATTTGTAACTACATCCGGGCAACATTTGTATTACAACGAGGCGACTGGTAGAAACCTAGAATTCTAATAGCTCACAAATTGTACAATCTTATATGGAAAATAGATTTAGATTATCCGGAAATACTGTACTGTATACTTGCCTTGGACATCATTCTGCAGTATATCCTGGAATATCGGGAACAGAGCGTCTTCGAACGCTGATATAGCGTTCGGATTCGACTTCGTCACTAACCTGAAACGTACGAGAAAATTTAATTATTTATGTACAGACTATGGATTGCGACCGTTTCATAACCGATTTCAAAAGGAGGAACTTATTTATCATCAACAGTCTTTAATATAAAAACATCCGGGCAAGGACTAGATACACACACACACACAACGTCGTCAAACACATAAGACCCTTCGATTTACGTCGGGGGTTAAAATGAACGGAACCTACCCAACAGCCAGAGAAAGAGTCTCGAACAGGTAATGATTGAAGTGTGGCTTGCTAGGGTTCTTCGCCACCACCGCGAGCATTTGGGCCAGCTTCGGCAACGCGTCGCCGAGATACGGGAGCCCGTCCTCTTGGAGACAACTCAATGTGCGCAATATTGCTGAAAAACAAAACATATTATAAGTAACACACTGGAGGTGATTCAGCGACTGGAGATGTTACATATATACACAACGTTAGTCCCAAACATCACCTTTCTGAATGCACATGTGACTCCGGGGGAGCTTAAATTCTAACCAACAGCAGACGAGGGGTACGAGGACTGTCTTTTAAGTTGTGTCGTTGGCAAACCTCCCGCGATTATTAAAAAAAATATGGCTTTTTCATCTTTTTGAATTTAGAATTCGAAAACAAAAGAATGTTTTTTGATTAGTCGGTTGTAAAAATGGAAATATCAACGGAAAATATGCGTGCGATAATTTTCTACAACTTTCAAAGGGGATTAACGCGACTTAAGTGCTTTGAGGAGATCACTTCTGTGTTTACTGATGCAGCACCATGTCTTAGGACTGTAGAACGCTGGTATTTAGAATTTCAACGTGGGCACTGTTCCCTCAATGACAAGCCACGTGAAGGTCGTCCAAAAACCACCATGATGCAAGAGAACGTCGACTAATCGCCGAATAACGTCATGTAACATACATTAAATAGAGGCATCCGTGGGCACTTCAGGGACTACTATCCAAAAAATCCTTCACGAAGTACTTGGCGTAAGAAATGTGATCTCTCCACCACATTTGCTTAACGACGACCAAAAAACAGCCCGTGTTAGATGGTAAGAGAGTCAAAACACGTTTATGATATGGTTAGTGGTGACTAGTCTTGGATATATGCTTACGATCTAGATTCCAAGCAGCAGTCAACTGTCTGGGTCTTCCAAGATGAGCCAAAACCGACCAAAGTCATACGCTCACGAAGCACTAAAAAAAATGGTTGCCTTGTTTGTAGCAAAGGGTGGTCCCGTCGCCACTATTGTACTAGAAAATCGCAAGACTGGTATACCACTGATTGTTTGCCACAAGTCATTACAAAGTTTCGAAAAACAACTCAAGACGTCGTAAGATACTGCACCATGACAATGCAAGTTCGCCCACCGCCCGCCGAACAAAGATGTTTTTGAGACCCAAAATGTCGAAATTTTAGATCACCCGCCTTACAGCTCTGCCTTAAGCCCTAACGATTTTATTACGTTCCTTAAAATTAAGCAAAGTCTTCGTGGTCAACGTTTCAGCTCACCCGAAGAAGCTGTTGACACATACAATCGGCCATTTTGACTACCCCCACTTAGGAGTGGAATAAATGTTTTAAAAACTGGATCGAACGCATGCAAAAGTGTATTAAATATCGGGGAGAGTTCTTTGAAACACAATAAATGGTAATAATCTATTAGATTGTTCATATTTATTACGTTAACATACAGCGTTAGCGTACATAGATTAAGCCCTCGTATGTGTCAACAAACCATGTGGCACCGCTTGAGGAGTTATAATATATGAAGAAATTACTAATACTGCTCTCTGCTGCAGCACGCAGTATCGTATCACCGTCTATGTCTTATCTAAGGCTATACGGGTGATGAGAGGCTCGTCTTTCATTATGTAATCGTTGTCCTCAGGCGAGTAGCAGGTCGCTTGTGGTAGAACAGCGGCACGCTTTATCATACCGCCTGGCTTATCTACTTATGAGGGTGAGATGAGGGGCTCATCTGTTGCGCGTTGTAGTCCTCAGCGGATGGTAGGGTGAGTAGCAGGTTGCTTGCGGAGGAACAGCAGCAAGTAGTATCATACCTCCCGGCTATCTATATGTCTTATCTGGCTATACAAGAGATGAGGAGCTCATCTGTCATTATGTATGCATTGTAGGGAGGTAGGGTGAGTATCAGGTCGCTTATGGTAGCACAGCAGCACGCAGTATCATACCGCCCGGCAATCTATTTACCGGTACGGGTGAGATGAGGTGCTCACCTTTCATGATGTACTCGTTGTGGTCCTCTATGCAGGCGAATAACGCGGTTAGCAGTGGTGCGGCTTGCGGCAGGACAGCGGTCCGCGGTATCATACCGCCAGCCATCAACTTTTCTACCGCGCATGCCGCATACGTGCAAACCACGCCTCGCCCTTGGATGTGTTGGATCTAGAACATAATCATTACATTTTCAATCTTCAAATAACATTAAAAAGCCGGAGTCCTATCCTCAGATTATGATAGCAAGAGGAAGCGTGTAATTTCACTAGCTCTCTTATCGTTAACACTGAAACACAAGATGATACATTGAAGCTTCGCGGCAGAGGGTAAATAATTCTTTATTAATAACATTTATATTATTATTTATTTGCAGCTTCCAACTTCGGTCTCATCTTCACTTAACATCAGGTGTGAGTGAGGTCAAGTGCTAAAAATTGTTACAGGAATAACTGTTTTTATGCCAATTGGCAGATCACAGGGCTCTATCACTTCTGTTAACATCACTTTATTGTGTTTCACTTGTATCACGAATAAATTAAGAACATGAGAAAAGTAGTTTGATTTTATATTAAAAGATTGGATTTAGGCCCGATTGCCTAAATGCCTAAAAATCCAGGAACGACAATGTGGAGTCGTTAGAATAAAAGGGATATATGGTAATATTAGCTTGCCGCCCGCGACTTCGTCACCGTGGGAGATTTCATCAAAATCCTTTCAGCAAAAAAAATTGTCTATAAACATATAGATCAACAGATCCAGGTCCTAATCTGTCTACCAACCAAATTTCATCCAAATCCGTCCAGCCGTTTAGGCGTGAAGAGGTAACAAACATACACAAACTTTCGTCTTTATAATATTAGTAGGGAATAGTTGGGAAGGAGGGATAGGGATAATGAGTTATTAGAAGAATGTTTGTTTGTTCATAATTAAAGTGAGGCTCCAACCATTGGAGACTGCTACAGTATGTATACTACTACTAGTCTGTAGGGAGAGAGCTATATAAATCTGGCGAAATTAAGCAAACAAAAGGAGGCGTTCTTACATCTTACAATAGTCACATGCAATTAGGATACTTACCAACAACGGCAGAGCACTGATGAGCAAGTCCTTAGGTAGTAGAGACCGGAACGTCATCAAATATTTGATTGCATCGGCTCTGAGTACTGGCAGCTCATTTACTGTGGATAGAATTGTTTCATAATAAACGCTATCGGCAAATATTTTTTCTAGATACACGGCGTAAATTCCTTAAAAACCACAAAAAAATTACCACTTAATAAACGGAACGATAAAGATTTTAAGAAAACCTTCAATGTTTTTGCCAAATTCAACGATACTCTATACGATGGGATATGCAAAATAAAACTATTGCAATTCTCGTGTCATAATGAAAGGCAGTTGGGCGAGGTAACAGACGTCACTAGGTACATCAACGGGTCAGATACTCCAATCACCATACACACGTGAATATTAAAAGGTCGCGGATTCGAATCCCACTTGAGGTGTATGTTTGTATGATGCATACGGGACACATGTACCCAAGTTACGATAATATATTAATTTATAAAGGTATTTACAAAAACTGTATTCGTGTAGTTTATCAACCATCAAGAACCATAATACAAGTCCAGTTAAAGTTTATAAGGTCTCGCAAGAAATATTTGAATCATTTGTATTTAATCAGAATGCAGACGTGAAAAATAAGTATAGTGACACTTTACATAACACCTCGATAAATATTGTTCTTCTTCTTAGCGAGTCGATGGCAAAAACATCAAATTCTTGAGGACCAGAATGTGGCCACACGTACAGCGTTGTCTGTGGTACCATAGAGGCCCTGTAGCGTTACAAGTATCGGGACACGAAGGGCAGTATAGAAAATTCTTCATAGTTTATATATATCACCATACAAGCACAGGTTATCAAATCAAAGTAAAAATGTTTTATTTCGTAAGTTATAAGAATAACATTTGAAATCGTCATGACATACAGTTATCGCTCATTCACAAGGCAGTCTCCCCAGAGAAAAACGAGCAAGAAACTCAGGGGTTGCTCTTTTTAAATAAGTCAATACAAATACAATTTGGAATAATTGTAAAATTTATGATTCGACAAAGAAAAATAAGAATATAATATACTGGATATTCCCGAGCGGTTCATGTCCAGGCATTCTTATCATCCAGATAGTCAGAAAGTTTATAATAGCCTATCGTTCATGTATACCACAGGGACATGATCTCTCGGCATCTACCGACCCCGGTATGCAGTCTGTTGAGAGATTTACATACGGGCCACATCAGATCGTGACCCGATGGAAGCCTCTTTGCAGGTGTTATAAAGGTCGGTAGTGAGAGCTGTTCCCACAATATTCCTTAGCGCTATAGAAACAGCTTAGCTTAGTGTGGAACTGGATGACGCTGTGTGTATATATATCTTTTTTTATATGATAGGGCGGCAAACGAGCATGCGGATCACCTGATGGAAAGCAATCACCGCCGCCCATGGGTGTCCAACACCAAAAGAGTCACAGATGCGTTGCCGGCCTATATCCGTATATCCTAGGATATTTATTTATTTACGTACCATTGCTGCCTCTTAGCTCGGGCAGCGCGTGAGTGGCCGCGAATTGGCCTAGGTCGACCAATGGGGAGGCGCGGGTCACCCCCGCCGCGACGGTGCTGCCGCGCGAAGCCAGTGACGTCACCAGGTACATCGCCGCGTCCTTCCCGCGCCATGCCGCTGCGCCATTCTCGCGGTATTTCGTAAGCATCAACTGGAATTCAAATGCAAAATTAGGGATTACAGTTTGTATGAAAACTGTTCACTATGGTTTACCCTTACGGTATATCGATACGATATATAGGGAAGGTATATCCCTACGGTAAAAAAACTCATTCGGTATAACAAGAATATATTGATCTAAAAAGTTTGTAGAAAATTTTGTAAAATATCGAATTTAAAAGAATATATTGCTTTTTTTCTGTTAATATGGAAAAATAATTTAGTAATTCTCCTCTTTTTCACAAATGTTCTCCACTAACTTTTTAGATTTATGTATGTCATTTATGCTTATAAAGTTTCATTGGAATCGGTTTATTCATTTCGAAAAATTTGGACTTCAAAGTTTGTATGGTATGTCGTGCGGTGCTGGAGAAACCCTCTTAAGACTATCCTGACGATTTTTTTTTTTATGCACAACGCTTTGGTACTTGATCTCAATCACACCTGATGTTAAATGAAGATGAGGTCGAAGGTGGAAGCGTACTGACCCGGAAACCCCAACACATTTGGAGGACTAGCTATCGGAACACAACAATGCTATTAACATTGCTGCTTGGCGGCAGATTTAGATAAGATGGTGGTAGCTAGCCTGGCGGACATTTAAAATGCCCTACCACCAACCAAACCGAGTACTTAAACATGTACCCCGCTGGGGATCGAACCCGCGACCTCCGAATCGTAAACCCAATGTTGTTTACATTGAGCCACGGATGCGGTTTATACGACAGTGCACTTCAAAATTCATATAACGCACATAGTAATTGTGCAATTTAGTTCCAGATAATAGCATTCAGTGTACGTGAGCTGTTTTTTGTTTTTTTTTTTTTTATGAGAGGGCGGCAAACGAGCATGCGGGTCACCTGATGGAAAGCAATCACCGCCGCCCATGGACACCCGCAACACCAAAAGGGTCACAGATGCGTTGCCGGCCTTTGAGGAAGGTGTAGGCTCGTTTCTTGAAGGTTCCAATGTCGTACTCGTTCGGGAATACCGCTGCCGGAAGTCCATTCCACAGGGTGGTCGTACGTGGTAAGAAGTTTCTTGAGAAACGTACAGTGGTAGACTTCCACTCATCCAGGTGATGTGGATGGAAATTTAATTTTCGGCGAGAAGTGCATCGGTTAAATTGAGCAGCGGGTATTAGCTCGAACAGTTCTTCAGAACACTCCCCATTAAATATGCGATAGAGAATGCAGAGGGACGCGACGTCTCTTCGCAACGCCAGGGGATCCAGTCGGTCAGTGAGACTCTCTTGGCCGACAATTCGGACTGCGCGACGTTGAACGCGGTCAAAAGGAAGAAGCTGGTACTGAGGTGCCCCAGCCCATAGGTGAGAACAATACTCCACGTGCGCCCGAACTTGCGCCTTATAAAGTTGGAGGCGGTGAGCCGGCGTAGTGAAGTAACGAGCCGCTCTACTGAGGACACCTAACTTTTTGGAGGCCAACTTGGCCTTATCCTCCAGATGACCGCGGAATTTTTACCCGACAGCCCCAAAAAGGAGGGTAATGTTTTTCAAGTGTAGATGTTTCTATGTTAGCTCCTGTAGCCTAAACGGCTTGATCGAATTTGAAGTGCAAGGCGTCGTTCGTTTCGTCTTGATCTCTAGAGTGTCATAGTCATAGGATACATTTTATGGTAAAAAAATCTAACATGGCGCCTGCAAAATACAAAATATGCTGTTGGTTTTTTTGGTTTTTAAATAGTTATTAGAAAGTGAGTTATGAGATCCGAGTGTTAAATTGAGATGAGTTGACCCTCACCTCGACGTACTGCCCGAAGATGGTCATCATCTTGTCCTCGTAGTGCTGCGCGAGGGTCTTGACCAGATCGCAGGCGGCGCGACGTCGCGTGTCCACGTCGGAGCCCTCGATATCGCGCCTCACGTACTCATCGGGGTTGTCTTGGAATAGCTCCATGTCAGATTCTACAGATAAGAAATATAATGATGACTTCCTAAAATGTAGAATACCCTTATAACTGTTATTTCACCTCAATCATATGTATCTGCAAGAGTTGCCCAGATAAGCCCGAAACTATTTTTTCCAAGAAAATAGACAGTTTTTAATTATTATGTTTTAATATAGCTCCAGTATCTCAGGAAAAATAATAGCTAAGTATCGCTGTAATTGTTTTTTTTTTTTGTGTATGCAATAAAATGTTAAATAAATAAAATTAGAGACTTCCGGAAAAGCGGGAAAACTATATCCCATATATGGGTCCCTTTGTTTTACTCAAATGTTTTGAAAAATACATAGGAATATAAATAATACGCTTTTTATTACAACAAATATTTCATTTAATTTTTTTATAGTAATATATTAGTCTTCATGAAAATTTTATGGTAATAAAATAGCGTTTTGTCACAACCCTGTGACAAAACGCTATTTTATTACCATAAAATTACCTACCCAGGCAGAATGATAAAATGAGATAATTCGCAATTGTTTAGAATACTTCTGTTTATACATAGCAGCCTAAGATTGTCATGTACTTTATTTATAATGCTCTCTCAAATTGCTTGTGCCCTAACAGGGTGTCACATGATACTACTTAATGTACCTAACAACTGTATGTATATATGAACCACTGTCATATGCAATAAATACTTTGAGTTTGAGTTTACATACATACATAAAATCACTCTTGTTTCCCGTAGGGGTAGGCAGAGACCATACACTTCCACTTGCTACGATCCTGACACACCTCTTTTGCTTCATTCACTCTCATAAGGTTGTTCAAACATGCTCGTCGGTTTATTGCACTCTTGACTTAGCCTTTTTTAAGACGTCCCCGATTTGATCATGATACGTGTGCCGTGGTCTTCCCCTACCAACACTACCATGCACATTCGCATCGTATATCTTTTTCGTAAGTCTTCTTCCATTCATCCTCTCCACATATCCAAACCATCTCAGCATACCTTTTTCAATCTTTGTCACTATGTCTTATTTCATACTGCCTAACTCCCTAATTACACTATTACTGATTCTATCTTTCAAAGTCCACCCCATTCATACTTCTCAATGATCTTATTTCCACTGCATTAATTCTACTTTCATTTTTCTTCTGCCATACCCAGCATTCACTCCCGTAAATCAGTATTGGAACCAGCACCTCACCATGAACAGCCAGACGAGCCTTTTTGGACCCATTCTGGCTCCTCATAAAGGCATGCAGAGCTCCATTCACCTTATTTTCGACACTCAATCTTCTTTCGATGTCCTCGTCAGTCTTTCCATCCCTTGTAAACAGTGAACTCACGCACTTGCTCCACTTTTTCTCCATCTATCAATATATTGCAATCCGTCATACATACACCTCTCTCAAATATCATAACTTTCGTTTAACTCACATTGACTTTCATTCCTTTTTCTTTCAAAGCTGTATTCATAAGTGTTGCCTTGCCACCTCTTATGACGACGCAAGGATTATTTGATCATCGGCATAGAGGAGACATTTGACGAGTAACCCATACATTCTCAATCCACATTCATACTCTTTCAATACTTGCAGACAACGGTCCATGAATAGGTTAAATAGCCAAGGCAAGGGGGATGCAACACGCGATGTAGTCGTCGGACGCGGCCCGGGAGAGGATGACACCTCCCGGAGTGACCGGGGGGGTGTCGTCGCATCGTGCCCTGTCGCGCCTCATACCGCCCGCTGATCGCTGAACGGGCCTCCCCTTGTGGCAGGGGGGAGGGCCTGGAGCCGGTTATGCGTTCCCAGGTCCTCCTACTCTACTCTACTCCTACTGCCGAAGAAGTCCGCCGCGGGGTTTTAGTGGGTATCCCTCCCTTCGGGGAGGGGAGTCCCACATAACCGTCTCGCTGTCCCCCAGGCGAGCGGTACGCGTCAGGCGTTTCCCCGCGTCAAAAAAAAAGGAGGGATGCAACACAACCCTGTCGAACACCTTGTTCGATGTTAAACCATTTAATATACGCCCCATTAATGGAATCTTCATAAAGTGATTTCAGGGGGCCTACAACGATCATTTTAAAAACCATCATGTTTCAGGAACGTTTTGTTTCAATGTTAAAGTAATATTACTCAAATTCGTACCGTGATCATCTAGCGATAATACAAAACAATATTGTTTTACTCCTGCTTAGAGACGGGAAAGAATGAATGATTTGTCTATTCCTTGCCGTCAGAAGAACGAGACAACGTTATACCTTTGTATAGCGTTATCACTTTCACACCTCGAATAATAATAGCGTTCCGGTATACGCAATTATTTAAATATTGTGCATGACTTTTGTCGTTTATGTTCATATTTTTATTGTTGAAATGCATAATTAGAAATAAAAAATTTTATAATTATGCATATATAAATTTAAATATACATTTTCATTGAAGTAATGCAAGAAAGCGTAAATTAAATGTGAAGTAACGTTGCCGCCCGCCGCCGGTGTCGTTCCGTAAAATGAAACATTGTGTCAAAGTAATAAGCGCGGCGCTTTCTTAATTTCATAATCTTGGTATAAAATTTTTATTTGTTTGAAATTATTATTATATTCTTCACGTAATCGCCTTCGACGTTACATCTTCTCCGACAAATCCTCCGCGGCATCGTCTTCCAGAAACTCGAATAATTCGTAATCATTGGCCATCTAAAACCACATCACATTTAATGTATTTCTTATCGGTTTACGCAATGAACACAAGGTATTTATAAAGAGTTTTTGTGAAAAACACATCCACTTACTTTTTTAAGCGAAAATAACGGTTTATTATGACGACCGGTTGGTGTAGTGGATAGTGACCCTGTCAGCGAAACCAACGGTTGCGGGTTCGAATCCCGCGAGGGGTAAATGTTTGTGTGATGAATACGAACATTTATTCCCGAGTCATGGATGTTTATATAAACATTTATGTATGTTTATCCGTTATCTAGTATCCATAGCACAAGCTTTGCTTAGTTTGGGACTAGATGATTGGTGTAAGTGTCCGAAATATTTATTTATTTTATTTATTATCCTTATACCACTAAAACAATAATAAAACCATCACAAGAGACTAACTTTTTTAAGATTGTAAAATTTCTAACTAGCTGTCAAACCACCGTTAAACAACGCTGATGGTACGAATTGAGCGAATGATTCAGCGGTGACATCACAAAACTGCTTAACAAAACAATATTGTAATAAGCTTGTTTTAAGGCGGTCGGGGTACGAATTTCCAAAGTAATATTACTGTAATATTGCTATAAGAGGTGATTGTCGGCCCCCAGTGCTCGTATCAAGGTGCTGTCTACCCCATACATGGACAATGCTGACCACAATTCATTCCTTATCACTTTGTCATAGGCCTTTTCCAAGTACACAAAAGCACAATGGACTTTTTGGTCTTTTGCCAAGAATTATTCGGCTATGCATCGCAAGAAAAACACCTGATTCAGACATCCCATTCCTCTTCTAAATCCTGCTTGCACATCCCACATCTTTTCACCCGTCTCTGCCGTTACCCTTTCAATTAACACTTTCGCATACAATTTGCCGACAACGCTGAGAAGGCTGATTCCTCTGTAATTTTTGCAGTCGTCTGTTCATATCAGTATGTTCATATCTATCTTGACAATGCATTTCGAGAAAAGCTTACAACCACATCAAAAATATGAACTAAGTATTGAATTTTGATATCATTGATAGTACAGTCTGATTGTTTATTTTGTGATACTTGTTGGATAATTTACTAGGGTAGGCAGTGCCTTTCTGGCTGTATGAACGGTACGTCACTGGCAGTTAGCATTGCTTGAGGTCCTCAGGGCGACAATGTAAGTGTTAACCCTGCTCTCCTTTGGTTGATGTGTCATGAATAACACAAAGTTTCACTGAGGAAAGAATTAATGTATACCGTCAGCTCCTTGGTGATTCTATTAAATGTGTATATATTAAAAAAAAAAAACACGAACCTCTAAACTCCATGTTTGGTATGACAACTTTCTCGCAAATACTGCTCAAGGTCGCCGGGTCTTCGAAGAGGGTTTTGTAACTGTTCTTTTCGGCCACCTTAGCGAGGAATGTGAGCGCGTTCGCTACCAGCTGAGAACATATTGTATAGTGTTATAGGTCGATGAAACCCGTGAGAGGTTGGGTCTTTTTAACGAAAATTATTTTAGAAAAGTCTTAACATATTCAGGATTTTTGAAAAGAAAATAATTTTTCGTTCGTAGTGCGACTGAAATGAGAGCGCTACGCGCTACCTAGAACCTTAATAAACCGGTTTAAGCCACACAGTGCACGCGTCGGTGTCGTTTGAAGTTTGTAGTGACGGCGTCTGTGGTCGGTATGAGCTAAATGAAAAAAATCACCATCAGGTGAGATTGTGGTCAAACGCGTATCTAGTAAATCATAAAAAGAAACCACTAAAAACCGCTTAAATTATTCAAAACCTATTTGGTTTCGCTAATTAAGAAACCCGGTTTTTTTCTAGGTTAAGGTAGAGCCAAACCTAATTAAAACACTCCTAATGTATTTGACGCTGATTTAGGTTTAAATATAAACAAGCCCTGGTAAACCGACAGAACTGATTTGAATAGTTTTTCGAAAGCTGGTGCATGGTGATTTTAGCCATGTTTGATGGAAATTGATCGGTTTCGGCGACATAAATCAGAATCTCCAAATACGAGTGACAGATCCTATAAATGGACGATTCTACAAATATCATATCCTACAAATGACAGATTCACTTGAACAAGTTCGATTCCCAGACTTTATTTTTCTTCATCATCGCTAGGTGTAGGACGAGATTTAACACACTTGATATTTCTAGGTAACATTTTCGTTTCAAGAGACAATATTTCAATTTATATTTTCTAAACATATTTTAATTAAAAAAATAATAATTCTTTCATTCATACTTAATCTTTTATTTATTTTCTAATCTTCGTTGATACAACCCCGGCGCATTCGTTTGGCAATGCGTACGGGCGTGCGCATTTAATGTACGTTTCTCCTGGCAGTAAACGATTTGTGTTAATATTTGGATTATGGAGCCTATTATAGTGTAGGAATTGTCAATTTAGTATCTGTTACAAAGTAACTATTATCTGATCTGTGGCCCAGTGGCAGGTACTCACGGCATCATATCTGGTCTGTGGTCCAGTGGCCAGTAGTACGGTCCACACTGCTGTGACGAAGCCCTGCGCATGGGACCCGAACTCCTCCTCATATTTAAGCGCGTATAGGGCAGCGCACTCGCATACTTCTGTGCGCAGTTGCTCCATAATGCCTGGCAGATCATCATCGTCCTGAGGATAGAACATGCTTTAATTCACACATTTTTAAGCTGTGCAGTTATGGTGTTTCTTGTCGCTGTTTGTCCATAATTACACCTTTTAAAAGGAAGTCTTAAAATAATAATACCAAAAAAAGCTATCCTACACTGAACCTGTTAGATCTAGATAAGTTTAAAGATTTTAACAATGGCCTCTCAATAAATTAATGAGAATATTTTATACTTATGTCTAGCAAAATTTTGCCTAATTCACTAAAGATAGAGTTAGCTACAATGTTTGTACAAGAAACAGAACCAGTCATCTCTGTTTATGTGAGCTGTAAGAGTAAAGAGTATTGAAACATTTACTAACTTGTATACGCTTTCATTATAAGGTTCCTACTGATATTCAAAACTTGCCTTTTGATTAATATAAGACTATTATTAAATGCAAATTGTGGGCTAAGGGCTATTATAAAACAACCGATTCGTCATCATATCAGCCACAAGACGTCCAATGTACTGTCCTGTGCTTACCAGTAAAATAAAATATCTTCAGACATACACACAGCGCCATCTAGTTTCACAGTAAGCAACTATAGGCTTGTGTTGTGGATACCAGATGGTTGATATACTACATAAATACAATTTTTTTTGTAAAAAAATTTTTATTATAAATGAAAACATCCATAACTTGGGTACAAATGTCCGTATTCATGACACAAACATATGCCCCTAGCGGGATTCGAACCCGCAACCTTTTGGTATAGTGGCCAGAGTTGCTAACCACTACACCAAACAGGTCGTCTAAGTGCGTGGTCTCAACTTTAATGCAATCCTTTCGTCGAGCTGTCTTGTTCACTGCCACTTCAATTAATCCACTGGGCTCGGGCTATGTCGGTATTTTTCGTTCTTCTACAGATTCATTCTTGATTCGATTTCATATTGAAGTCTCTCCATAGCTCGTGTCGTTGAATATGGTAAATAAAAGATTCCTATACATATTAACTTACATTAGACTCCAAACATGGCACTTTCACTTGCAAAAGATTGAGTAGATCTGGCATCCATATATGCATGCTATCTTCAAAGAACTCAGGTAGATCTTGGTAGTTTAGCGAGTAGAATACTTTGCATATTAAAACCAGGGAGCTGTAGATCACTTTAAGTGCCTGCGGGTTGTCACTGTGCTTTGTTCTGAGATCCATTGTTGCCTGAAATTATAAGATGCGAGTTAAAAGACTTCATGAAAAGTAAATCCGACTTCTAAAGACGAATTGCTAAATTAAGTTCTAACCGTATGGGAAATTCACAGGCGAATTTCAGTTCACGCTGAAGCTCTCTACATGGGTTGGTGCGGGGGGGCTTATTGAAAAAAAAAATCAAGTTGAGAGGTTGCAAATACTGCGGTTATGCTCACCACAAACAGATCTGTAAGAGGTTTGGCGAAGTTGTCGAGTACATGCTTGATCTCTTCCCATAGTTTCTGCGACTTGAACTCGTACCTGTACCGCTTGAATAATGAGTGTGCCGTCCGTAGAACACCATTAATTACATAGAAATCACCTGAAAGATTATGGTTATTTTATTATACATTATTGACTTGATGTGGACAACATCGATTTACCTATGCAGGTTGAATGAATGCAAATAAAGGTTGAAAGACTGTCAATTGACTGAGTCGACTGGAATACTTTGTAAAACAAAATGTTGGCTAATTTCATGATTCGCAGTAAAAAGACTTGTTGTGTTCAGTTGCCGTCTGTTTGATAAAATAGTGGTAGCCAGGTGAATAATTAAAAATGCCCAACCACCCACCCAGCCGAGTAATAACCATGTACCCCACTGGGAATCACACCTGCGAATTCCGTTTTGTAAACCTTACGTTGTTAAACTTAAGGGATGGAGGTGCTAAAAATTAAAAGCATGTTGCCAAATATCTTCACCAAAAAAAATTCAAATTGCAACTGCATTGCCTGTTGTTCACCTACTTCGCCTAGGTATACCACCACAGGATATTATTTTTTCCTGTCTCCTTCCGCTTTTCCTTCTACTGGCTAAGTTATCAGCACAGCACTATTGTGGCACCCGAGCAGAAGTAAACCAGGTGGATTTGTATTAGACCAGTGACACCAGATAGTCAGTATTTAAAATCCTGTAGCCTGTGTAGGTCACTAATGTGTCTAAAGGTTTGCCTTCAATTATAAAACCACGACCAACCATTTAATGTAAGAACGGAAACACTCATATGAAAATGTCATTAGTGGTCACGCATCTATGGACTAATCGCAACAGGCGTAACTTAACTTTGCTAATCGAAATAGAATAGCGCATGGGACTACTCTGTGAGTTTCTGTATGTTTATAAGTGAATAAAATGTTAATCTATCTATGTTGTTCTAACCTGTGCCAAATTTGTCCACCATCTCCGGAATGAGATTGGGCCATTTCTCAGGGAAGTCACTTTTTCCGATAATTGAGACTGCATCACTGAACTGCCTCTGGATGGTTTCAGGTGACTTCAGCATAAGAGTTATAATAAGGGTTTTGATTGTTGTGCGATCATTTGCGTGTATCCGGTCTGGAGTGTCTTCTTCCTATAATCATACATAATATCAAGCAAGTATTAACAATATGCTCTAAAAATACTATGTACTGGGTTTGCAACAATTATTCTATTCAGCCATATAGTAAAGTAAATTTATTAGACAGTATTACATTATTTCTATTTGCAACCTGCGATAATAACTACATTAGTCTAAGACTGTGTCGCAGTCATTAACGCCAATCACCAGTAGATATAGCATATAAGGTAGGTACCTCAGCTGAATATTCAGTTAATAGTACTCGACCGCTTTGGTGCTATAAAAACGGGAAATACTACACATAGGTCAAACCTTTCCTTTTCCAACTGAAGACAAGTTTAGCGAACTTCTCACAGTGAAAGAAAGAAAGAAAGAAAAATTTATTTAAACCCATCTCATGACACAAACAATCAGGTACAAATATTACACAGTCGAGACACATACAAAAAATAACATTCTGTTTGCCATCTAATTGTCGGTGTCGCAAGGTGGAGTCAAAAAGGTCTCCAACTCAGCATGGGTTGTAGCCGTTCACTGTAACGCTGGTTTTCAGTGGAGCCTCCAAATGACGCACGGACACTGGTCAACAAATGTACATACAAATAACAATTACAATTAATAGGAGTAATCAGCAAGATGCGATGAGAGGATACATACGTGTATACATCTCTTTCTCTCAATAATAAAATGATCTCCTTAAAAACAATACACCCTATTATATAAACAAACCTACTTGTTATAGAAACAGTATTATGAGTAAATAATGAGTAAATAAAATAATAATAATAAGTGCACAGTGGGATACCACTGACAAAGCTACAAAATGTTCAAATTTTATCTAAACGTTGAAACCTCCAAGGATCAAATGCTTCAGTCAATTCCTAATTGATTAAATTCAAATTTCTAATTTTAAATTCATCTTACAGAATCATCAAACAGAAGCGTTATTCGGTTTCATAATTCTATAATAATACATCCTCCAACATATACACACACAGACACACCCATACCCACACACCACACTCAAGTATGGAAGTAAAGCGGTAAAATTATCTGGGTTAAATACGGTATTTTATGGTAAAATATGGTAATATTCGGTAAAAAAACGTATTAAAGTACTGCTAAAAAAATATCGTGATCCACAACAACAAAAATAGTTACGAAAAATTGGTTGTAAGCCTACTTTACTACAACAAAAAGTTTTTGCAACACCTGCAGTAACATCTTCATAGAACAGACTTGTTTAGGTTCAATTAAAAAAATTATAGATATAACAATTTACCACGGCCCAATTCCTTTTGATGTAGTTCTTAAAGGCAATAGCAGCAGCAACCCTTATGGTCATGTCCACCGCATCCTTGTTGATGAGGTGTAGCAAGAGGATTGCATAGTTCTGATTTACTTCAACACTTTCCAAGAATTTTTCAGCTAGGAATAAAATTGATATTTATTAGACAAATCTGTAATGGAACCCATATTTCTAAGTCTAATCTGATCTGCTCTTCGTCGTCTTTTCTCAGTGTCCATTATCAATACTCTCTGACCACCAATCCAAAAGTCAGTCTGACTGCTTGCCTCTATGAGTATACAAGGAGAATTATAACTACAACCTATTTACTAGCCCTATCTCATGCATGACTCTAGCGATGGTGTAAACGGCATAAAATACTTCCTAATTCCCGCAATGCGTTTTTTTATGAACAACTTGTAGTGGTGACATGTAAGCAGTCATTTGCTGGGTGTTCCACAAATTATATCATATTCCGGTATAATGTAAGCAATGATTATTGTTTGCAATTATAAGTTTGACTAGAAACTATATATTATCTACTTTCATTGCATTGTTTATAAAGACTGCATTATAAACACTATTTGAATGATTTAAAGCAAAACCGGTTTGAAAAAAAATGTGTATTTTTAGGTTATATAGCATATCAAACAAATTAGTTTTACAAATACGACCTTAGCTAGTCATTGAAATTTTATTGCAAAAAGAAATTGCATACATGAAAAGAAACAAATTATGGATGAAATGTTTCATCAAAGTAAACATACCCGGTCGGCGAATATTTGGGTCGGGATTCAGCGTTTGCTGTAAATAATTAGCTAATGTAGCTAAATTATCGTCCGTAACTTCCATCTCTCTTGAAATTTTGTCGCAAAATCTAGAATAAAAATGTGTATTTTATGGAAAATTCAGAAAATTCAATAGAAAACAACACACACCAGAACCCCGTATGTTATATTACTCTATGCAGGGGGGGCACACTTCAAATGTCATCAATATTCATAGCAGACTGCGACCTCTGAACTGCGGTTGACGAACTAACCGTTATTAGTGTTCTGTGGCAGCAGCCGCCATCTTACCGGTGGGTGATGTCATGTCTGTTGTAGGAACAATGGAAAAAAGCGCGGGAACGTTTGAAGGGATTGGCGGTCTTTTTTTCTAAGAAATTAATTTTATCAAAAAATTATTGTAAATCTTGTACAATTTATATACTTTGTACATAATTCATTGGCTGTTAACTTTCTAAGTTGTATATAATTCTGTTTGTTAGGAAAAGTGTAAAAATTGTAAAAAGTTTCTGCGACTTTGTAGCCGAATTTTTTCGCCATGAAGTCGAAGAAGAGAAAAAAAGAAAAGGATGCTGATGCTGCAGTTGCAGCGAAGGAAGATTCTTCGAGCGAGTCGGACTACTCCGATTGCTCGAACAAGGAAAACGATAAGGAGAAGTACACACCATACAGAGTAACTGACTATAGCAGGAGGTACCCTGAAGATAGCTCAGCAGGACACGAATTTATTGTGTTTGTTGAGAGTATCGATGAAAACAAACCCATAGGAAGTAGGGACATGATGTACCTCAGCACCTGCTTCACTAGGTTCATAAAGGGAATAAAATACCTAAAGAAAATGAACAAATATAAAATAGGCGTTGTATTTGACAAGCCTAACTTAGCTAACGCCTTTTTAGACAACAGCACGTTCTTGAAAGAACAGTCATTGAAGGCATCTATCCCAGCTGCGTCGACAGAACTCTCAGGAGTTATCACATCCGTGCCTATAGAAATGTCCAACAAACAAATCTTCAAAGCCCTTTCTAGTACAAAAAAAATTATTTGCATCAGGCGCATTATGCGGAAGGTTAAAAATAACGAAATTTATGATTTCCAGCCAACTTCGACAGTCGTCATCACTTTTGCGTCCTCTACGTCGCTCCCGGAACATGTATCACTAAAAATGTGGAGAATGCCAGTGCTTCCGTATGTACCCCCAGTAAAGCAATGTTTCCGCTGCCTAAGGTATGGTCACTTGGCTAAGTTTTGCAAAAATTCGGAAAGGTGCTCAGTGTGTGGTGAGGGTCATTCCTTTAAGTCTTGTACCGTCCATATTGATAATGCAGTATGTGTTCACTGCAAAGGTGCTCACATCGCCGTCTCTGGGAAATGTCCTATTAAACAAAAAAAAATAATCGAAAATAAAAATAAAGTAATCCCGAGACCTCATGCGGCATTATTCAACGATAATAATTTCCCTTCTTTGAAAAAAACTCCACTTGATCTTTCAAAAATATTATTTTCAGACAGTAAGTTTCTAAATCTACTTACAGAATCTTTGATAAAAATGATTACATTACACAAAACTGAAAATTTCACAATCAATTCCAAAAACATCACTGACATTTTAAAAGAAACTTTACAGACAAATAATAACTCGCAAAATTCACTCCAAACAGTGTAAATATTATGCAGTGGAATGCACAAAGCATCTATCACAATAAAAATATATTCAAAAAGTTTCTTAGTGACCATCAAATTCATGTTGCATTAATTTCTGAAACCTGGTTAAAACCACACATGAAATTTAATATTCGAGGTTACACTGTTGTGAGAAATGACTGCGGTAATGATCACAATGGTGTAGCTATTATAATACATAACAGTTTAAATTTTAATAATGTATATACTCTATATGATGATTCAATTCAAAATATTGTGGTAAAAATACAAATCAACAATAGGTATATATCAATAGTAAGTTTCTACAGTCCTCCAAGTAGTAATCCTCGTTTTAGTAAAAATAAGTTCAATAACTTGGTTAAAAGTATTGCTCAGCCTGTGATAATAGCAGGTGATTTTAATGCACACCACACGGTGTGGGGTTGTGGTAGCATTGACTCTCGTGGCAGAGACATCATTGATGTTATGGAGGAGAATGACTTGGTGCTTTTAAATGATGGACGTCCTACTACTGTAGGATCTAATAGCTGGCGACCAAATGGTCTTGATTTGACGATGGTATCTTCTGGCTTAGCTTTATCTTGTGAATGGAAAGTCTGTGATTCACCTCTCGCTGGTTATCACCTGCCAACTGTAACAGAATATTCTTTGAATGAAACTAATTATTTACCTCGGGGTGCCTGTAGCATTCCTAATCATATTAATCCAAAATCAGTAGACTGGACCAAATATCAAAAGGTCGTAAATGAAATGCTGAAAGGCTTTCCAGTAAATTCTTCTGATCCCATTGATTCCTATAATAGGTTTTGCGAAGTCTTATATTCTGCAGTTGAAAATTCAGCCATCCGTCCAAGATTTCCTACAGTTTTCAATGGTCAATCTAAAAGGAATAAACCACAGGGTGAACGCAAGAAAATATTCTTGCCTCTACCCTGGTGGAATGATAAATGTTCAAAAGCTGTCGATAATTGTAAACAGGCATATGTAGTATTTAAACAAAATCCATCTTTGGAAAATCACATTGCTTTCAAAAGAGCTCAGGCCGTTAAAAAGCTTATAATAAAGAATGAATGTTGCATCGCTTGGAAAGAGTTTTGTTCCTCTATTAATCGCTTGATGCCTATGAAGTTTGTTTGGGATAAAATGAGAAAGTTTAATAAAACTTTTACTCCTAAAAAAAGCTTCCTTTGTGGTGAATGGTTGAAAGACTTTTTATATAAATACACACCTGACAATGTAGAAAACTCCTCTTCTTCTCAGTCTCAAAATATTAGTCCAAGTTTATCTCCTGCAAATTGTTATTTGGTCGATAGTTTTAATATAGTAGAATTAAAAGCAGCTCTGAAATCAAGAAAAAATACAAGCTGTGGATTTGATGGTTTATCGTACAGAATGTTTCAACTTCTAGACACATTTAATTTACATATATTATTGAGCATCCTAAATCTACTGTGGCAATCAAATCTAATACCAAAGGAATGGAAAATAGATTGCTTTGTTCCAATACTCAAATTTGAGAAAGATCCTAATGTGGCTGATTCTTATCGCCCTATTACCCTCAGCTCATGTGTAGCCAAAATATTTGAGCAATTACTTAAGCAAAGAATTGAGTTTTTTGTTGAACATAATCATATATTACCTAGTAATCAGTTTGGATTCCGTCGTGGCCGTTCTGCCCGGGAGAGCCTAATTCATCTATATCTGGACATTGATGGTGTTTCTCAAGAGAATAAAATTGTAGCTGCTGTATTCTTTGACATTGTCGGTGCTTTCAACAATGTAAATCTACAAGTGCTCTCCTCTATTCTGGCTTCTCTTCAATTCCCTGAAAAAATAATTAAGTGGATTTTTAATTTTCTAAATGGGAGAGAGATATTTGTTAAATACTGCAATCAGTTGTTTGGTCCTAGACTATCCTTTAAAGGGGTCAGTCAAGGGGGGATCTTAAGTCCCCTTCTTTTTATCCTGTACATCCACCAGTTGAACTTAGTACTTGGCCCAGATGTAGTCAACCTCCAATTTGCAGATGATTTAGTGGTTTATTGCTCGGGTGACAATGTTCAAGATATTAATAACAAAATTAATTTAGCACTTGGAAAGTTAAAACTTTACTTTAACTATCTTAATTTGGAAATTAGTCATGAAAAAACGAAAGTCGTTGTTTTTCATACATTTTCAACTAAGTCTATAAAAATATACTATGATGGTCACTTGCTTCCAGTAAAATCATCGACTAAATTCTTAGGAGTCTTCTTTCAAACAGATTTTAAATGGAATCAATATGTTAATTATTTGTCAGATAGAGCTTTGAAAGCTTGTAATATCCTTAAGTCTCTGGCTGGTACATATTGGGGCTCTGACCCCAAAATATTGCTATCTTTATACAAAAGCTTAGTAAGAAGTCACTTTGAATATGCTTATTTTTGTTACTCTCACAAGCCTCAAATGGTTGAAAAACTAAACAAAATACAAAATAGATGCTTACGCATTATAATGGGCGCTATGATGTCCACTCCCATCATCTCTATGCAAGTTGAATCAAATATACCTCCATTGAATCTCCGTTTTAAATTCCTTACATTTAAATTCATTTTGAAGTTATCATCTTCGAGTAATCATCCTCTGCTTTCCAAATTGAACCACGCATTCATTGGAAATAGGAGTAATTTTTTTTTAGTAAAAAATTTTTCTGAAATATCACAAGTGAAATCATCTCAAAACCTCTATGAGAGTGTTTGTTTACCATGTTATGATGGCTCTTATTCTAGTAAATTTTGCTATATGAATATCATTGTTGATAGTTCGTTAAAATCCAAAGAAGATGTTTATAATAAGTTGGAGAAATTTGTTGATTACCATCAAGTTTACACTGATGGTGCAAAAAATAATGAAGCTGTAGCTATGGCTTTCTATGATTTACAAGCAAAAAGGGGCTTAGGATATAAATTATCAGAGGCAGCTAGCATTTACACTGCGGAATCTTCAGCCATCCTCGAGGCTCTTGATTATATCGAACAGCAGGATTACAATAAATGGGTCTTAATTACGGATAGCATGAGTGTTCTCAAAGCTCTGGATAACCCTGGACATAATGCTAACACTAACTATATTATTTATAGCATCCGGAACAAATATTATCAACTAACTCGGTCATTGGATAAGGTTATTATTTTGTTTTGGACTCCATCGCATGTTGGTGTCCTTGGTAATGACAAGGCTGATTTTCTTGCCAGATCTATTACTGTTAATTCCCTAAACTCTAATGTCGTTATAAAACAAACTCCCGTACCTGAATCTGATCTATTGATTTGTGTTAAATCCAAATTATTAAAAGACTTTATAAGGCTTTGGAGTCAAATTCAAGAGCACAAAGGTAAATGGTATGCTGAAATCAATGATACAATATCACGACCGTGGTTTAATAAAAGCAAAATGTATTGCAATAGAAAATTCTATACAATTTTGTGTCGTTTGAGATTTGGTCATTGTCGCTTCAATGCACATTTAAACAGATTTAATATTATATCAAGTCCCATTTGTAATTTTTGTAATGCTGATATTCAATCCCTTGACCATATTTTCTTTCAATGCAATAGCTTTTCACTTGCAAGGCTGGTTTTGATTGATCGCCTAATGTGTATTTTCAAAAATGCTGAAGATATTCCGCGCTCCCTTCAGCAACTATTAAAACATGAAGAATGCTATAGGCATATATATGAATTTATTATTTCTTCTGTTGGAGATATCTAAAATAAAATACTTGATCCTACGGATTAAAAAAAAAACCAGATATGGAAAAAAATGTTAATATAGGTAATTACTTAAAGTTGAAAATTGAAGACTTGGCCTTTGGCCTTAAGAGAAACATGACTAAAGACTTGGCCTTTGGCCTATGCGAAACATAACTGAAGACTTGGCCTTTGGCCTTAGGAGAGACACAATGAGGTTCGAAAAAAATAAATAAATAAGACGAAAATAGAATAGCAGAAAGAAAATCAATAAAGAATACTTGGCTTCTAGCCTGAGAAAAATACACTAATAAGACTAAAGAAGACTAGGCTGTATGGGTTTTGATCCCTTTGCCTTCCAACATTGTTGGAGAATAAACCAAAAAAAAAAAAAGTAGGAACAATGTCACATCACTAGTCTATGACGTGTGTGTGTTGTCTGTGGGCGCGCGGTGCGGTAGCTAGTTCTGTCTTGTGTGAAACATGGTGAAAATTAAAAATTACTTCAACATATTGCGAGGTTTCCTTATCCTCTGACCATAACCCTCATCTGGTTATGGGCCCAGAGGCGCGTGTGTGAATTGGAATACAAGGGCGCTGTTTGGTTTGTTCGATTTCGCGATCGAACAACAAGCGGGTTGGAACCGGTATAGGTGTTCAATGGAGGCGTGTGTTTGCGAAGAAAATTATTAAGAAGAGGTGAAGAAGTGTGCAGTACAGTTACGATTGGCGGTAAATGCAGCGTACTGGTAGTGAAGGAAAAATGGAAGGTCGAGCGGAGCATCGGTATGTGGTACTAAATGGAAAGAATTGGGCGGCGTGGAAATTTCAATTGTCAGTTATTTTGAAGGCGAAGAAATTGTATGGGATAGTTAGTGGAAACGAAACGGTTGAGAAATTAAGCAGTGAGAAGGAAATAGAAGTGTGGCAAGATAAAGATAGTAAGGCACAAGAAATTTTAGTGACAAGGGTTGATGAACAGGTTATGTCGTACTTGTCGTCATGTACCACAAATAATGAGATGTGGCAGAGATTAACTACGTTGTATGAGCCATCATCTCAAGTCAGTGTCCATCTTGTACAGCAGCGTTTCTTTAACTTAACTTATGAGGAACCTATGATGAGATTTATTTCTAAACTAGAGGAAATAACTGCTCAACTAAAGAATCTTAAAGAAGCTCCATCTGAAAGGATGATGATCACTAAAATATTAATGTCACTGCCTGATAAGTATCGCCATTTTGTTAGTGCCTGGGAATCTGTACCAGATAATCAACAAAATTTGAAGGAATTAATAGCAAGATTGCTTATAGAGGAGGAGCGGAGCGGCCAGTTACAGTCTACACCTGCTTCGTCAGCGTTCGTCACCAAAAGTAAAAGCAATAACGCAGCTAGTGATAGTGTACGAAAATGTTTTGTGTGCGGTAAACTTGGACATGTAAAGCGTGATTGTCGGCTAAGAAAGTGTTATCGTTGTAATGAAACTGGCCACATGGCAGCAGAGTGCAAGCAGGAGGTAAAATGTTATCAGTGCAATAAGACAGGACATTTGGCTAAAGACTGTAGTTCATCTAATAAAAATTTAAAAAATGCATTTGTAGTCCAAGAGCCCGTGTATACAAATAAAAATAATTTAGAATTTATTATGGATTCAGGTGCCAGTGAACACATGACTTATCATAAAAATTTGCTGTGTAATTTTCATGAGATTGATAAAGAAGTAATTGTTGGGGATGGCAAAAAATTAAAAGTTGAAGGGGTAGGGGATATTCATTTGCTAGCTTTTAATGGCTCAAAGTATGTACCTTCTACAATGTATAATGTTTTATATGTTCCTGGTTTGAATGCAAATTTATTCTCATTGGTCTGTGCAGTAGATCGTGGTTATATGGTACTGTCAAGTGAAAATTATTGTAAATTCCTCTTTGAAGGCACAGTCATGGCGCAAGCCAAACGTGTAAGTAGTTTATATTTAATGGATTTCAAAATTGAAAATAACTCTGATAATAATGATAGTTTTGCTTTATTAAGTTTGTCCACATGGCACGAAAGATTGGCTCATCAGAATTTTAAACATGTCAAAGAAATATTACATAAAAATAATTTAAAATATGAAGGGGAAATTGATCAATGTACATCTTGCATACAGGGAAAACAGCATAGGTTACCTTTCTTTAACAGTGACAGCCGTGCAGAACGTCCCGGGGAGCTGGTGCATGCAGACTTATGTGGTCCAATGGAAATGCAGTCTCTAGGTGGGTCATCCTATTTCTTATTACTGAAGGACGACTACAGTAACTACAGGTTTGTATATTTCATTAAGAATAAGTATGAGACCAAACAGAAAATAGCTGAGTTTCTTGAGCAATTTGAAAATGAGTTTGAGCGCAAGGTTAAGAGGTTCCGATCAGACGGTGGTGGAGAGTTTATGAATAGGGATTTGGAAGGATTGTTTAAAGGGAAGGGTATTGTGCATGAAACTACTGTGGCATATACACCGGAGCAAAACGGGAGAATAGAGAGGGAAATGCGAACCATTGTGGAATCTGCTAGGACTATGATGATTAATGCAAATGTAGGCAAAGAATTATGGGCAGAAGCTGTGAGTAATGCAGTGTATACAATAAATATGTCAGGTTCCAGTAGTCAAAAGGGTAAGACGCCATATGAATTAATATACAAGAAAAGTTTTGATATAAATACTTTGAGAACATTTGGAACTGAAGTATTTGTTCACATACCTAAGCAAAGAAGACACAAGTGGGATCCAAAAGGAAAACAGGGAAGGTTTGTTGGTTATGGGACTAATACGAAAGGATATAGGGTGTGGTTCGAAAATGAATCGGAAGTGGAAACATATAGAGATGTAATATTTGTGCACAGGACGAGGAAACATGAAGCGAAGGTAAAACAAACAGAAGAGGAGAAGGTGGTGGAAGAAGAGGAGATGGTGGAGGAAGAAGAGGAGAAAGTGGTGGGAGAAGTAGGAAAAGTGGTGGAAGAAGAGGATGAAGTGGTCGAAGAACAGGTAGTAGAAGAACATAGAGACAAGAATTCAGAGTTGCAAAGTGAAACGAGAAGATGTGAAAATGACGCAGTCGTAGATATGGAGTATGAAGATGAAGAGTATCTTGAAGAGAAGTGGTTTAGTTCAGACGAAGCAAGAGCACAGGAAGGGAGAACTAGGAGTGGAAGGAGGGTGAGGAAACCTAAATGGACAGATGATTATGAAGTAGGACTGCTAGTGCAAGGAGAAGAGGAGTTAAGCTATGAAGAGGCAATAAATGGACAAGATGGGAAGAAGTGGTTGGTGGCAATAAATAGGGAATTAGAAGCACTCAAAACAAATGAGACGTGGATAGAAACAGATTTACCTAAAGAGAAGAAATCGATTGATAGCAAGTGGGTTTTTAAAATAAAGAAGGACGGAGATACAGAGATTTATAAGGCGAGATTAGTAGCAAGAGGCTTTAAGCAAGAAGATAAGTTTGATAGTTCAGAAATATATGCTCCAGTCGCGAAGCTCCCAACACTGCGTATTTTGTTAGCTGTATCAAGCAAGTACTGCTTAGATATACAACAAATGGATGTTAAGAGTGCTTTTCTACATGGAGGTATAAACGAGGAAGTGTATCTAGAAAAGCCCAAAGGTATGCAAAAAGATGGCCGAGTACTAAGACTGAAGAAATCCTTGTACGGGCTCAAGAAGTCACCACGATATTGGAATGAGAGGTTTGACAGCCTAATGATGCAGGAAGGGTTTATTCGTAGCAAGTGTGATTACTGTTTATACTACAAGCAGAACATGAAATTTTATGTGTTATTATATGTCGATGACATTATCCTGATTTCAGAAGACAGTAGAGAAATTAATAAATTGAAGGAAGTGTTGAAGAATAATTTTGAAATGAAGGACATGAAGGAAGTTTCTAAATATCTGGGCATTAACATAAGTAAGAGTGATAAGTCAATAGAAATTGATCAAGAAGACTATTTGAAAGAGATATTGAAGAAATATAAGATGGAAGACTGCAAACCGGTGTCTACACCGATGGAGTCTGGAGTGAAAATTGAGAAGACTAATCAAGAAAATGGGGAGTTAACAAGAAAATGTAGGAAACTTATTGGTAGTCTCATGTATGCTATGTTAGGTACCCGACCTGATATATGTTATGCTTTGAGTTATTTGAGTCGCTTTCAGGCATGTGCAAATGAGGATGTGTGGAAGGGTTTGAAAAGGATTTTGAGGTATATTAAGGGGACTTTAGGTATTAAATTAGTTTATAAAATAGGTACAGATGAGCATGCTTTGATTGGTTACACTGATGCAGATTGGGGAGGAGACCAAGCAGACCGGAAGTCTACATCAGGCTATATAATGAAGGTATATGGTTGCACAGTTTCATGGTCATCAAGTAAGCAGCAGTGTGTGGCGCTGTCTTCAACCGAAGCTGAGTATGTAGCACTCGCTAAGGGAATTTCTGAGGGTTGTTGGATTAAAAATTTATTAGCAGAGATTAATTTTAAATGTGATAATGTTATTATATTAGAGGACAATCAGTCTGCTATTCATATAGCAAAGAATCCAGAGCATCATAAAAGATTAAAACATATAGATTTGAAATTCCATTTTATAAGAGATAAAGTTGAGAAGAAAATTGTAATTTTGAAGTATATTGAAAGTGAGAAGCAAGTTGCAGATATATGTACTAAGCCTCTAAGTAAATTGAAGTTCGAAAATTGTAGAAGGGAGTTATTTTGAATGTTTTGATTAGATAAGTGCTAAATATAGAGTCAGCAAACAGTGTTCTTTAAAATATGATTTTGTAGTGTGTTAAGAGTAGATAATTGTATAAGTTAGATAGTGATGTACCATTGAGGAAGGGTGTTGTAGGAACAATGTCACATCACTAGTCTATGACGTGTGTGTGTTGTCTGTGGGCGCGCGGTGCGGTAGCTAGTTCTGTCTTGTGTGAAACATGGTGAAAATTAAAAATTACTTCAACATATTGCGAGGTTTCCTTATCCTCTGACCATAACCCTCATCTATGTCGAGCTCTCAGTCAACGTTGATTTCCTTTTGAAAGTTTTTGTAAAAGTTCAGATTTATGTTAATTTATTGTTTGTTTTTGTTATACTTGTTTTTCATAGCTAATTTAAAGAAATTAGTTATGAGAAGTAAAAATTTCCTCATAAACAACAATACCTATATCTAAACCCAGTTTCTACCTATATAATCAGTGTACGTAGGTATGTATAGATAGATTTAATTCCTCAACCAATCGCTGGCAGCAGCACTGTCTATACATGCAAATTTAACCACGGAGTTGCCACTCTTTCTCGGTAAATATACTATACTCTTTGCTCTATGCTTCCAACGGACAGCCTTTTTTTTCCAAGTGGCTTGGTTATAAGACCATTAAGCCATGCCTTCTTCTTCTTATTTTTGAGGATGGCAACCAGTCAACCTCACTGTCGAGGGACATTATGCCCGTTTCGTCTCGCATAAGTTGAAAAAAATCTCCAATTTATTCTCACGGAGGACGCGGAAGTTCACACTATGATCGAATCAAAAAGGACTGGATTCTCATTATAGATATCAAACAATCTCACCCTAATTATAAATAATATCTATTATGGTTATTTTCGAGAATTTGATTTTTTTTTATAATCATGAATTCTGGAAAATTTAGTTTCAGCCCTGGCATACGAAGGAGCTGGTTATGTCCAGGTATGATTATCATATCTCACACGCTCAACTTATCTTGTACCGTTAACTCGGTATACGTCTATCTTATTTTTATTAATTATCTTATTTGAATTTGCGAGTTTTAATTGTTATTTAAGAATCATAAATAATGCAGAAACAATCTATTAATAACTATCGGCGAATATGATGACTGGGCATAGGTCAGCTGTGTGGCTGCTGGCCGAGTGCATTGGCCTGCTAGTAACGTCTAGTCACGGTCAAGCCATGCTTCAGTAAAGTGGCAGAATGCTTTACAAAGATTTTGGCGGCTTCTTGTGGGAACCTGAAAGCTTCGTTACACACTTTAATTTACACTTCCCTTCACTTGTACACCGTCACTAACTTTTGTTGCAGAATATTCTGCCATTATTAAGCTTCAAGAGTCAGGATGTACCTCTGAGTACTGAAACATATGGAGATGGTCTATTATTCTATATGAACAATCAGTTATACAAATATGATGGAAATCGACATTGTAATCATGAACATATAGCCATCTCATTTTCACTAACCTACAATAGTCCACGTAAAAAGAGACAACAATATATTTGTATGAACTATTTTCGGCAATACCAAAAAGTCACGTCATAGAAATACCTAACTGCGGCCGGTTTGACATTTTTGTTTCTCAGTGTGACAGGTACGTAGGCTGTCAACGAGAGTTGTTTTGCAGTGTTTTGTGCCAGAATTGTTTTAATTTGTGACTTTATCGTGTTCCAAAGTTCATTATAAAGTGAAAGAAAATACAGGGAACATGTCTAATAGCAGTGTTTTTGGTTACGGCATCAAAAAAAGCGAAAATCGACCAAACATATAATTACACCGGTACGTATTAGTATTTAGCAAAAATACCAAATAATACATCAAAAGCCATATGTTTTTGCTTTCTTATAAATAGTTTACGAATAATTCATAACGAATTTAGCTTAAACTACGTATTTTTGTGGGTTTTGATAGTTAATTTAGGAAGTCTAAAACAGTTGCTTTTTGTCGATAGAGTTGCCCTTCAAGCCATTTTTCATATCGATGTTTTCCAGTGTGAATTGTTGTGTAATGTTCCTATACCGCTTTTTTTCGTTTTAGGTTGCCTAAAAATTATCGAAAAAGAAAAATGTGGCTGGATGCAATAGGAATGGAACATTTAAAGATACATGTGAGGTCAATTTTCATTCGATTGCTCTTCACGGCCTTCCGGGATGTTGCCCTACCGTCACGAATCTTTATAGTGAGTATTTAATTTTTAGTTATTACTAGCAAACAGCCTCGTAGCTTTGCTCGCTTAGATTTACAAACTTTGCCACCCTCTTTTTCTTACCAAATTTCAGCTTTCTAAATACAGTATTTTTGTCTGGGCGTTGATAATCATAATCAGTCAGGACAATCAATTTTATAAGTATCAGTTTTATCTGAAATCATGTTCTGTATTTATAGAACATGAAAATAAAATTCATCATCATTATCATAATCAGCCGAAAGACGTCCACTACAAATACATTAATGAATTAATTTGTTTAAGTGTCATTTTGATTTCCAGGTTCAGGACCCAACACTGAAAACAATTAAAAAATTAAATATGAAATGTGAAAAATACAAGAAGAAAATTAAAATTTTACATGACGAAAATAGAAGACAGAAAATATACCCCATATATTATACGTCCATAATTGAGGGTGGATGATACTCGTCCATGGAAAACCGTCAGTGCCACTTCTTGCAATGTTATACTACTTTATCTACATAAACCAACTACACATTTGTCCAGTCTTTCACATATATTTTCAATATGGCAGATAACAGAATGCAAATTGCAGAATTTGTTACTATGTAGTCCCAGATATTTCGTTGACTCTACTTCTTTAATTTGCTCTTTATTATACATTATATTAAGATGAATGTCAGTACCTCTAATTGTTCTAAATAATATAAGTTTTATTAATGTGATGATGTGTATAAATGATGACGACCTGTTTGGTATAGTGGTCAGAAACTCTCCTACTATAACAAAAGATCGCGGGTTCGAATCCCGCTAGGGGCATATGTTTGTATGATGAATACAGACATGTGTTCCCGAGTTATGGATGTTTTTCATTTATGTATGTATTTATTTACAAAAAAAATGTATTTGTGTAGTTTATCAACCATCTGGTATCCACAACACAAGCCTATAGTTGCTTAAAGTGGAACTAGATGGCGCTGTGTGTATGTTTAAGGATATTTATTTATTTATTATTATCATTATTATAATGTTAATTTTAAAATTGATTTTATGCAGCCAGTCACCCACGGTAATTATTCGTATTGCATTCCGTGATGGTATGTTGCCTGGAAGAGATCGCCGAGATAAGGCTGCCTAATTTATAGTATCTATAAGATCATTAAATGTACCTTCCTTATTTAAACAATAAAGCGTAATTGATTGATTGATAACATTTTCTGTATCTTTGTTGATTGGATTGTTTGTAAAATTGTAGGTATTTTATTTATGGAATTCTAAAACGTTCAATATTATCTTTGATATCCCTTGCTGTATAAATAAATATATATTTGCAAATAACTCTTTGTTTTAACACCCTTTTACATAGTGACAAAGTATAGAAATAGGTACAATACCATTTTGTAGTTGAGATCATGTTAGAGTCTGAGCGGAATTTGTCGATAATTGTGACAAGATTTCAGAACTTGTCGGTCAGCCGTTTATAAGATACAGGGGTGTATTGCTGGCCGTGCCAAGATGAGAGCTCATCCTGCCAGGCCACTTTAATATTTCCAAAACTCCAGAGGTTCTAGCGAAAATTGGATTAGACCAGCAATTTGTCGATATTTTTCACAAAACACTCGTTACTTAGATAGATTCAAATTATTAATGTGAAGAGTGAAGTGTAATGAAGAGAAATATAGAGTTCCTTTTTCGATGTACAGTCGCGAACTATGAAACTGAGAATATCTACAGAACTTGGCATCCATTTAGATCTCAATTCTTTTGTCAGTGAAATAGACAATCACATATTATATGCTAACAAGTCCCATTTTAACAATTACGTTTTCGATGAGACACAAATTATGTATCTAAAAAGATATCGATGTACCGTGGGGCACCACTACAAAAAGGTGCCATTTTTGTTTCTCAGCAAGTTTAGGTATACACGCTTTTTTCGTAGGTAGGGCATCTCCATATGTTTCAGTACTCAGAGGGATGTACAAATTATAATAATTATAAACAAATGCAACTTCACTCGCCGAGATCCAGCCAAAAAGCCCATCTTGCTAGTTTAATACACCGACTACCATGTGTTGCTGTCACTAGTCATTAAGAAATTGTGGGGAAGCTATTGGACTGAAGTCAGTAAAGAAAAGATAAAATGGTACGCAGAAATCCAAGTAAGCCCGCCCTCCCAACTTTGGTACCACAAAAATATCACTGTAAACTCCAGGAAAATCACCGCTATCTACCGCATAAGATTCGGCCACTGCAAAATACGCTTACATCTGAAACGACTCAATCTCGATGTATACCTACGGATTTTTGGCGGGATCTCGGCGAGTGAAGTAGCATTTTTCTTTATAATTCTTATAATTGGTGCATTCTGGCTTTTGAAGCTTAATAATGGCAGAATATTGTGCAGCAAACGTTAGTGATGGTGTACAAATGAAGGGAAGTGTAAATTAATGTGCATAACGAAGCTTTCGGGTTCCTTTTTTTCTTTCTTTCTTCTCTTTCTTTCTTTTGTAAAGCATTCTGCCACTTTACTGAAGAATGACTTGACTATGACTAGACTCTGTATACACCAAGTATACGACGAATTACTTGTTTTGACTGAGACTGACTTATAAACTAAATAAGAAAAATAAGACATGGCTGTTATGGGCTTAGATCCCTTTGCCTTCTCCGAGAGGAGAGAATAAAACTAAACAAAAAGAAAGGCTTTTTGGCGGGAACTCGGCGAGTGAAGTAGCATTTTTCTTTATAATTCTTATAATTTGTGCATTCTGACTTTTGAAGCTTAATAATGGCAGAATATTGTGCAGCAAACGTTAGTGATGGTGTACAAGTGAAGGGAAGTGTAAATTAAAGTGCGTAACTGAGCTTTCGGGTTCCCACAAGAAGCCGAAAAAATCTTTTGTAAAGCATTCTGCCACTTTACTGAAGAATGACTTGACCGTGACTAGACTCTGTATACGCCAAGTATACGACGAATTACTTGTTTTGACTGAGACTGACTTACAAACTGAAGAAATAAGAGAAATAAGACATGGCTGTTATGGGCTAGATCCCTTTGCCTTCTCCTAGAAGAGAGAATGAAACAAAAAAAAAAAAAAGAAAAAGGATGGATACGGAACAATTCTCGCGCATTCGACATTTCTCTGTCGATAGACATCCATAGATCTGTCGCTTTTGTACATGCTTGTAAGTGTGAAAGAGATAGACATACCAATGTCTATCGGCAGTGATATGTCGAACGCGCGAGAATAGGGGTCCTGTACGGGTACGGAACGGATTGATTATCTGAGTAATCTGTGGTTCAGATCGATCGATTACTTGAAATATTTATTAAAAATTAATGGTACTTCCTTTAAATAGAGACTATTGGTGGTATTTTATTACACTAGATCTAAAAGTTAGTGATGATATCCTATTTAAGTTGATTATCACAATGAAGAAATGTGTCTATTGTGATCATATATCAAAGAAGACATGTTGAGTTATCAGCTCTCCGAAATGGCAGATGATGTCGAATCGACAGTAGCATCTAAATTGAAGAATGAGGTATGTATTCATTCTTCTAGTGTCTAGAGCAAAATATATGTAATGTGTGTTTATTCATTAAGGAATAAATGGGTACCCATTGCTCATAAGTAGAACAAAGAAAGGTTCTAAGGATCCGAATCTAAGGATGCTGAGTGTGCTACCACAGAATTAATATAGTACTCTACTGCGTGTGAGGATAAAACCTAAACGGATTAACTGATTTCGAAGTGCATGATATCGTTAGTGTCATTACATTTTTTTGTAAAAAATCCAACATGGCGCCCGCGTAATACAAAATTATCCTGTGAAGGTTTTGGTTTGTTATTTTATATGACAAAAAAATATGTATCTGCGGCAATAAAAATGCATATTCTCTTTTTGTGCAATAAAGTGTATTTGTATTGTATTGTAAAAATATGATGGATTGGATAGATGACACTTATCAACTGTCGGTACACTTCAACACGAATTCGGGTAGCAAGATACCACAGTATTACAATATCTTCCTACAGTAGCGCAACGCCTTTGATGTCGCGCGATGCCGCCGCCGGCGTAGGTACTTACGCTGTCACACGCAAATATGCAAGGTTTGATTATGAAATTTAACTATATAATGTATTTTATATAGTTAAACTTCATTTAAGCGCCGCTCGACTCCCCTCGAGTGCCCCTTCGTTGCCCTGCGTAAGTACATTCGTTTCGCTACTGTAGGGAGTTTGTAATACTGTGACGATACTAAACCCAACCCCTTCTTGGCACTCTATTTATCCAATGTTATTAGGTGGGGGCAGTTCTTATGTAATTCTTCATTGTGGCCATCCACAGCCAAATGGTTCATTACTATTTACTATAAGGCTTTTGGGGGAGGCCTATGTTCAGCAGTGGACTTCGTGTGGCTGATATAATAATGACCCACAGCACTATAGAAAAAGGGGGTTATGCTTTCCATATTCTGTCAAAAAAAAAGCAGTACAGTTACCAGTACAAAGAACATTTTTCTTTTCAGAGTATTGAAAATGACTCCCTCTGCAATATGTGCTTTAATACGGTTTTATCAGAGTCTCAATGTGTAAAGGAGGAATGTGAAGATAGTACGGATCCACTGCTTCAAGAAATCCTAGAACCTAAGGAAGAAGCTCTAGATGAGGTAAGGTATTGTTAAATTAATTCCAAATGCTTTTATAAATATAAGTTGAAATATATCAACTTCCAGGTACCAGTGTTTCCTCAGTAACCTCGTGGGCTATACAATCAGCAAGTCTGAGTGTGGCTGGTGTATGAGTCTGTTTTATATTATTTTTGAGTCCTGATAGTGATCATATTGATGTTCAATACTATTCAATACATCTGTCTGTACCCACAAGAATCGGCTATGAGAATTGCTCTCCATGGGTTCAGATCTAAACACCACCGACCGAATACATAGAAGTTACAATTCTCTTTTAATGTAGCTACTTACAAAAGGTTTACAAGATGAGTGTACAAAATCGTAATTCATAGATGCTAACAAATTAGTACTTTTACCATTGTGTAAACCCATTGTATGTGCCGAATTTAGTGCATGTGCTTTTTACCTGTAAGTGATTGTTACACTTAACTGGATCAGATTACTTAATATTTTTTTAAAGAGACGTGTTCTCTTTAAAAAATTAAATTTAAAAAAATAAACATTTTTGTCTACAAAGTGTTGTAAGCATTTGGTAATCAATATGAATTTGGCTGTAAATATGACAAACATGAATTAAGCCTCTCATGAAATTCCTTCAGAATGGGACCATCAACCATGTTTCTGAATAAAGTAACTAGAGGAGTGTTAATATCCTCAGAAAAAAGAAGTAGTATGAACTGCACCATTTTTAAAGCAAATTTGATAAATAATAAACTTTCATAATTTTGTACCTGTGAATAATAAATTTTAAAGACCATGTGAAAACAAAATGCATATGTGAGCAATAATAACCACTCAACAGTGCGGCACGCCAGCCAAAGTCTACTGTCCGCTGCGCGCGGTCACATTTTTGTGCTGCACGTACAGTGCCTTTATTAATAAAAACCTTCATATCTGGTAAACTACAACAGCTATAGCAACACAAAAAATACGTATAGGTGTAGCATTAGATTAAAGCACTATAAAAGAGAATACCAAAAATGTTATTCTAAAGTACTTCTTCTTTTGTGTAGAGGCAAGTTTCAAATTTTATTCGACCAAAACTTAGCCACTCTAACACCATTATCTGTGGCGTTTAGGAGGTCGTCAAAGTACTAAAAACTGCATAAATATTATCCTCAGTAAAAAAAAATCGCTACTATTCTCTAACTTTAAACTTAGTGATAAGTATCTTTCCTTTGAAATGACACCAAGATGTCTGTATTTAGTTAATATTTTGTAGCAAAATAAATCAAAACAAACTACCTACTCCACTATAATTTTGACATGGCCTTCAACCCGCTCAAGGACGAAAACCTGTGGAACATGTTCAAGTTTATAGCATCCCTTATCAAATCCTATGTATTTCTATCAGAAAAGTGTATGAATATACTTAATAATGAAATATAATTCATTACTATTATTATTCGTTAGGCAAAATGTAAAATTATCAACAAGACGCCAGAACTGCCTTTTACTCACACATGAAAAAAACCATGAAAATTGATATTGAAATCAAACTACAAACTGTAATAATTATGCATAATCGTAAAGTACTAATCTTCACGATCCTTTTGATATATGTATAATAATCCCAGAAATATGTAATTAAATTATAATTAATTTAATTATTATTATTATTATGACATAAAATTGGAACACTGTTCTAACACTACAGATAACTGAACAAACTAACTTTGACATTTTTTTGTCTATGAAAACAGCCGAATACTGCCCATAATGGGCAGATAATTTATTAGTGGTTACACTGAATTTTTTTCCCAAACAGTTTCAACTACAGATAATAGGAGGAATTGTTTCGAACCGCATGCAGATTGCGCGCTTTGGTTCCAGTTGTAACCTCGGACGGTTGAGTGGATTAGTAGACTAACCTCATTTGTACCTACAAAATAAAGATGTTTTTTTTTTACTTTTACAAATTTTCTATAACTCTACCTAGTACATACATAATAAGTACAATAATAGAAAATTAGTAAAAGTAAAACAATCTTTATTTTGTAGGTACAGTCGGAAACAGCTAAATCTTTATTATAGTTCCTTGTTGATTTGAAAATAGCTACATTTGAAGTGACCCCAATAAGCAGCAAGCTAATGAAATTAAGTAAATCCACACAAATGCACAATGCACTAGAACGGTTCTACTAATAAAAGTTACCTTAATGTGTAGCAAAATTTTATATCACCTCACATTGGTCATTTGATGTAGTGGTTGCAGACAGTATATAGATTTTTTTATTGTGGGATAAAAATCTATATCTGTAAATCTAAGATTTTTTTTCTATTTATTAAATAATAATTCAATTCTTTGGTTTTTGGCATCTCTTCGAATTTTTTCTACGGGTCGTCGTTGTCGGGTGACATAGAATATTAATGTTTAGCCAAAATTACCACAGCACTGCTCTCGCAATTTGCGGTGCCCCTACAGGGTATTACATGTTTAGCTCAAATATTGTAATATTACGGCTACAATACTACAATCTAATATTTAAATAATTTTTTTTTTTTTTTTTTTAATAAAATTGATTTATTGTGTAACCATAGTTTACAGAACCGTATTTCATTGCTGATATTGTTAATTCTAATATGATATAACCTGGACAATAGGGATGACTAATAAAAACTTAAGCTTAATGGGATGAGGAATATCAGGGGGAGGAATATCAAATAGGGAAGAAGACAATTTAGAGCAGTTGAAAAATGTGTGATCTGGACACCCTTCATCGAGTCCACACTGGCATAATGTAGTATCCCATATTCTAAGTTTAGCAAGAAACACTGAAGAGCAAAATGCCAAAGGCGTAAAGGACATATAGTGGACGTGATTTAAATATTGTGTGTTCTAAAACGGCAAGTCAGTTCAGTTTCCCTCTAGTAGGAACTGGTGCTGAGCAATAAGCTGAGGTTCCATTGCAATAATGAAAAAAAAAATTTTTTACTGATAGACTTGTACTTTGTATTTCAGCCTCTTATTACATATGAATTATCAAAGGACAATCTTATGAAAGAAGAATACATAGAAGAAGAACATTTAGAGGAACAGTTAGAAGAAGAGGAATCTGCTGAAGAGGAGCAAATTGACAATGAAGACGCCCCTAAAACATCTGCAGCACCAGCTAGCAATTGCTTGTGGTGTCAAAAGTCGCTTCTCAATACAACTGAACACTCACTGCCAGAGGGCCCTGAAAGGGAAATTATCGCAACGAAAATACAACCTAGAAAGGTAATTTTGCTTTCATATTCAAACCTACCCCACTGGAGGGTCATCAAACATCCCAGCCACTATTTCTGCAGTGTGGACTTCCATCACAACACAATGAGTAATACCATACCACAATACCTACCACTAGAGGTACACCACAGTAGGCTTCTTCTTATGTGTTGGGATAAGGAGCAAGTGAAATTAGAGGCTCAAAATGCATTTCTTAGTCCTCAGTGAGAAAAGACATGTGTCACTCCTATGTGACAGTTTCTTTTAAACTCGTATTAATCTCATTCTCACTATCATCTCTACAGTTTTCTTCTTTCACTTTGATTGTTATTATATTTGTACCTATGGCCTGATATGTAACACATATGCCAAATTTAATAAGCTATAATATGAGAATGAATATTTCCGTTATCTTACTTTTTCTCCCACTCTGCGTAATTCTTAAAACAGCGACACCACTATGAATTAAAAAATAATTTTATTGAAACGTTTATATCTCTCAATCAGTTATTTTCGATGTTCACTGTCGTAATTATTATTATTTATAATATATAGGGTCTAACAAAACTTTGGCAATTGCACGTACATGACAATAAAATAATATATTGATTAAAAAAACTAGCCTTAAAAATTGAGTTTCCGAGTAAAAAAATTAAATGTAAGTGCAAATGAAAATACAAATTAACAGACTTACTTCATTTCGATTTCGGCGTCTTCAAAGATACCGCTCCGCGGCACGTATTTGTCTAATGTGGCAAAGTACTTAGAGCGCGCGGCCATTATGGTCCAACTCACAAAAGTTACATTTCTAAATTTTATTTTTTGAATAACATTTTGTTAACTTTAATGTTTTATTTTTTTTCGTAATAGGTACATCCTATACATACACTCTGCAACGTTTGTCGGGTTAATTTTGTTAGACCTTATATAGTAGAAATAAGAATAATTAAGGCAGTGAACATAGAAAATAACTGATTGAGAGACACAAACTTTTCAATAAAATTACTTTTTACTTTGTAGTGACTGATTCTGTGAAGTGTGTTGTGTGTTTGTTAAAAGTTTTTTTTATCTGAATTTAGACTAATGAACATACAAATTAATAATAATCCTGATAACATGTCTTTAATAACAATTGGCACTAGGGACATACATTGATCCTTAGTTTCAAATGCGCTTTCCTCAGTTTGCGAGCCATCATCACTTCACTCTGTAACATAATTCTCTTGTAAACAAACAACTTTTGTAATTTTGAACCACTGGAGCCTTATTTCGTCATCCGTTCAATTCGACTAGCCATGTTTGCAATCAATCAAACTTGTGTACTAGTACTTGGTATTCTATATTCTAACACTCTTCGCGCCTCTATTTAGATGGTTCCATATCATTCATTATATGTTTTATAATCATTTTGGAAATTAACATATAATAAAAGCATGAGCTTTGTTGGCCTCATATGAGCGACAAAACATCAATCTTCGGAACAATCAATTAGAATTTTTTAAATTTACAATGTATTTATGAAGACCCCAAGATTTTTTTTTTATGAATAATTTGGAACTTATTTGCTTGTAAAGTCTCATTACAAATCGTAATATCTCCATTTTAATGGAAAACTCGATACTCTCAGAATCATTTAGTATAATGTGGGTGACTGTACTATCGAGTCTGAATTTCGTTGTCTCATTTCAGATATGCCGTGGAAGCAAAGTTTGCGAAGTCTGTTGGGAAAGAGCCAGTTCTATAAGTAGGCTCGGTGATCTAAGCCCTCCAACCAAGGGTGAAACATCAGTACCCACCTGTTTTAAAACTTCCGGATTAATAGTCCTACCAAATTATAGATTTGCCGCGGCCACGAATAAGCGTTGCTTCGTCCCACATTGTACCGATAAGACTGACAAATCGAAAAAACTATCTGTGATGCCACCATATTTACGTAAGGTGCTACTAGAATATCATCATTTGTTCGTGCCACAGGGCGCTGTTGTGTGCCATGAACATGGCAGAGAGTACTACCGTGATTGGACATTCCTCAAGGATAAACCGTACAAAGAAAAAGTTAATGCAAATGAAATTGTGACAATGCTGAATTTTCTACGCGAAGATCATTCTTGAGCGCTCGCTATTATGCTTGATGCAGTCAATCAGAGTATATGAATATCTCCACCCCCGATGCCGCCCGGTCGCTGATACGGTTGCTGATGCCGTTTGTGGCGCTGGTTGGGTTTTTAAATTTTTCCATCCAGATTGTTGTTGAATTTAATCCAGCACCTAAATTTATTACAAACTTTATTTGGCGTGGTCTCTAACAATTTCCGGTAATTTTAATCTTCAAATAAAAATCAAACTTTGAAGGTGTTAATGTTCGTTATTCAGTTATACAAAAGTTGTAAGCGGTCAAGCTAATATGGCTTTCATGATTGTCAAGGACAAGCAAAATTAGATTGTCAGCAAATGGCCGAGTAAAGCTTTTCAAATGCTAAAGCCACTGAACTATTCTTCATTATTCCACCCAGATTCGATGCTATCATTAGAGTTTCTTTGTTTCATTAGCACTGGGTTCATGCTTTTCCTCTGAAAATAAAAAATGGTTGAACATGATTGCCATTTGCGCTCACATGCATTTACAACTGCTGTCAAGGCGCCTCTTTCAGCACTTGTGCTCTTTCCAACTTGCTTTGGGCCTTTAGGCGCAACCATTTTTGAATTTCTTTAGACAGTGCTAATGCCAGTTTTGTCAACATTATATACAGGGCGTCCCAAAGTTATGGGACATGAAGGGGAAGTACCTTAAATATTGTAGATAGTGAATTTTGCTCAAAGAAGACTTTATGTTATTTTTAAAAGTTAGTAATTCTGCATTCATAGATTTTCTAAAAATTACTTGCTTCGGCTGGGAATCGAACCGACTTAAATGTGAAAAAAAAAACACCCTACTTTTATGATGCCAATCGAAAGAATAGCTAAAAAATAATAACTCTGCCTAAGTAACATAGTATTTTAAAAGAAAGGAACAACATAAAATGATTGAGTCAAATTTCAAGAAAGTTATTTATTGCTAAAGTGATTTCTTCTTTTGGGGATACGTGAAAGATATGCTATACAAAAAGCGATACGAGAACGTAGGCGAGTTGCAAACAGAATTGTGCCATATCACATCGAGTGTTCACCATAAAATGATTAGAAAATCAACAGGCAGCGGGCTCATTAAAAGATTGGCGATTTGCGTAAGACAAGAGGGATCACATTTTGAGCATTTAATTAATTAATTTACAAAAAAATACCTACTTAATTGACTACGGCAGTTTCATGTATGTTTTTTATTTGATTAAAATGATTAATTTCACGTTGTTCCTTTCTTTTAAAATACTATGTTACTTAGGCAGAGTTATTATTTTTTAGCTATTCTTTCGATTGGCATCATAAAAGTAGGGTGTTTTTTTTTTCACATTTGAGTCGGTTCGATTCCCAGCCGAAGCAAATAATTTTTAGAAAATCTATGAATGCAGAATTACTAACTTTTAAAAATAACATAAAGTCTTCTTTGAGCAAAATTCACTATCTACGATATTTAAGGTACTTCCCCTTCATGTCCCATAACTTTGGGACGCCCTGTATAGCGTCTACATCTCTTTAAAATGATTATTCAGCAGCTTCTGCAATTCTTTGGAGTAGCAACTTTTTCGTCGGGTGAACGGGCAGGCCACGAAATTGTACCACCCCGCCCAGTCCACCTATCGGGGTATTCTCTATTGAGAAACTCTCGTACTGTAAGAGTATAATGCCCTGGGCAGCCATCTTGTCGATACCACATGCTGCCGTAAATGTTTAATGGCAGTTCTTTCAATAAATGATTCTGTAAGAAGCTCAAATAAACCTGGACATTTAAGTTCTCCGGCAGCTCCATTGGACGAATAACTTGACCATTCAAAATCCCGTCCACATGTTTACTTTAAACCGGTACTGCCATCTGTCTTCCCGCATTAAATATGGATTTTCCACGTGCCATTCATGCAAATTGTGGACGTTTTAAAATGTTGATTCATCGGACTATGAAATTCTTTCAAAGAATTTCGGGTCCTCGGCAACATGGTTCAATAAAATCGCACTGTCTCTGGGTGGTCTCGGGGTAGCAGACTTTGTAGGTACTCGTTGTACGTACACGGTATGGATATAACTCGTTTTTTTTATAAAATACGATGTGCAGTACTTTTCCGGACTCCAATGTTCTCTTGAATTCTATGTACTGAGATACTTGGGTGTTCTTCAACTGCTTGCAAGATTTCGGCCTCGTAGAGCATGACGGGTGTTCCCTCGCTCACCATTTGACTAGGGAATCGACCCTCTGAGAATGACCGCTGCACATTAATAAACACTCGATGATCGGGATGACGCTCAGCGTTTGGGTATCTTTCACGATACATTCTAGCTGCAACAATGCATAAGCATTCTCCATAAATAAAATGCATGTTGGCGTATTCCTGTGTGATGAAATGGCGTGATAACACACTACATGTTTGTAAGACGCTCTTTGGATCTGAACAACACCCGGCTGTGTACCTTCAGAACTCCCAACATCTCCCGGCAGCCAGCTAAAATTTCTTCGCACCTATAACACAGAGTGTAACCCAGTGTCCATGCCGCCTTCTTCACAACATACCGCTCTAACTCTGACATGGCTTGCCCCGGATGACATCCAAAAAAGAATTAGGATGAACTAGGATCACAAGCAATCAACAACCTCCATCTCCACCGTCGATATATGAGTGCCTACTTCCGCCGTCAACCGCACTGAAGCTACTTATTAAATGGCACTCAAAATTATGGAATGTACCATTGGCTCAGCACTGGCAGGATCGCCATGCGATGTGGGGTGGTAGTAAAGGAAACTTGTCTTGACATCTTATGACTTAAATCCATTCACTGGTATCTTATAAGCTAACTGTTATATACTAGAAAGAAAGAAACTGTTTATTCGGCACTTCAACACATAAACAACTGAATAAAATAATAGTACACTCACATAAGTGTCGCAGCAGCGAAAGGAAAAAAGGGAGCTTTATGCTGAGCTAACATGCTATAGTCTAACTTATCTTTACAGTGTCTATTCTATCTTCTTAATCTACGAACACGCTGATGATGCCATCTCCACCATGTGCACACTACCATAAATATAAAGCTACTTACATCTTAAAGTTGTCAAAAGTAAATTTTTTTGCTTGTGGTAGGGAACCCAAATCCAATAGAGATTTCGATGAGCTAAGTTGAGGCAGCCTTCGAAACTTTAATAATTATCTTTCCTGTATTTAATGATCTGTTTTTTTCACCAAATGGAGGTCTCTAATGATCAGTGGTTCCGGTGTTGCAGGGATTTTTTATGTGAATGACTTATTAGGTCTGAAGAGAGTGCTGGGCTTTCCATTGGGTCCTAAAAATGGTAATTGTACATGCTTTTTAAAAATTAATATCTTAAGTCTTGTAATTTTTCACTTGTGACTACACGTCCAAAAATTCCTCCTGTGAACAAATTTACTACGGTGAAGTGTACCATTGTCTTAAAAACTTTCCCAATTAATAGGATCCCTAAAAAGGTATAACACTTCTAACTGGTGCTTTTAGCTGCAAAGATGTTATTGTGAAACTGACAAAGGTTTTTTTTTTATGCACAACGGGTTGGTACTTGACCTCAATCACACCTATTTTTGTGTATGAATGTAGGTATGAATTGAAGTTATTATTTTTTTTACAAAATTATACCTCTGGTGAGGCCGTAGTTATTTCAGGCATTTTTACACAAATAAAAAACAAATTACGAATTGTTTATTTCAAAAATTATAGCAAATGTCCAAATTATTTTCCTCGCGCTATGATGCACACTACAACCTCTATATGAATGAAGCTGTTCTTTCTCTTCTCCGTTTCTCTCCACGGCACTTTGGATGCGGTCGCGTATTTCTTCTTGTATTGTCCTTATGGGCCGTTGGTAGACTTTATCTTTCATGTACTCCCAAAAAAAAAAAAACTGCAGGGGCTTTAAATCAGGAGACCGCGGCGGCCATAAAATCGGACTTAAGCGGCCGATCCATTTTTCTGGATACTTCGTTCAAGTATTGTCGCACCACAGTCGCAAAGTGTGCGGGATACCCATCATTTTGCAGCCACATTGTTTCTCGTAGGGATGCGGGCACGTCTCGTACTAATAATTGTCGCAATTCATTTCGTAAAAAATTACTGGTCAGGGTTCCTGGCAAATCAAATGGTCTTATTATTTCACCATCGATTATTCTGGCTCACAAATTAATTTTAAGTTGGTATTGACTTCTGTCCTCTCTCCTTAAGTCGGGATTTTCTAGATGGTAACTATGTAAATTGTGCAAGTTAAGGTAGCCATCCTTTTTACATACCGACTCATCGCTTGACAAACTTTTCTTAAAAAATTGGGGATCCTCACGAATCATTCGCAACATACGCTGGCAAAACGTTACTCTCAGAACATAGTCCCTCGGCTATAGTGATTGGACACGTTGCAATTGGTACCTTTTCAAAGTTCTGTGCACCGTTGTTCTTGGCACATCGGTGCTTCTTGCTACAATGCGAACTGAAGTTGACGGATCTTCTTAGAATTCGCGAACCTTCGTCGTTCACTTGACGTGATTGGCCCTCAGTACCACCACTACAGCACCAAGGATCCGACCTTCAGAGTAAGAGTTTACTTATTTAGTAAGAGATACCTTTCACTATACAACGCTGCAGCTGCACTGGCATTGCCTCTACAATCCCCATAAATAAATTCATATTGGCATACTCCCGGGGCGTGTAGTGGTGTCGAGGCATTGTAAGTTTTCTAGCAACACTCAAAACACGAAGAAAATCACCTGAGGCCAAATTAGAATGTGGTATTTCATCCACAGAACAATATTCGTCGGTATCATCACCTGCAGATTCTGCCCGGAAATTTTATAATAGATTAATTAGGTACAGAACTTACCCTCAGAAAATAATTCGTTTCACTTTAGAATGCACCTTAAAAACCACGACTAAGTATTAAATATTACGCTATTAGGGGAAAGTGGTTACCCTTCGTACGCTTTTTAGATTTTATTTTTTTAATTTATGATTAATAATCGAATTTATCTAGTTTATAGACCTAAGTATAACAAATATATTGTAGTTTGTTACCAAAAAGTCCGACACTATTATGTTTTTCTACGATAAGATATTTGTACGAACTTGCCCCACGTACGGGGTACGTTCGTACAGTAGGTGGGGTACTTTCATACGCATGGGGTAGATTCATACAGGGTAATTAAAAAGCCTATTAAAGTCGTTAAATTTTTATTAATTATTATAAAAATATGTATTTCTCAAAGAACTAACTTAATAATATTTGACTTGACTCATAGTCGATAAATCTTTCTTTAGAAAAATAACAAAACATTAAATCATTCATCCTTAGTTTACTTATTGATAATTCTAAGTTTACAATCAGTCTAAATGAGATCTTTACAATCACTTTCTATGAGATTGTTGTACAGTCTTTGACAATTAAAACTTAAAATAGGTAATCATACATTTTGATTGTTACTTTTGAAGTTATTGCACATTATAATTATTTAAATTAACTGCAAAAGTAAAAAGTCTAGCCATTCTAGCTGTACAGCCCGCTCTTGGTTCTGGATCAGGGAGGATCATGGCGACATCACTGATATACAGAGTGTGTATGTCTTCTATAACAGGGAAAAAGAATGACCATGATGATCCCGGTTTCTTCCGAAGATAAGATATTTTCAGCTCTGTACCCGAATAGTGACTGAGAACTTTTCCGACGTAATAAACAACAGAAGTCTTTTTTTCAAACTTTACCAAAACAAAACAATCATCTTTGATTTTCTCTGGTGTCACATTTAAATTATTATGGATACTACGATCATCAGTCTCTTCATCCGTTTCGAAATCGATTGGAGATGTTGAACTTTCACGCAAGCTAAATTGCGATCCTTCAGATTCCTCTGAATCTTCATCATTTTCTATTTGCTTTGCTTTCTTTTTCTTTTGTCTTGAATTAAGTTCCTTCAAACTACGTTTCACTGCTTTGGCTCTGGCTTTCCTTTCCTGTTCTATTTTTTTCAATTCTTTCTGTCTATGTCTCTCTTCTAGTTCAGTTTTTTCAGGTGTATCTGTATATATACGGGATTTACCCGGTTTTCTTCCTTTATTGGTTTTTCTGTTTCTAACAGCTGTAGGATAAGGTCTTATGACTTCTGGTGTTATGGGAAGATAAGCACTCGGTTCAGATTGTGTCTCAGCCGCTTGTGGTTCACCGGTTCCGGTAAAAATGTCTTGAGGATTTTGGAGCAAAGAAGGCGACTGTTCAGAAATATCTGCCTCATTCATATCAGTCGACTGCACGCTGGTGGAAGGTTGAAGTTCAAGAGCGACAGTGCTTGTTTCCGGATTAGGTGTCACATTTACCGAATTATTTGAAGCATACACGTCAATGGGCGCGAAATCTTCATCATTGAAGGCCATTTCATTGAACGGCCATATACCTGGCTTTTCAAATCCACTTGTAATATTTTTTGCGGTAAAAGATTCAAAATATGCAAGTTTTACCAGTTTGGGTATATTATAAATGTTGATTGTTTTTCCAGGATTCGACATATGCCAATTATTGAACGCTATTTTCAACTTTGCCTTGAATGGACCGAACACTCCAACGTCTAAAGGCTGCAATCGATGACTTGTGTGCGGGGGAAAAGACTCCGTACAAATCTCCGTACTACTCCCCCCTTAGGAAACTTATGGTTTTCGAGATATTCATGGTTAAAGTTTGAGGTTATGTTGTACCCAAACAGTAAAACCACACTGCTAATTCATGGTTTTGGGGGAAGGGGGAGAGGGATCCCCCCTTTTCCAATCCCTCCCACTTGAGAAAACTAATAGTGAAGTAGAAAAATCCATTTTTTTAATTACAATTAATGAAATGTGATGTGGATTACTTGTAAAATGAAACACATTAATAAATTTTAAATCAAATATGTACTAAAATTTATACACATAATTAACAGCATTTATTAATTCATAGAATGGGTCCAATTTGTTTCTCTGAACCCACCTGCGCCATTGATATTCGACGATCACGTCGGCAAAGTTGGACGGGTGGTTAAAATTGTCCTTTTTGAACCATCTTTTAACCACCCGCCATTGGGACTCGATACGTTGTGTATGAGTCCCATCTAGAGCCACAAAAGGGTTGTCTGGATCCGAGTGATTGACTTTCTTATGTATAAATCCGTGTTCTGTGAGGCAATCGTAGGGCCGCCAGCAGTCTGTATGAATAGTTGTCCCCTCAGCGACATGCTTTTTTATGAGGGGCACCAGGACCTCCGCTGTTCTTATGTTGTCTGGGCAAACTTCCAGGCGAAGGTCCTCACTCCCATCTTCTATAAGGCCCAAAACCCAATGGCCTTCCACTCGTCGACCTAAAACAAAGAAACATACTTTATAAAGCAAAAGTTTTTTCCGGGTGGCAAAAAAATAAATAACTTAACATCCGAAGGCTAAGGCTCCGCTCCGCTACGCTTCGCTCCGCCTTAGCCTTCGGAACCTAACCTATCCGTGTCGGGGTGCCCCGAATTTGTTCTGTCAATACAAATCAAATCTTGTACAATGGCGATTACCTGGCATTATTCTCTGTCTCGGTTGCACTTGGTAAGATGCTTCTCTCCGTCTCTATCACTTACCTGCCCTGCCTTCAATTAGTAAGATAGCTCTCTCTGTCTCTTCCTCGCTCCTCTCGGTCGCTCCTACACCTAAAAATTATTTCTCCAAGCTCTAACCTTAAAGTTAGGACCTTGAGCAAAGCCTTGGGCAAATTAGAATAGTTTGAACCAATTAAGATAAAAATGTTAAAAACTCGGTTTTTTAATAATTAAATAAAAAAGTCATGATCCTTGCAATAATTTACTAAGTGTTATACCACTTTGGAATCGTTATAATAGATGACTGCGGGGACTTGAAATTATTATAGGGACTTTTCATTGTATAAAACAAATGCTCAACTACCGCTATAGTCGGTTTCAGGTTCTAAATGTTATTGAAATAAGATATGAATCATACTTTTCAACTAATGCGTCGTAGTAGACGCGGTAATTTTCAGGTGTAGATGTGAGAGCGGCACAAAGGCTTTGCGGTTTACCTTTTAACTTTGACATAAGATACTGTGCGCGTTCAGCCTTTGTTATGCGTGAACTAGCGTGCGAAATTATTCAATAAACAAAGCAAATAATTGAATATCTCCCTAAAAATCTTTAAGTTTTTTGCCAGCAAATTTGAGCTTATATCTTCGTTGACGCTTGCGTGCGATTGAGATGACTGCGGTGACTTGAAATTATTATAAGCAGTTTTCATTGTATAAAACAATCAACTACCCACATGCACGCAAAGCTAGGGACAATATCAAGCTCTAACAGTAGTTGTGGAGCGAAAGAAATATTCTAAGTTGTTAGTATGCATACGCTATGGGAAACCATCCGGCTGTAACATTAGTTGTAGAGCGCTGATTCCGCAGACAAGTTTCTTTTACTCGAAACGTAATGTACGTGGGACACTCTTAACTTTTTTTATTATTAAATCTTTTCCAAAAACTCTAACTGAAGCTAAAGCGGGAGCGGTAGGGGATGCCCCCTTCCCCTACCGCTGATGGGGTATCTAAGGAAAATACCAAAAATACAGTATAATCATTGCGTTTATTATGCTTATTTATTTATGGCACAATGCCTTATTAATCTAACTACAATTTGGCATAGTCTTTGGGAGATGAACTTATAGCATTTTTTTTAATAAATGATTTGATAGGAACTTTCGAAAAACCATCTTGCCCCTTACCATGGGGTATGATTAACGTGACCATTTATATTTTTCGACAGAGCGGGACACCTGAGGAATTTTGAACAAAATAAGAACTAATTGCTTTTTTAATTGGTTTTTATTTACTAATAATAAGGAGATCAATGAATAAATTTAATTAATGTAACGTCTTTAGGCACTAGTTTTATATTTGTCGGCGGAGCAAATCTGTTTTAAAATATCGGGTCTCGTTTTCAAGTAAGAATGAAGCTGATTACATGATTTGTTGATGTTTGTCTTGGTAATCAATATAGCTTTCAAAACTGGAACACTTAACTGTGTTTTTTCACTTGTCCATATTTTATTTATTAGAGAAAAAACTCTTTCGACAGGTGCGTTACTTCCAGGCAGACATAAAACATACTCAGTAATTATGCGAAAGCTCGTGCATTTGAGATTGTTAGCACGGAAGTGGGTGAACAATTCCACCCAACGGTCTTCAGCAGCAACATTCTCACTGTTCCAGCTTGATATTTTTGCATCTGTGACATAATTGCAAAGGAGCGAAAACTCGTCGAACACTTCCGTATCTTGGCTGCTGTTAAGAAATCCTTGCGTGATCAGCAAATCCGTCACATTCTGTACTTCTTCCCAAGTAGGTACTTTTGCCAAATTTGTCCATTCAAATACTTCTAGCTCTGCATTAAACTGACACCACTGCTCCAAGTATTCTTTGCTTGTCTTATAAAACTCAGCCGCCTAAGTTTTCACATTCTCCTGATCAGTTTCCTGTAATTTTACCAGTAGTACGGACAGTGTGAGGAAGGAAAAGTGAACTCTCTTTAAGTGCCAAGTTATCTCGTAGACGATTAATTTCCTTCGAAGTTTCTATCGCAGATACCTTTTGACCCTCGATTTTCAACACGACTTGATGAAAAGTCGCTGCTTGTGCATGCAAAAAATATAACCACAATTCAGAGCTGGGATTTTCGAAGAATGTTCTTAAAATGTTTGGACATTTTTCAATGCCCAAAAAGTAGCTTTTTAAGGCTTCAAACATTTTCAAAACTCTCTCAAGCGCCGGCATTAACGCAAGCCACCTTGTTTTACTGTAGCCCAAGAGTTTCTGATACTCTGTGTCAGTGGAGTCACATATCTCTTTCAGAGATTCCACTCGAACGCTGTAGATGTAGAAAAATGAATAAATTTTCACAATGATGCATTCGAAGTCAACAGGAAGGCAGTCGGCGGCTGTTTTGATCGCGTTGTGAACTATGTGGGCCCCACATCCAATTCCAATGAGCTGTCTTCCGAGAGACAGGTTCAATTTTGCGTAAACATTATTTGTCCCTTTTCTGTTCTTTCCTCCAAAATTGCAGTTCGTATTGTCTCCACAAAATGCTACAATTTTGTTATTCAAATCATTGAATGATAAAATGTCATTTAAATAATCAACAATTATATCGGATGTTTCGCTTGGCTGGTTTCGAAACTCTAAAATCTTGACGTTCACGCCTTCGTATGGTAAAAAATAGCGGATCAAAACAGGGAATAATTTTATTGCGCCATGATTTGAAGCATCGGTTGACAATGTTATGCAGTGTGCTTCGCGAAGGTGCTCTTTCAATTCATCCGTCGCCATAGGTGCCAATACATTTACAACAATAGCCTGAGATTTTGCACGAGCACATCTAAATTTCTGCTCAAAACATGTTTGTATTAAATTAGAAGCACAGTCATTTGAGCGAAAGCTGTGATTTTCTTGCACCGTGTGATACGCTCACGCACCCTCCGCTGCAGCTATATCCAAATCTTTGGAAGTCGGCAAATCGGTTCTTTTAAAGAAACCACGCAGTGACGAGCTTGAAGCAGCAGCTTGATCGGAAAGCCTGTGTTTTTTCGATTTCAAATGTTTCTCAATATCGCTGGCACCACCATGCCCAACACTAAAATCAGTGCGACACTTTTCACACGTAACATATGCTGTACCTGTACCACCACTTTGTTTTATAAATGGATACTTATTTTGCAAAGTAATATTGAAGGTACTTTTGCGTTTCGGCATTTTTGTAATGTAACAATCACGAAAATGTGTTAGTGTGCTCCAACTCCGAACACTTCCGCGCGTGAACTAAAACAAAACCTTACGTTGTTGTGATTGTTCGCTGAGTGTAGGTAGACAAGACGGCCATCATCTATCCCGCTCTCGCGCATTCGGAATGAATTACTCCATTCGCTCTCTCCACACCGCCCGCTCGTGGGTTCCGCGCCGCGCGTTGTCACCCGCACTGTTGTTACATTTATCGATAGATGCGTGCCTAAAACTAAAGCGGGACATTTTTGCTTTTACTGGGGACAGCGGGACAGACAGTCCGAAAGCGGGACGTATGGTCACGTTAGGTATGATGGGGTAATGAAAATGGGGCATAAGCTAATTATTATAAATACAAATATGAATTTATTCGGTGTTTTCATCATCCACACCAGCACAACCATTGTGAGCCCAACGTCCACAAAGCTGGCAGCCTACCCAACCTTCGGATGATTTCAGAAAACTATGATTTTCATCATTACAATTTTTTTTTTTTTTTTATTGAAGAGGTGGGCAAACGAGCAAGAGGCGCACCTGATGGTAAGTGTCACCGCTGCCCATAACCATCTACGGAAACGGAAGATCCGCAGTGGCGTTGCCGGCCTTTAAGGAAGGAACTTCTTGAAGGTTCCCAGATATAGACAATAGAGACAAATTGTATCTTCATCATAGTCATTTTTCGTCTAGGCTGCAACTGTAGTCTTTTGTTTCTTCTTAGCATTTTTTTTGAGCCGAGGATCATTAGGATTGGATACTTTCCTCAGTTTTTTCAAATTCTCCAGCTCATTTTTATAAGGAGTTGAAGTAATGACGGCTGTTTTTCCTCTCCGGTATTGCTTCCTCTTTTCAGGTTGTTGGACCAAAGGGATTGGCAAAATATCACCAGGGGATGCATTTTCAAAGCTAGATGTAAGATCGCGGCACACCGCACGGATGGGAGACTTAGAAGCAAAAGAACATCCAGGTTCAGGTTCGGGAGCAGGTTTTTTAGTCACATCAGGTGTGACTTGCTCAGTAAATTCGGTGATAAAATCTATTCTAACTGGAGTGCATGATTCTGTTGTAACTTCAGGTCTTGTTGTAACTGCTCCAGGATGGGATGTTGTGGCCGTTGAAGATACAGTAGTGACTACTGTGGTTGAAGGCACAGATGGAACTACCTCATATTGAGGCCCTTCGGCTTCTGTAACTCTCTGTTGCTCCACACTCGACGAGTTTTCAATATTTTGTATATCAGTAGTTGCAGCAGATATGAAATGTAGCTGCCTGAATATATGCATTTCCAAATATTTCACTTATCTGAAATACAGTTACCACACGCCCTGGATGTGATCTCAACCAGGCCGAAACAGCATGGTCATAATATGTACTGTGTGGCCTCATAAATGCAACATCTGCTGGCTGCATTTTATGTGTGCAGTGAGGTGGAAAGCAAAGTATAATAACTCCATTTTTACGTGCCAGATCAATTACTTCCAAATTTTGAGTGTGACTTACATGCCCATCTAGAAGCAGCAACACATGATTAGTAGGAGTAGCTCCGGAGAATCTGATGAACTTTTTGAACCAGGTCAAAAATATTTCAGTAGTTATCCAGCCTCGAGCATTGCAAACACCTTCAGTACCTGGTGGGGCGTGATCTAACAATTCTTGTTTCATTCGTTGTCTCGGAAAAATCATCAGAGGAGTTATGTAGGTTCCAGCAGCGTTAAAACATATTTCTACTGTAATAGTCTGGCCGCGTTCTGCAGATGATAATGAGCCTACTTGTTTTCGTCCTTTCATGGCCAATATTTTGCTCTTGGTTTTAGATACAGCGGAGATACCAGTTTCATCACAATTATATATTTTGTCAGGAGTTAATTTATGCTTGTCATAAATCTCTCCAAGCAACTGGTAGAATTTACTAACGGCCACTTTATTAAAACCCATTGCTCTAGCTGCTGAAGTAGCTTCGGGCTTACGAATGGATAAGTCTGGATGACGCCTTAAGAAACCTTTGAGCCAATCAACCCCTGCCATCTGCTTGTCAGTATTAAAATTGTGCGCCTTACCATTTCTCACAGCCAGTTGATATGCTAGGCGTCTCAGATCGAGAGTTGTCAGCCCAAAAAGACTTTCTTCCATATGTTTTAGATATGCCACAATCTCTTCTTCTTCTTTTGTTGTAAATATAGGTTTTTAGGGCCCAAAGGTACACCAATTGTAACTTCACCATCTTCTTTCATTTTCTTAACATATCGCTCCAAAGTAGTCTGAGGCACTCCGTATTCAGAAGCGGCTTTTCTGTAGCCCATTTCTTTACTTAATACTTTATCTATAGCTGTTTTCATGGAAATTGTTGACCACTCTCCTCTTTTAGTTTCTTTCTTGTACGTACCATTGTTTAACCTGAAAAGTAAAATCGTATTAGGCACGTACCTATTTATAAACATAGATAAGTACCTAAACGAAGACCCACTTCCCCATGATGCCCCTATACCCCATCTTACCCCATACCCAATACCCCGTCTTACCCCAAAGGCTGATTTAGAAAAAAATAATTTCTCAAAAAATAAATATTAACTGAACTTTTGTCTAACCATACCACAACAAAGTAAACAACACTAACAACCATATACGAGAGAAAAGACATAAATTGGGTAGTCATAATTACCTTACAGTAAAGACGTTTTTAACTGCGTAAAATTAGATCGACGAGACACTCAACGTGATTTTCGTTTGTAAACAAAAAACGCATGCACTCCCACTCACTGTTTCTGTCGCGCTGACGGTTCCTATTGGCTTATTGCTTTCTGTTCGCAAGAGTCTAGTTTCTTGTATGTGTGCGTGACCCCGTCTTACCTCGCGTCCCCATCATGCCCCCCCTTCCCCTACGTTGTAATATCTTGGTTTATTGACGACGAAATGTTATAAAGTGATCGTATTGCGGTAATGAATATTTGTCAGTAAATGACGTTTCGAACGCTTTAGCATATTCACTATTCAATTGACACAGACCCAAATGAATAAGCCACTTTTAATTGACGTAGATCAGCTACGGATGCGGAATAACAATCCAAGAAAGATTCGATTTGTTACTATACTACTCAAAACAAAATAAGGGCCACAAGGTATTTTGTCTGTACCATGAAAATAATAAAACCAATATATATATTTTGTCTCCATAACGAAAACTAATGTTGTTTTTACCATGTAGAGGAATAAATTTATTCAAATAATAATGATTAAAAAGTTTATTTGCTTTTGAAAGAAAAAACACATTTTAGGTTAAAAATAAAAACAATGTAAAGTTACTGAAAACAAAAGGAAATACTCCATGCTCGTCTTTTAGTAACGGGTATGCCCCCCTCGTTTAGCTACGCACTCCTGAAGCCTGGAGTGCATGCTCTCAATCAAATGCCTGACATTTTCCATTGGAATCTCTTCCCAGGCCCTTTTCACAGCGTTGATGAGTTGCTGTTGGTTGTGGATTTCCTGATCACCGTCTCTAACTTTTCGTTTCAACTGATCCCACATGTGCTCTATTGGATTTGAGTCCGGACTGTTCGCCGGCCACGGCAAGACTTGAATTTGAGAGTCTTCCAGTACAAATCGAGTCGCTTGAGCCGTGTGTGCACGAGCATTGTCTTGCATCAAGATGAATCCAGGACCCGCTCGCTGTGCAAATGGGATCACATGTCACAACCACAACTTCCTCAATATACCGCTGAGCAATAACAGTACCCTCATTTAAAATAGCGAGCTCAGTTTTGCCGTGTAAGCTTATCCCGCCCCAAATCATTACATTTGGACCACCAAAACGATCGACTTCATAAATGCAGGCTTCTGAAAATCTCTCGCCGCGTCTTCTCCATACTCTAATACGCCGATCGTCGTTAAAAAATTTAACGTTGCATTCGTCTGTGAAGAGCACCATGCCCCATTGGTTTATGTCCCAGTCCAAATGTTGACGGGAAAATCTTAAACTAACTGCAGTGAACTAAATCACAGACGCAAATGAATAAGCCATTTTTATTTGACATTGATCAGCTAGTTTTTCTATTTGCGTTAGAGAGCGGTTTCCGGTTTAAAATGGTATTGAAATAAGATATAAATCATATTTTTCAACTAATGCGTGTTATCAGGCGCTGTAATTTTCAGGTGTAGGTGTGAGACCGGCACAAAAGTTTTGCGGTTTACCTTTTAACTTTGACATAAGATACTGTGCGCGTTCACCCTTTGGTATGAACTAGCGTGCGAAATTATTCAATAAACAAAGGAAATAGTTGAATATCTCCGTAAAAATCTGGAAGTTCTTTGCCAGTCGAGTCGATTTGAGCTTATATCTTCGTTGAAGGTTGCGATTGAGATGACTGCGGGGATTTGTAATTATAATAAGCAGTTTTCATTGTATAAAACAAATCTTCAACTACCGAACCGACTATGCATGCGAAGCTAGGGTTCTAAGTTGTTAGTATTTGCGTTAGGGAGTGGTTTCCGGTTCAAAATTTTATTGAAATAAGATATGAATCATATTTTTCAACTAATACGTGTTATTAGACGCTGTAATTTCCAGGTGTAGGTGTAAGACCGGCACAAGGGTTTTGCGGTTTAACTTTGACATAAGATACTGTGCGCGTTAACCCTTTGTTATGAACTAGCGTGCGAAAGTATTCATTAAACAAACGAAATAATTGAATATCTCCATAAAAATCTGGATGTTCTTTGCCAGTCAATTTGAGCTTAGATCTTCGTTGACGGTTGCGATTGAGATGACTGCGGGGACTTGAAATTATAATTAGCAGTTTTCATTGTATAAAACAAATCTTCAACTACCGAACCGACTATGCATGCGAAGCTAGGATTCTAAGTTGATAGTATTTGCGTTAGGGAGGGGTTTCCGGTTCAAAATGTTATTGAAATAAGATATGAATCATATTTTTCAACTAATGCGTGTTATTGGACGCTGTAATTTCCAGGTGTAGGTGTAAGACCGGCACAAAGGTTTTGCGGTTTAATTTTGACATAAGATACTGTGCGCGTTAACCCTTTGTTATGAACTAGCGTGCGAAAGTATTCATTAAACAAACGAAATAATTGAATATCTCCATAAAAATCTGGATGTTCTTTGCCAGTCAATTTGAGCTTAGATCTTCGTTGACGGTTGCGATTGAGATGACTGCGGGGACTTGAAATTATAATTAGCAGTTTTCATTGTATAAAACAAATCTTCAACTACCGAACCGACTATGCATGCGAAGCTAGGGTTCTTAGTTGTTAGTATTTGCGTTAGGGAGGGGTTTCCGGTTCAAAATGTTATTGAAATAAGATTTGAATCATATTTTTCAACTAATGCGTGTTATTAGACGCTGTAATTTCCAGGTGTAGGTGTAAGACCGGCACAAAGGTTTTGCGGTTTAATTTTGACATAAGATACTGTGCGCGTTAACCCTTTGTTATGAACTAGCGTGCGAAATTATTCATTAAACAAACGAAATAGTTGAATATCTCCGTAAAAATCTGGAAGTTCTTTGCCAGTCAATTTGATCTTATATCTTCGTTGACGGTTGCGATTGAGATGAAAATGGAAGAAGGAAATAGTTGAATATCTCCGTAAAAGTCTGGAAGTTCTTTGCCAGTCAATTTGAGCTTATATCTTCGTTGACGGTTGCGATTGAAATGACGGCGGGGACTTGAAATTATTATAAGCAGTTTTCATTGTATAAAACAAATCAACTACCGAACCGACTATGCATGCGAAGCTGAGGTTCTAAGTTGTTAGTATTTGCGTTTGAGAGGGGTTTCAGGTTCAAAATGTTATTGAAATAGGATATGAATCATACTTTTCAACTAATGCGTCGTAGTAGACGCGGTAATTTTCAGGTGTAGGTGTGAGACCGGCACAAAGGCTTTGCGGTTTAACTTTTAACTTTGAAATAACATACTGTGCGCGTTCACCCTTTGTTATGAACTAGCGTGCGAAATTATTCATTAAACAAAGGAAATAGTTGAATATCTCCGTAAAAATCTGGAAGTTCTTTGTCAGTCAATTTGAGCTCAGATCTTCGTTGACGGTTGCGATTGAGATGGAAATGGAAGAAGGAATTAGTTTAATATCTCCGTAAAAATCTGGAAGTTCTTTGCCAGTCAATTTGAGTTTATATCTTCGTTGAAGGTTGCGATTGAGATGGAAATGGAAGAAGGAAATAGTTGAATATCTCCGTAAAGATCTGGAAGTTCTTTGCCAGTCAATTTGAGGTTATATCTTCGTTGACGGGTGCGATTGAGATGACTGCGGGGACTTGAAATAATTATAAGCAGTTTTCATTGTATAAAACAAATCATCACTATCGAATCGACTATGCATGCGAAGCTGAGGTTCCAAGTTGTTAGTATTTGCGTTAGAGAAGGGTTTCAGGTTCAAAATGTTATTGAAATAGGATATGAATCATACTTTTCAACTAATGCGTCGTAGTTGACGCCGTATTTTTCAGGTGTAGGTGTGAGACCGGGACAAAGGCTTTGCGGTTTATCTTTTAACTTTGACAAAAGATACTGTACGCGTTCACCCTTTGTTGTGAACTAGCGTGCGAAATTATTCAATAAACAAAGGAAATAGTTGAATATCTCCGTAAAAATCTGGAAGTTCTTGGCCAGTCAATTTGAGCTTATATCTTCGTTGAAGGTTGCGATTGAGATGGAAATGGAAGAAGGAAATAGTTGAATATCTCCGTAAAGATCTGGAAGTTCTTTGCCAGTCAATTTGAGGTTATATCTTCGTTGACGGGTGCGATTGAGATGACTGCGGGGACTTGAAATTATTATAAGCAGTTTTCATTGTATAAAACAAATCATCACTATCGAATCGACTATGCATGCGAAGCTGAGGTTCCAAGTTGTTAGTATTTGCGTTAGAGAGGGGTTTCAGGTTCAAAATGTTATTGAAATAGGATATGAATCATACTTTTCAACTAATGCGTCGTAGTTGACGCCGTATTTTTCAGGTGTAGGTGTGAGACCGGGACAAAGGCTTTGCGGTTTATCTTTTAACTTTGACAAAAGATACTGTACGCGTCCACCCTTTGTTGTGAACTAGCGTGCGAAATTATTCAATAAACAAAGGAAATAGTTGAATATCTCCGTAAAAATCTGGAAGTTCTTGGCCAGTCCATTTGAGCTTATATCTTCGTTGAAGGTTGCGATTGAGATCGAAATGGAAGAAGGAAATAGTTGAATATCTCCGTAAAGATCTGGAAGTTCTTTGCCAGTCAATTTGAGTTTATATCTTCGTTGACGGTTGCGATTGAGATGACTGCGGGGACTTGAAATTATTATAAGCAGTTTTAATTGTATAAAACAAATCATCACTACCGAATCGACTATGCATGCGAAGCTGAGGTTCCAAGTTGTTAGTATTTGCGTTAGAGAGGGGTTTCAGGTTCAAAATGTTATTGAAATAGGATATGAATCATACTTTTCAACTAATGCGTCGTAGTTGACGCCGTATTTTTCAGGTGTAGGTGTGAGACCGGGACAAAGGCTTTGCGGTTTATCTTTTAACTTTGACAAAAGATACTGTACGCGTCCACCCTTTGTTGTGAACTAGCGTGCGAAGTTATTCAATAAACAAAGGAAATAGTTGAATATCTCCGTAAAAATCTGGAAGTTCTTGGCCAGTCCATTTGAGCTTATATCTTCGTTGACGGTTGTGATTGAGATGACTGCGGGGACTTAAAATTATTATAAGCAGTTTTCATTGTATAAAACAAATCATCACTACCGAATCGACTATGCATGCGAAGCTGAGGTTCCAAGTTGTTAGTATTTGCGTTAGAGAGGGGTTTTGAGGTTCAAAATGTTATTGAAATAGGATATGAATCATACTTTTCAACTAATGCGTCGTAGTTGACGCCGTATTTTTCAGGTGTAGGTGAGAGACCGGCACAAAGGCTTTGCGGTTTATCTTTTAACTTTGACAAAAGATACTGTACGCGTCCACCCTTTGTTGTGAACTAGCGTGCGAAATTATTCAATAAACAAAGGAAATAGTTGAATATCTCCGTAAAAATCTGGAAGTTCTTTGTCCGTCAATTTGAGCTCAGATCTTCGTTGACGGTTGCGATTGAGATGGAAATGGAAGAAGGAATTAGTTGAATATCTCCGTAAAAATCTGGAAGTTCTTTGGCAGTCAATTTGAGTTTATATCTTCGTTGACGGTTGCGATTGAGATGACTGCGGGGACTTGAAATTATTATAAGCAGTTTTCATTGTATAAAACAAATCATCACTACCGAATCGACTATGCATGCGAAGCTGAGGTTCCAAGTTGTTAGTATTTGCGTTAGAGAGGGGTTTTGAGGTTCAAAATGTTATTGAAATAGGATATGAATCATACTTTCCAACTAATGCGTCGTAGTTGACGCCGTAATTTTCAGGTGTAGGTGTGAGACCGGCACAAAGGCTTTGCGGTTTGTCTTTTAACTTTGACAAAAGATTACTGTACGCGTTCACCCTTTGTTGTGAACTAGCGTGCGAAATTATTCAATAAACAAAGGAAATAGTTGAATATCTCCGTAAAAATCTGGAAGTTCTTGGCCAGTCAATTTGAGCTTATATCTTCGTTGAAGGTTGCGATTGAGATGGAAATGGAAGAAGGAAATAGTTGAATATCTCCGTAAAGATCTGGAAGTTCTTTGCCAGTCAATTTGAGGTTATATCTTCGTTGACGGGTGCGATTGAGATGACTGCGGGGACTTGAAATTATTATAAGCAGTTTTCATTGCATAAAACAAATCATCACTATCGAATCGACTATGCATGCGAAGCTGAGGTTCCAAGTTGTTAGTATTTGCGTTAGAGAGGGGTTTCAGGTTCAAAATGTTAATGAAATAGGATATGAATCATACTTTTCAACTAATGCGTCGTAGTTGACGCCGTAATTTTCAGGTGTAGGTGTGAGACCGGCACAAAGGCTTTGCGGTTTATCTTTTAACTTTGACAAAAGATACTGTACGCGTTCACCCTTTGTTGTGAACTAACGTGCGAAATTATTCAATAAACAAAGGAAATAGTTGAATATCTCCGTAAAAATCTGGAAGCTCTTGGCCAGTCAATTTGAGCTTATATCTTCGCTGACGGTTGCGATTGAGATGACTGCGGGGACTTGAAATTATTATAAGCAGTTTTCATTGTATAAAACAAATGATCAACTACCGCTATAGTCGGTTACTATGCATGCGAAGCTAGCGTTCTAAGTTGTTAGAGAGGGGTTTCAGGGTCAAAATGTTATTGAAATAGGATATGAATCATACTTTCAGCTAATGCGTCGTGGTAGACGCGGTAATTTTCAGGTGTAGATGTGAGACCGGCACAAAGGCTTTGCGGTTTATCTTGTAACTTTGACAAAAGATACTGTACGCATTCACCCTTTGTAATGAACTAGCGTGCGTAATTATTCAATAAACAAAGGAAATAGTTGAATATCTCCGTAAAAATCTGGAAGTTCTTTGCCAGTCAATTTGAGCTTATATTTTCGTTGAAGGTTGCGATTGAGATGGAAATGGAAGAAGGAAATAGTTGAATATCTCCGTAAAAATCGGAAGTCCTTTGCCAGTCAATTTGAGCTTATATCTTCGCTGACGGTTGCGATTGAGATGACTGCGGGGACTTGAAATTATTATAAGCAGTTTTCATTGTATAAAACAAATGATCAACTACCGCTATAGTCGGTTACTATGCATGCGAAGCTAGCGTTCTAAGTTGTTAGAGAGGGGTTTCAGGGTCAAAATGTTATTGAAATAGGATATGAATCATACTTTCAGCTAATGCGTCGTGGTAGACGCGGTAATTTTCAGGTATAGATGTGAGACCGGCACAAAGGCTTTGCGGTTTATCTTGTAACTTTGACAAAAGATACTGTACGCATTCACCCTTTGTAATGAACTAGCGTGCGTAATTATTCAATAAACAAAGGAAATAGTTGAATATCTCCGTAAAAATCTGGAAGTTCTTTGCCAGTCAATTTGAGTTTATATCTTCGTTGACGGTTGCGATTGAGATGACTGCGGGGACTTGAAATTATTATAAGCAGTTTTCATTGTATAAAACAAATCATCACTACCGAATCGACTATGCATGCGAAGCTGAGGTTCCAAGTTGTTAGTATTTGCGTTAGAGAGGGGTTTCAGGTTCAAAATGTTATTGAAATAGGATATGAATCATACTTTTCAACTAATGCGTCGTAGTTGACGCCGTATTTTTCAGGTGTAGGTGTGAGACCGGCACAAAGGCTTTGCGGTTTGTCTTTTAACTTTGACAAAAGATACTGTACGCGTTCACCCTTTGTTGTGAACTAGCGTGCGAAATCATTCAATAAACAAACGAAATAGTTGAATATCTCCGTAAAAATCTGGAAGTTCTTCGCCAGTCAATTTGATGTGGATGGAGAACTTACAAAAATGTATATTTAATTTTTTACGATTTCTTAAAACCTCGAAATAGTTAAAGCGCGGAAACTAGTACTTTTGGAAATATGCATTTTTGAAGTTTTTAGTTTTTCTTGTCTGTTACAAAAAAAAGACCTAACATCGAAAGGCTAGGGCGCCCTAGCCTTTCTAACCTAAGTGGGGCAAAACCCTTCCCGCCCACACCCATATTGCTTTTGCGTTAGGAATTTTTCTAAATTGACCAAACCTAACCTCAAAATGTATGAAAAACATCATTATTTAAATTAGAAATTAACAAAATTAGCTTTTATTACTTATTACAAGACTAACTCCAACTAGGTTCGTAAGTTTTATGAAATAAAAACAAAAAATGTCATTGAAAATTTATTTGTAAACATACAAAATACATTTTATAAGTTCCTCAAAACAATCTAAATGATTAATTTTAACGTTTCTTTTCCATATGGATTCTATTAACCACTCTGAAAAATTTTCTCTATAATTTTCTTTTCCAAATAATGTTTTCATAACTCGCCAATGACTCTCAATACGTTGTGTGTGGACCCCGTCTGGTGCTACAAATTTGTTGACAGGGTCACTGTGATTGACTTTTTTATGTATACAGGGCGTCCCAAAGTTATGGGACATGAAGGGGAAGTACCTTAAATATCGTAGATAGTGAATTTTGCTCAAAGAAGACTTTATGTTATTTTTAAAAGTTAGTAATTCTGCATTCATAGATTTTCTAAAAATTATTTGCTTCGGCTGGGAATCGAACCGACTCAAATGTGAAAAAAAAAACACCCTACTTTTATGATGCCAATCGAAAGAATAGCTAAAAAATAATAACTCTGCCTAAGTAACATAGTATTTTAAAAGAAAGGAACAACGTGAAATTAATCATTTTAATCAAATAAAAAACATACATGAAACTGCCGTAGTCAATTAAGTAGGTATTTTTTTGTAAATTAATTAATTAAATGCTCAAAATGTGATCCCTCTTGTCTTACGCAAATCGCCAATCTTTTAATGAGCCCGCTGCCTGTTGATTTTCTAATCATTTTATGGAAGCCTTTTCAAAACTTTACGAGACGGTATTTGTCTATCAGGATATTTTACGCCATACCACCGCAAACTTCTAGAGATATCTTTATCGTTCAAAAAATATGCTTCCATTAGATCAAAACTTACTTGATATGCCATGTTCGCAATAAATTAACACAATAACACTTGTGTAAGTGAATTGAGACTAAACAGATCAATATCCGAAAAACAAACGCTCGCACATACTGTTCCATTTTCAAATTTAAGAACAACATTTAAAAATATCACTTCTTTTTAAAATATCTTAAAAAGTATGCATTCAAACAAACGCTGTCATAAACTGTTCCATTTTCAAATTATAAATTATTTATTTTTGTTTTTAATTTGCCTTCTGTCTAGCTTACAGAGGACGTATTGAAATACAAGTTTTATCATTTCATCTACACGTGCACTTATAATAAGGAAAACTATGTTAGTACCTATTTTATGAAGTGGGTACTTATTTACGAATAATCAATGCTATCTTTGGAATGATAATATCGCTACTTTTCGAACGTCGTCGGCAATAAATAACTTTCTTGAAATTTGACTCAATCATTTTATGTTGTTCCTTTCTTTTAAAATACTATGTTACTTAGGCAGAGTTATTATTTTTTAGCTATTCTTTCGATTGGCATCATAAAAGTAGGGTGTTTTTTTTTTCACATTTAAGTCGGTTCGATTCCCAGCCGAAGCAAGTAATTTTTAGAAAATCTATGAATGCAGAATTACTAACTTTTAAAAATAACATAAAGTCTTCTTTGAGCAAAATTCACTATCTACAATATTTAAGGTACTTCCCCTTCATGTCCCATAACTTTGGGACGCCCTGTATAGCCATGTTCAGAAAGGCAATCATAGGCTTTCCAAAAAGCGGTATGAATTGTGGTGCCTTCCTGAACATGCTTTTTTATAAGTCCGACTAACACTTCTGCACTGCGTTCATTGTCAGGGCAAACTTCGAGGCGCAAATCGTCGCTTCCGTCTTCTATGAGACCCAAAACCCAATGCCCTTCTACATTCCGTCCTCTATTGTATTTTCGTTTTCCGAATTTTGATTCGTCAATGTGCACAATCTTTCCTGGGCCACCAATTTTTGGTTGTTCATGTTCATGTTCAAGTTGATATACAATAACCGCTTCTCTACAATAATTAAACCAGTCTGATATTGTCACTGGAGATAAGGCAGCTTCCCTCCAGTGACTGGTTTCTCGCCGAACAGCTTCGTAAGTGTATTCAGCACTATACATGTACATGATTTGAAAAATTAGTGGCAGTGGCAGTCGTGCATTTTCAAACCATGTCCCCTTGGCACGGCTATATGACTTGCTGCGGCATTTTCCTTTTCGGCAACGAAATTGGCCCACCTGGCCACCTATTGCCTCCAGATTCATGTTTTTCTTATGATAAGTGCATATCTTTTCAGTAGGAAGTAGCCCTCGCTCTTCTGCGAATCTTATACACTGTTCAGTAGTACCTGAAGCAATTAGAAAGAAATTGAAATGAAAGGCTTCCAAACGTCTCCGGTACTGCGGGAAGTGCAGCTCCTCTGCCCCTGCGTAACAAACCGCAGGCACTTCATGCTCATGATTTGTTACAGCGGGCAGGAGCTGCTCTCCCTCCGCGCCTCCGGATTTTTATAAACACTAGGAGTAGTACAGACTACAGGGTGAATTTGAAGTTATTTGACAAAATTTAAGGGGACGTTGTACAGGTAATATAGATTATTATAATACCAAGTTATGTCTAAATAGAACAATATATAAATTATAAAATATTGCAATAATTAATTTGCAGCCGATGTATTTTGTCCGCGACTATACGCAATTTACTACGCATGTGTATCAACCGCCGCCGCGTGCCGCTCCCCGCCCGCCCCACTCAGCGCTCCTCTCTTATCAAAAATTATGTATGGACGATGATTACGTAGATACACAATATTTTTTGTGTGTTAACGTAAAATTACGATTACGTTGTTAGGGAAATTAAGAATTTTTAATTTGCGTAATTAAAAGTTGATTTCACAGTAGGCATTTTCAATAATTTGGCAGAATAATTCGAATCGAATTATAAAATAAAATAAATTGACTTACGTGAAGTTATGTATATTTCAATAACTGTTCAAAGTGACCACCTTCCTTTTGGATACATAATTGAGCTCGTCGCCTGTGATTGTCTTTCAAACTTCGCAACACATCGGTTTGTAATTTTACCGTGTCAAATGCACTCACAATTTTTTCGCGAAGTTGGTTCACTGTCGTGGCTTCCCTTTCGTACACCTTCCTTTTGATTTCTCCCCACAAATAAAAGTCAAGAGGTGTGAGATCAGGAGACCGAGCCGGCCAGGGAATTGGCCCGCCACGGCCTATCCACCGGTCAGTGAACTCCCCATCCAAATAAGCGCGAACATCCCTCTGAAAATGCGCCGGCGCTCCGTCATGTTGAAAGTGGATATTTCGCCAGTAATCGAGAGGTATATCTTCCATCATTTGTGGCAGCACTTCACTAATAATGCGGAGATAATGTTGCCCAGTCAGTCTTTCATCAATAAAGTACGGCCCAATGACGCGGTCGTTTATTATACCTGCCCACACGTTCACCCTAAATCTCACATTAAACGCGTCAGTTCGAGTTTTTTTTGGATTTTGTCCACTACGACACCACCAATGTTCATTGTGAACATTGAATAGCCCTATCCGAGTAAAACTTGCTTCATCTGTCCACAAAATATTTAAATGCAAATTTTCCAAAAGCCAATTGCAAAACTCGCGCCTTGGACGATAATCGGCTAGAACCAGCTCTTGCACGGGTTGGAAATGATACGGGTGCTGACCCGATGCATTTAATAATTTCCACACGAAATACTGGCTCACATTAAAATGTAGTGCAGCTTGTCTCGTGCTAGCTTGTGGTGTGTTTTGAAAATATCGCCTTATTTGACGATACAGATGTCGCGGATACACCGGCCTCCTGCCTCTAGCCTGTGCGTGGGCTGGTACATGGAATTGTCCATGATCCAATAAATTTTGAGTGGATCTTAATATTCTATCCAAAGACGGAATATCAGACTCAGGATACCTCTGCCGATAGCGCCTCTGGGTTTCGCGGAGGTTCCGTGTTCGGGAATAAATTATCACCATATCAAACAACTGGCGATTAGTATACACCATCTTCACAATGTACGTAACACTCACTGCAATCCAAATCGATCAATAATCACTGCACTGATTACGCGAATGATTAACCTAATCAGGTCACGGTCGACGTGCAACTGAAAAAAAAACAAACAATGCGTGCGGGCGGCGGCGCGAGCGCTCTTGTAGCGAGCAGGCGGGCGGGTGCGACAGAGAAAGCTTTTCCTACGCACATATACTTTGAGACGTTTACCTTAAAGTTGACTTTCCATTGCTACGCTTCAAAGCGCGGCACCTTTGACTCGTGCATCAAAGGTGCCGCGCTTGTGCGTGCGCGCGGTACTGTTACCCAAAAAAATGTTATATGATTAAAATATTATTTTTTTTTATCAGTATTTTAAGCTACTTTTTATTTGTTTTATATTTTTACTGTGTTTGTGAATCGATTTCGAGAACGACTAAAGAGAAATAACATATTTTTTTACGACTGCTCCGATTTCCTTCAAACTTTATAAAATCAGTGTGTATCGGTAATAGAACCTACCCTTAAAGTTTGTCGAATGTTTTCGATTTCACCCTGTAGTATCATGTGGGGTCGGGGTTGACTAATTCGGTTCTGTCACTAGTTTCGACCTATTCAACACTATTTCGGGTTGAAAAAACTACTCAAGATTATACTGAGTCTTGTAAAAACTTAGTAAATGTGTGACTCACCTAAAGTGTTAAAGATTTTAAAAAGATTCCACTGCGATCTAACTTCCTCCGAATACAATTGATGACGCCGGTGAGAACCACCTCCTCCTCCTTGCGACGTCGATAGTTGCGGTGATTGTTCCCATGAACAACCAAGGATTGGTTCGGCGGAAGAACTGCCGGTTACAGGCTCCGACGGATGTTGCGACGTCGATGGTTGCGGTGATTGTTCCCACGAACAACCAGGGGTTGGTTCGACGATAGAACTGCCGGTTACATGCTCCGAAGGATACTGAAACGGCTCATCAGAGTCCAAAACTACAGCACTCGGAACTACACAAGTGGGCACAAGCGGCTCCTTTGAGTCCAACACTTGTACACACTCAGAAGAGGAGTTCGACACAAGGCGCTCACTAGAGTCAATCACTTGCACTACACTCAACTCTTCTGGCGATGACGGGGCGGAAAGCGAGGCCTGGGGCTTCGGTGACGCCATGGTAGTCATACAGATATCGACAACAGGAGTACAAAAAGATGCTCTCAACTGCGCGGCTATCAGATGACTGTGACGTATTGATTGACTGAAATGACAATGACAGTTGGTTGATTAGTAGTGTCACAAAATGGCCGCCGCCGTCAGAATTGCGTTTTGTTTTTAATAGTAGTTTGAAAATTATGTAAAGAATTTCGTCTGTGACTATTTATTACTTCATTCTCTGACAGTGGTATATAATATGTATATTTTCGTTAGAAAATGCAGTAAAATTATGTAAACACTGCATAAAAAGCACCACAAGCACGGTAATACAACACGTAACAAAACACAAAACACACACAAACAAGTACCAAATGTCAGTCTAAAATGTAAAAATCAAAGCAAACTTTTACGATTTTCAAATGATTAATACAAAAAAACTAAAAGTTGCCGAGTAGTAATATTCAGTGAATATGTGTAAAAAAATATAGTCTTTCGAATGGTAAACATCTCAAATTGATAATCGTGGGTGATTAATCAATAGCTGAGCCTAATTAAATGTACGCAATTTAGATTGCAAGTTATTTAAAGAAATAAGTTTATATTTTTGTACCAATGTCACTATTACAAATGTCATTACATATCGGCAACATCCCTCAAAATAATCATCCACTGCAACATTTTCAAATAAACTGAATCCATTCAACCCTAACCACACACATTTCTCTTTTACCCCTGTTAAACTAGAATTGTTAATGAGTAACTGTTCTTCATAGTTTTGAAAATTACGTAACAAACCTGTATCTTCAAAATACAAAGTCTTTATTTGGCCTTTATTTGCATTACATATTCTGCAAGGATGATTGGCAACAAAACTTTCAACAAAGCCCATAATACAATTTAAACCCAAATTGTCACCAGTAATGGTCACCACACGAAATTTAATAACACCTTCAAAAACATTTGTTTTAATAGTAATACCACGGGTCCTTAAACAATTAAGTTGGTCAATAACTTTTTGAAATACAAGGTTGTTACCAAATTCTATCCGATCGGATGAATGAAATAGTGCCAATACAAAAATGTTTTGCAAAAGGGAGACATAGTTAGGAGGAAGACATGGTACTGATAAATACACACCACCAAGTTTATGGATACCGGCGTGGCTACCCAAAGGATTGCCTAACTCAAAATCATCGAAATAAATAACAATAGGGAATGTTAGTTCGTTTTCAGTGTCCATTATAAGCATTTCTTTCCATATAGTCCTCTGAATAATATTCACCATAGGATATGACTCATTCTTCAAACTTTGCAAATAATCAAGAGTGTCTTTTAAAACGTTCTTTAGGGAAAAAAATTTTTGAAGTACCAGTGCTATAGGAATGATTTGCATTGTGCTTTTAGTCGGAATTAAAGACATAATTCCAGTGGGCGATCGTCTGTTTTCCATATATTGGCCGATTATTATATCTAAAGGTTCAATATATGTTCCCAGATTTTTGAAAACGTACATGTTCCGTACGTAAATCGTTTAATACTTTACCATTCAATGATAACATTTGTTTAACAACCTGATCGGTGTTGTTGCTTATTTCGTTAGCTACGAGGGGAGTTCAATGTATTCTCGGTATAGGTATGAAGGAAAAAGCGAAAAATTCTGAATAAATTTTATTTTTCAATATACTCCCCTAACATCTCAATACATTTATTTGTTCGTGAAAGTAACTTTTCAATTCCCTCTGAAAAATATTTTTCTTCATGACCCGAAAAATGTTCGTTTATCGCTCCCTTCAACTCTTCATCGTCCGAAAAATGCTTTCCACGAAGGTCTTTTTTAAGATTAGGGAATAGATAATAATCACTAGGGGCCAGGTCCGGGCTGTAGGGTGGATGATTGATTTCTTCAAATCCGCACTCCCGCACAGCAGCCTGGGCAAGGCGCGCCTTGTGAACCGGCGCGTTGTCGTGAAGCAGCAACACACCTGCGGTTAATTTTCCACGTCTTTTTTCTTTAATTGCAGCCTTTAAATTACGCAGAGTGGTTACGTATGATGCAGCAGTAATACTTTGACCTTTTTTTGTGTACTCGATTAGCAAGATTCCCTTAGAATCCCAAAACACCGTGGCCATGAGCTTTCCTGCGGACGGAGTGACTTTGAACTTCTTCGGCGGGTCTGATCCTTTTTTGTGCCACTGCATAGACTCTTGCTTGCTCTCAGGGTCATAGTGATGAACCCACGTTTCATCACCAGTAACAATCCGATCGAAAATACTTTGCGGATTTTCACCACAGAGGTCCAAAAACTCCTTACAACAGTCAACTCGCACTTGTTTCTGTAGCGCTGTGAGCATTCGCGGCACCCATCTTGCACTGACCTTTGACAAATTCAGGCGCTCATGAAGGATTGTGTGAATGGCACCCACGGATAGCTTAGTCCTTTCTGCTAATGTTTTCACTCTTACACGGGCATCTTCAAGTACAAGTTTTTCGACCAATTTGACGTTTTCCTCAGTAGCGGCACAAATTGGCCCACCAGCGCGGGGGTCGTCTTCAATGCTCTCTCTGCCCCGTTTAAATTCACTTGACCACTTCTGAATTGTAGATAATGAAGGCGCAGAATCTTGGTAAACAGCCACCATTTCTTCATGGATATTTTTTTGAGTTTTTCCTTGTTTTGTGAGGAATTTTATCACTGCGCGATGCTCGATTTTTTTCATCATTGTCGAATCAGTCATCATAGTGGTCTTTTCGCAATGATATCTTGAATACTAATGGTGACAATTAAATGAAATTTTGTATTTATACTCTCAAAGAGTGTCATTAACTAATGAGATAATTAAATTATCCTTATCATTAGTATATCACCTCGATACCGAGAATACATTGAACGCCCCTCGTAGTATAGTATCCCGAAAATGTTGCAATAGAACCTCTTGGGTATTAGACATCTACGTTTGCAAAAATGTTATTGTATGCTGTACAGCATTACGTGGTATCTTAGGGTCAGCATATAAAGACGACACAAAATTTTACATTTCTATTGTAAGAGTATAATAAGCCCTTTCATACGTCAAAGCGCTTTGATTGAACAATTCTACTGGTTCTTCAGGACTTTTAGTTAACGAAGATTGCAAGTCTTTTGATAAATTTACTGGTGAACCATTACAGTGATAAGTTTCAGGGCTTTGGCTAATCCATGCTACTGTTTCTCCATTATTTTGACACCCTATTACTGACGGATTTATGGAAGCCGGTAAGCTTTTGGATAAACTTAGCCGTGAATCATGAGAGTGACACTTCAATAAATGTTTTTTAAACGATAAAGCTGAACAGTAATTTCGCAGACAATTATCTTCACCGCATATGAAGTCTACAGTGCCACTTGAACCTTTACAAAATATTCTAATGTGCGTTATCAATTGCTGTACAGATTTATGCTTACTCCTACAGTAGTAACAAGTATACATTATAATTATTGCACTGGCATTATCATTATTTTATACCAATAATCCTAGATCATTTAACAGACAGTTTATAGATTTGTTGGTTCGGTCAAATTTAGTTCTTATTTTGTAGAAGCCAATTTGGATTACATGCCAGACATCCGTACATTCTTCGGGATAACATGCCCCAGTTTCATGGAAAATTTTAAATGCAGCATCCACGGCTGTAACCAATTTTGGAAAATTGTAACAAATATTGTTGATAATAACATAGGAAGTTCTCACTTCTGCCAGAGATTCACCCACGAAAATTATAAAAGGCTGTATCGTTCTTCCAAGTCTCTGTAGCTTAGCACGTCTTGTTTCAATTATTGTATACAGGGCGTCCCAAAGTTATGGGACATGAAGGGGAAGAACCTTAAATATCGTAGATAGTGAATTTTGCTCAAAGAAGACTTTATGTTATTTTTAAAAGTTAGTAATTCTGCATTCATAGATTTTCTAAAAATTATTTGCTTCGGCTGGGAATCGAACCGACTCAAATGTGAAAAAAAAAACACCCTACTTTTATGATGCCAATCGAAAGAATAGCTAAAAAATAATAACTCTGCCTAAGTAACATAGTATTTTAAAAGAAAGGAACAACGTGAAATTAATCATTTTAATCAAATAAAAAACATACATGAAACTGCCGTAGTCAATTAAGTAGGTATTTTTTTGTAAATTAATTAATTAAATGCTCAAAATGTGATCCCTCTTGTCTTACGCAAATCGCCAATCTTTTAATGAGCCCGCTGCCTGTTGATTTTCTAATCATTTTATGGTGAACACTCGATGTGATATGGCACAATTCTGTTTGCAACTCGCCTACGTTCTCGTATCGCTTTTTGTATAGCATATCTTTCACGTATCCCCAAAAGAAGAAATCTAATGGTGTGAGGTCCGGGGATCTGGCCGGCCATCTAATCGGTCCATTTGTACCAATCCATGTAGGAAAACATTCATTTAGAAAATCTGCTGCTCTCCGACTATTATGAGCCGGAGCTCCATCTTGTTGGAAAATTAAGTTTTCTGGCTCCGCCGCGGAATGGTTTCTTATCTTATCCCTTAAAATTTGAAGTATTCCTAAATACTTTTCTGTGTTCAAGGTTCCTTGGTAAAAATGGATTAAGAAAACCCGGTTTTTTAAAAGTCCGCACCAACAGTTGAGTGAAAAACGCACTTGGTTATTAGTTTCAGTCACTCGTAGGGGATTTTCTTTAGACCAAATACGATTATTGTTGCGGTTATACATACCGTTATTGCTAAAGTTAGATTCGTCTGTCCAAATAATATTATCCAAAAAATTTGGATCTTCGAGCAATCGTGCCTGGATATCAAGACAGAAATTTTTTCTCCTTTCTGTATCGCCCGGAAGTAATTTTTGAACCAATCGTCCTTCAACATAACTCTTAAAACCGTGTTTTTTTAATACACGGTGTATTTTACTTTTTGAAACTCCAATTTCATGTTCTCCTTCTCTCACCGATGCTTTCGGAAAAGCCGAAAAGTAAATTAAAATACCAAGTTCTTCGTCGTTGATCGTATGGTTTTCTTGCTGTGGTTCTCTTGGGCGTTTATCGAAACGTCCCAGAGTTTTCAAATTGTTCACAAGCCTTTTCAAAACTTTACGAGACGGTATTTGTCTATCAGGATATTTTACGCCATACCACCGCAAACTTCTAGAGATATCTTTATCGTTCAAAAAATATGCTTCCATTAGATCAAAACTTACTTGATATGCCATGTTCGCAATAAATTAACACAATAACACTTGTGTAAGTGAATTGAGACTAAACAGATCAATATCCGAAAAACAAACGCTCGCACATACTGTTCCATTTTCAAATTTAAGAACAACATTTAAAAATATCACTTCTTTTTAAAATATCTTAAAAAGTATGCATTCAAACAAACGCTGTCATAAACTGTTCCATTTTCAAATTATAAATTATTTATTTTTGTTTTTAATTTGCCTTCTGTCTAGCTTACAGAGGACGTATTGAAATACAAGTTTTATCATTTCATCTACACGTGCACTTATAATAAGGAAAACTATGTTAGTACCTATTTTATGAAGTGGGTACTTATTTACGAATAATCAATGCTATCTTTGGAATGATAATATCGCTACTTTTCGAACGTCGTCGGCAATAAATAACTTTCTTGAAATTTGACTCAATCATTTTATGTTGTTCCTTTCTTTTAAAATACTATGTTACTTAGGCAGAGTTATTATTTTTTAGCTATTCTTTCGATTGGCATCATAAAAGTAGGGTGTTTTTTTTTTCACATTTGAGTCGGTTCGATTCCCAGCCGAAGCAAATAATTTTTAGAAAATCTATGAATGCAGAATTACTAACTTTTAAAAATAACATAAAGTCTTCTTTGAGCAAAATTCACTATCTACGATATTTAAGGTACTTCCCCTTCATGTCCCATAACTTTGGGACGCCCTGTATACCTCCGACTCAGATGTAGCCTGTGTAATGAACCCGTCACGTATTTTCAGCTCGAGACGGTTTCCAGTTGCCTCGTTTTCGAGTCGGAGATGTCCCAATGATGTAAGCGAGAAGTATCAAGGTCACAATTGTAAACGTCTCGTTATCTGCTTCTGCAAACAATATTACATTTTACTATATAAATAGCTTGAAAGGTAAGGGAAATACTTTTTGTATGTAACAGATCAAGAGATTACACATTCAATTTTTTTGTGCAAATATTACAACTTAATGATTGAATGAATTCATTTATCACACTAAGATACACCTTTCTTTTCTTACAGTACTTTGAGTAGACTTTACCTTTGGTAAGATCAATGTAATTTGTTATACATTTCTTTATATCTTTGTCCCTCGCTTTGTTTACTTTATCTCGAGCAAGATGCAAGATTTTCTCTTGTAGCAAGACAATATTGGCATAAAGCCCATCGTTTTTCTCTGATGGAGGTTCTCAAAATCTTGCAGTAACTGTAAATATGTAAAGAGCGCGCATAATATTAAAACATAGGCAACTTATTTGCGAGGAGAAATATTATGGACAACAAACTCAAACTCAAAGCATTTTATTTCAACGTAAGATACATGATATCATTTGTTGAATGTCAATTTAAATCTATTGGAAATAAAAATAGGGCTAAGCATTTTTCGGTCAGTCAGTATGTCCAAGCTACCACCGCTTCGGAAAGGGAAATCATCTGTGGGAAAAGAAGCGGCGCAAGAAACCCACAGGATCATTTTCTTTTCTTTTTTTTTTCATATATAAAAGTATACAACTAATACAATTTTATAATTTTTGGGAGCTGGGCGAAGTATACCAAGCGTTTTTGTCATTTAGGTAGTCACTAATTTTGTAATAACCTTTTTTTGTTAATGTTGTTTTGACATGGTTTTTAAATTGTTTTTCATTTAGATTAATGATATTTTCAGGTATAAGGTTATAAAAGCGTATACAGTGTCCCATAAATGATGTATTAACTTTGCTCAGTCTGAACATAGGGGTGGCTAATTTGTCCTTATGTCTCAAAGAACATCGGCCACTTTCCATACTTGTGTGGACCTGACTTCCAAAAATCTTGTCTAAGAATAATTTACGACGAATTAGTTATATTTAGGCTTATTAGGTGTTGTGATATAATAACGCGTGTCCTACCAGGCCATGTTAAAAAGTTATTAAGTCAAAACACTTTTGAGGTTAGGATAGGTAGGTAACATTAGATTTCTGTAATTCTGAATTATTCTCAGACCGGAAAAAAAAGAAATTATTATCACCAAACAGCCTAGCCGTAATTCTTATCTATGTCACGACATTAAGATAAGCAAGCTATATCGGCTGAAACGACGACGACGATGTACCTACCTACTCTAGGGCGCCCATTAAGATCATGCAAGCTTCCATCACAATCATCAGTCATATGAATGACGGAATTCAATCGAAACTAGTCTAATGGGCGCATCCGTGGGTAGTGGGTGCCACCTACCAACACACGACATGACATACTTACCTAGCTACTTAGAAACATATCCTAAAAATGTGTAAGTATATCTAGTCTGCTCTGCTATGGTACCTTACTAGTCTAGGAAGGAAAGGAATAATAAACTTAATATGTTAGGAAGGAATTCTATATGCTAAAAAGAGTTCTGTAGAGGTTGTACCCCAAAACGTATGATTCTGGCCATGTTTGATGTATTAAAGAGGGAAGGAAGTGTTAGTTTCTTGACAGGTTTCACGATGGGGTTTTTTTTAATATAAGTAGGTACTTAGTAATACAAGATGAGAAATGATTTGTTATTTTTTTATTGTACCTACTTACCTGCCTATTATGATGTTCCAAGTGTGCAGTAGGTAATTATTTACTTTAGTACACTACTATGTCTGCACGTGAAGTGTATAAAAGTAAATAATTACTAACTAGTTAGCAAAATAGCGATGAAATGTATCACCTCTTATCACATAGAATATCTAGTATGAAAAATATTCACCTATTCAAAGCAGTTTACTTAAGTTTGGATAGGTACAGTCGACAGCACGTCAAGTGTAACACAGGTGACTCTTATTATCCGGCTAAGGTTTAAACTCAAACTAAAGTGTTACACTTGACATGCTGTCGACTGTACATGAAATGAACAAAAAGAAATAAAAATGAGCAGTTTTAATTTATATTAATTTTATTCTTCCTCTTCTCTTATTACTACTTCATCTAAAAATCCTGCTGGTGCTAGTATTGTATCCTGATGCCTGGCCCACCCAAGATACCACACTATAGTCATAACATGTGCACAGCACCCTATTGTTCGACGACCAACCATACAATTACAACAGTATTCTGTAATCCCTTCCCTTCCAGACACATTGTTTTCTATTAATATGTATACATAGTATTGTTTTCTTCCAATGTGTATGGATTTAATTTTTCCCCTTATTAATGTGTTGTCACCACTTCCTCTCAGACCATTTTCCAAAACATCAATCTGTTCCCTGCATACTTCGATTCTATATCCGCCATGGAAACGTACATGCTCTCCATAGTAAGATCGAGCTTGTCGGATCTGGTACGTCCCCAAGGCGAATAATATTAAATCATTAAATTCGAACCTTGGAAATGCCAATAAATTATTACGATCAGCTGTAATACTGACAAAACTCGATGTTCGTCTGTTCATATTGTAATCATTTATAAAATCTGCTAACATATTCGGATAATTAAGTCTTTCTCTTATGATTTCTATTATTTGTGGGTCATTGGGTCTATTTTGCAGACGAACACCGAATCTATTTAAGAGGCTGGCAGCTATAGAAAACGTTTGCATCATAAATGGCAATGTAATGTTGCAATAATTTTGTCTTAAGATTTTAAAGTCTCTTTTAAAATATCCGTTCACCACTTCCACCACCCAACGACAGATTGTTACGCGACGACTTCTATTTGCTTGTTGGGTGGTCAGTTGATGTTCACCCTCTAAAAGAGATTCAGGCATATATGTTTAATAAATTAATGGAATCTCGAAATCCTCGGTCCAAAATAAAAATGTCATTTTCTTGAAAATATTGTCTGAGAGGTGAGTTTTCGTTTCTAAAAAGTCCTATCATAATATCTGCATCCGACGTTGTAGCTTTGTATGGGCCAAGACAGTCTAAAATGTAACCATCACTAGTCACCAGCATGAATGGTTTCAATAGATTTCTATTTTTATGCAAAGAATATGTGTCTTTTTGAAACATATAATTAGCGCTTTTATTTGTGTAGATATACGTCCCATCGCATATAATGATTACATTTTGATGATCTTCATTAAAAAGTGCATTGGGTAACATTAGATTCCGCTGCATTAATTGTTCTCGGGTTATATGGTTGATTCCTAGATTCCTCGGCACAAAATCCTGTACTAATATTTCCCTGGCTTTACCCATGAGCCTCTCTAGAGTGCGCCTTGGCACTTGCAATAACTGTGATAACCTGTCATCAGAATCACCAGTCCTGATCTTCATTAAAAATGCACCCAGTCCCAAAAGACCTCTATGCATTTCCATGACACGAGGCACTTCATCAATTAATGTTAAGAAATCTTGTTTAGACCTACCCAGCCAATACAGAAATAAATGTTCATCAATTTGCTCAATGCTGTGTATGCTCGAGAAATCCAGGAATGTATTAAATGCATTTACAAATGATAATGCATGTTCCACTTGTTCAGCAGTAAATAATCTTAAACTATTATTGGAATCGAACAATGTTTCCCAATTGCCACCTTGCAGATGTTCCCTACAAACACGAGCATTTATAGGGATATAATATTTGTAATCCGACAGAATCGTTGCTCTCATTGCATCTGAAATTCTGTGCAAATCTCTGTGCTGACAACCATGGAAAATACAGTGAGAAGCAGTATTAGCTGCTCGTCTGTAACTGTTGAGAAGTATGGTTCCAGGTACTTCATCTCCTCGTTGAATAACTGGAGGAACTTCATCTCCTCGTTGAATAACTGGAGGAACTTCATCTCCTCTTTGAATCACTGGAGGAACTTCTTCAGATTGCTGGCTCTCAATATTTTGCAGCATGCGATGTACGGACCTCTTCACACTCAGCCAGCAAGGGTGACACACACAATCTGATTCAGTTACCTACAAATAATTGTATAATCAATACTGGGTATGCACTGTAGTTTATTTTTGTGAACAAGGACTTTGCTATTGTGCCTTTGTCTTATTAAAATTATATATAATTAAGTATATAAGTTTGGGTGAGTGTGTCTCTGCTAAAGAGATTAAGTAAAGATAAATAAACAATCAATTTAAAATTACCTGATGTGGTGCAACTCTGTTTAGAATTTCATTATGTATCGCTTGCTGCAAATCGGTTGGATTCTGCCGTATAATAAGGTCACTTTGACGGTTCAATAGAGACCTTCCACATAGAATGCACACTTGAGTGTGCCCATGAGAGGAAGAGCTGCCGGGCTCATTTTCTAATGATGAGTTAATAGCTTGTATTGCTAACTGCCAGCATGCTTCACAAACTAAGTCCTCTTCGGTCACCTAAAAGAGAAATAAAATGTTACAATCTGCATTTTACACAGAGTACATGACATTACAGTACAATCGCTGCTGTAATATTCTTTTTTTTAAATGAACACATTTTGTGTGGCACTTGTAGCATTTAGGGCAGTATTTTAAATCTACACTTTCATAGTTAGTAGATACTTAGTACTTCAGTAAAATCTCAATATTTTTTATGAACCATACATACAAAATAAGTGGCACCAACTACCATTCTACCAATATCTGTGATACCAGTCATTACATTCTATACTCTTGTGATCAACTTATTATCTTATCTTATTAACAAACAAATTATGTTTTATTGCACAAAAAATGTGATATTATAATGACTATTATATTTTTTATTTATTTATTCAGGAAAAAGTTAGTCATATACCATTATACTACTATTTGTGTTACATAATACAAGCAGACCAATTTATTCCCTTTTTTGTCTATAAACAAAGTTATTCTAATGAACATCATTCTGAGACTGTTGTGCTACAAAAATAAGCTAAGACTTGAGTACATGTTAAATATTTTGTAATAATAATTTAAAAAGAACTTTATATCTATCTACAACTCGTAGTTCTTTTATATACTTACAACACAGTTCGCCCACACTTCGCTTGTATGTGTAAAGACTTTTGGAAAAAATATCAACCGAATTGAGATGTTTATTACAATAATTGCAAGCTCGCCTGAAAAATGTGTTTTTGGCATAGTTTGTATGACAGAAAGAAATATGAAAGTATCTTTTGAACGTGAGCAGATGCGGGGAATTTTAATGGAGATCCTTTCTAATAATACCAACACCCTGTAACGTCCACTGCTGGACTAAAGGCCTCTCCCAGTAATAGGAGGATTTATATCACAATCACATGCCTGGGCAGACTGGTAATCGCCAATTGTTGAACTGAGGATACCTCCTTTGATATCCTGAATATGTTGAAAGGCACAGTAAGGCAGTGACAATTGTATTCTGCTCTGCTATCGCAGTATGGCCATATATTTTGTAAACATTAGTACTACTCTACGATGCTCCACTGAAAATCGGTTCCTTTAGCATCTGCATCTAGTCTAAGCTGGAACCTTTTAAGGCATATATCCATTGATTTACTACTACCCGGGTAGTAGTAAATCAATGCATATATCATTTACACAATATATCAACAGCTGTGTGCTGTAGTTTCCTATTTGAAGGTACTGGCATGTTTTATGTTTATAGTAGGTACCTAGTACCTACTGTTTATGTAATGTATGCAATATAGGCTCAATCAATGGCACATTTTTTTTTCATAACCTATAAACAACATTACGAACAATATAGTAGATAGGTAGGTACTATTTATAAATTGTAAAAAACTTACTATCATTGGAGATATCCACTCGCAGATTACAGAGATGACTCTGGTATCAAGTTCGAAAACAAGGTGATGCCGAAGTGTGTTAACGCATATATTACAATTCACACAGTTAATCCGTGACATATTTCGCGAATTCGGCATAGTTGCTGCTTTCACACAACACACAATTAGATACTTCGGTCTGGCTCACAAAGAACTGAGACTCCGTGAACAATACAGAATTCCAAATCAATGGCAAGCAAAGTGTCCGGTAATAACACGCACAGGGTCGTCGTTGAAGCAGATAACGGAGTCCATAAAACAAGCAAAGGTCGCAAAAACAAAGGACAGCTAAAAATCGCACAGTACGCATCAGAGTAAACACCAAGATCGACTGCAAAGATCAATAACGCTCCATTTTTACCGCCGCGCGGCGCCCCCGTTGAGCGAGAAAAGCCCGCGTCCCCCCCCACATCGCGTTTAGTTCCTGTGACGTGACCATAGATAATTGTAGTTGCTACACGGCGTTCCATTTTGCACAAATAAATTAAATACATTTATCTTACAAAATCGTTAAATGAGAAGATCACGACTGATTATTTTTACCAGGTGAATTGATGCTACTTATTTACCTATTTTTCTGTTTATTAAAGTATTTACAACTTGCTAGTAGAAAGGAATATACTTTTTAAATAGTGAAATGAAACGTAAAGTGGCAAGCAGGTGCGTTCAGAGTATTTGCTCCTAATTACGAACCACAATAAATAATTTACTAAATAAAATAAATATCTTTAAAACATGGCCATGTCTTGATATAATCATTATGTACAATGAAGTAACATAAATTCATACATTTTTTCATATATTTTCCATTTTAAGACACCCTCTAGATCACTTCAGGTCCATAGTGGCCAAGATTCTTTAAGTTATGCTTATCGCTATTTTTTGGGAATGCAGAAATATTTTTTCGTACGTACATAATATTCTCGTAAATAAATTGTGAAGGAAAAGTTAAAATATTAATTTCTTTGAACCTGTCCCGCAGAGAGTCATATCGACGCAGATTATATATTGCGCGGACTGCCCTCTTTTGCAAAATAAAAATATTTTCAGTATCAGCTGCTCGTCCCCAAAGCAAAATACCATATGACATGATACTGTGGAAGTAACTAAAGTAAACTAATCTTGCAGTAGCCACATCTGTTAGCTGTCTAATCTTCCAGACGGCATATGCTGCGGAACTCAATCTACGCCCTAAAGATTCTAAATGTGGTCCCCACTGAAGCTTGGAGTCAAGCGTAATTCCTAAAAAGACTGTTGCATCTACAAATTCCACTTTATCTTGATCAATTACAATATTATTATCAATTTTTCTTACATTTGGAAGGCGGAAATTTATGCATTTTGTTTTCTTGGCATTCAAAACCAAGTTATTGGCTGTGAACCATCGTAAAATTGACTTTAGAGCACTATTCACCTTGTCAAGGACATTGTCTTTCCTGTCAACTTTAAAAACTAAAGATGTATCATCAGCAAATAGTACAATCTCGGTCAATCTCTGTACCATAAATGGTAGATCATTTATGTAAACTAGAAACAAAAAAGGGCCTAATATTGAGCCCTGTGGTACGCCTATCCTTACTTGAGAACCTGGTGATCTTACGCCATTTATATCTACTTTTTGTATCCTATTTTCTAAATATGATTGAATTAAGCTAAGGCTGTCATTTTTAAATCCGTAATATTTCAATTTCATTAATAAAGTTTTGTGATCAACACAGTCAAACGCTTTTGATAGATCGCAAAAGACACCAATTGCATTCTGAGAGCATTCCCAGGCCTTAAAAATGTGTTTAATTAAGCTAACTCCCGCATCAACAGTATTTCTTCCTTTGGTAAAGCCAAATTGCTGATGATGGAGCAAGTTATTAACATTAAAATGTGAAAGCATTTGGGTTAACATGATCTTTTCAAAAATTTTACTTGAATACTGGAAGCACAGATATTGGTCTGAAATTACCTGGGTCCTTGTTGTCCCCTGATTTAAACAATGGGACTACTTTACTAATTTTCATTAGATCCGGAAAGATTCCGATCTCAGTACACTTATTAAACAAATGTGACAGAGGGGGGGCCAGTAAAGCTATGACAGAGTTTACCAGCCGTACTGATAAACCCCAAAGATCCTCAGTGTTCTTTAAGTTGAGAGATTTAAACGTCTTAACAATAGTTTGAGGATCAACATGATGAAACTTAAATTGCTCAGGACTACTTTTAACATTTTCCTTCAGTATAACTTCTGCTTCTGCTAGAGTAGCATTTAATTTTGCCGTAACTTTAAACGGGATATCAGTAAAAATAGTTTCAAATATTTTTGCCACTTCACTGCCTGAACTTATTAGACCGGTATCTGTTGCAATTGTATAATTATGTTTACCCGGCCTAACTTTGCCTGTTTCGCTATTTATTACATTCCAAACAGCTTTTTGTTTGTTAAACGAATTTTTGATAGTTGTGGCTATGCGATTTGACTTAGCACTAGCACAAACCTTTTTAAAAATTTGTGAATAGCTTTTTACATACTCCTTAAAATCTGGATCTTGATTATAAGATCTTTGCTCATATAAATAATAAAGCGTGTCCCTACTTTTCCGTATCCCCTTCGTAGCCCAATCGTTGAATTTATATACGGAATTTATCGTAATTTTTTTGGTTTTAAAAATGTTTTCAAAATCGTTGGTTACGAAATGTAACAAATCTGCAAAATTATGATTTGGGTCATGGTGTGTGAGATCTATATTATAAATATTATTTAATAAAGAGTCTTTAAATATTTTAATCCGAGCTTCAGTGATGGGCCTCGTGTTAATTTGAAATGAAACTGTTTTCTCAGGTAGAGGAAACCTAACAAATTGCCCACTATGATCAGACTTAATACAATTTATAATATTTCTTTCCTCTATTTCAAATTCACAATAAATATTATCGAGGCATGTGGCTGTAGTTTCAGTTATTCGAGTCGGCTCCAAAAAAACATTCATGAGGTTAACACCCGGTTTCTGAAACGTTTGTCATGGAAAAAATTACGTAACAAGTTGTTAATCCTTAATTAAGCGCAGTTTGGGTTTCTGAACGAGCCAAGTGACAGTTTGTCAATGGTTTGTCATTGCAAATGTCAAATGTCGAATTAACGGCCGATTATGGTAGTATTGGGTTTCCGGAAAGGTTTTTCGGGTGTCAAAGTCTTGTTAATAATTTAATAATTAATCAGCGGAAATCTGTCAATTGACAGACTGTCAAAGAAATATCTCGAAATTTCCTATATAGTATAGTAAGTTGGAATAGCAAAAATGTCTGATTTATCTGCTGACGATATATCACTATCTAGCGAAGAGGAAGATCTGGGGCCAATTCGCCAATTTCGAGAACGAATGCATCCATTAAATCACTATAATGAGCAAGAATTCAAGGACCGGTACAGAATTTCAAAACCTGTTTTTTTTGAACTGATGAGTTTACTTACACACCTGGAACCCATGACCCAGCGTAACCACGCCATCTGCGCTGCGGAGCAAGTTTTGTTGGCCATAAGTTTTTATGCATCGGGAGGATTCCAAATATCCGTTGCAGATAATGTTAGAGTGCATAAGACGACAGCGTGCCGCATAATTAAAAAAGTATCAATGGAAATTGCGAAACTGAGGCCTCAATTCATTAAAATGCCAATGACTGCTGCAGAACATTCTAGGGTTCGGAATGGATTTTATGCCATTAGTGGGTTCCCCAATGTGATTGGAGCTGTGGACTGCACCCACATCAAAATTCAGTCTCCTGGCGGACAATATGCAGAACTGTTTCGTAACCGAAAAGGTTACTTTTCGCTTAATGTTCAGGCAGTTTGTGATGCAGAATTGCATATCTTGGACATAATATCTAGGTGGCCAGGATCAGTCCATGACACAACTATTTTGAATGATTCTCACATCCGAGCTGATTTTGAGATGGGCGCATATGGAAGCAATGTACTACTAGGAGACAGTGGTTATCCCTGCCGTAAATATCTATTGACCCCATTTATACAGCCAGCAACAGCCAGTGAAGAGGCATATAACCTTGCTCAAATTGCTACAAGAAACCCTATAGAGAGGTGTTTTGGGGTATTAAAGAGACGCTTCCCCTGTCTGTCTATGGGGTTACGGGTAAAGCTGGACACTGCTATGTAAGTAGGATATTATTGGGCATTCTAGACCACCATCCGTTCAGTCGGCTACGCACCTGCTTCGCCTCCTTCACTTCTGGTGTTCTAGAATGCCCAATAATATCGTTGTGCATTCTATCCCACCATCAGTTTACGAGGTGAATGATCGTACGTCTCACTCTGTGCAATATGTCATTTAAAGAATTGGCGCTGTTATTTCAACCCTCCATCACGATACCTATATAAATCACCTGTAGTTGTAAGAATATCATTTTGTGCTACAACGTAGACCGGTTACCTTACTCTGTACTCCGGGGTTACCTACATTCATTAGTAGTGAGATATCGTTCGATCGCTTTTAAATATTTCTGCGTTCATTGCAAAGTTTTTTGCGTTTCATGCAATCGATATTGAAACATATAGAACAATTTTTGGTCCTGAAAGGACCTTTTAATAGCTGTTGATTATATCTGAAGGTTATGTATGAACATTATGAAGACGTATATTTGAATCATCTATGTACATCATGCATGCAATGGAAACATGTGCGCAGTCCATAAAATATAGCATAACCATGATTCGTAATCAAAGCTTCATTAATTTCACACATTTCTAAAGACTGATCCCTGACGTTCATCTTGACTGGAAGGCCTGTGGTAATTAACCTACCTACCGATCTACCTTATTGTTTTAATAGTCGAATTGCTTACCCCCTCCTTTATGATAGCATAACATTATTTAATAATATGAACACATGGTTCATAAAGTTCATGTATACATAAAAAATATTTCACTTTCATTTGAACGCCTGCCCGATGCAGATTGAATAGGTTGCTGTTCCTGAAACATGAAGTTTGTAAAGCAACCACATTCATTAAATTTAGAAAAAATTTGCGCTGATCCACGGAAGACAATCTCACGTCACGGAAAACTTTTACCAAATACAATACGTTGTATTATTTCTGGACCCTCTAATTGCGGTAAAACAAATTTAATGATAGGTTTGCTGTTGCATGAAAATGGTTTGCGATATCAAAATGTTTACCTTTATTCTAAGACTCTCTTCCAACCCAAGTTCATATTTCTACAAAAAGTTTTCCAAATGGTTCCAAATGTATCTTTTACGAAATATCATGAAAACGAAGAAATTCTTAGTCCCGCGGAAGCTGCTCCTAATTCCATCATAATTTTTGATGACGTTGCCACCGGGAATCAGAATAATATACGTGATTATTTTGCAATGGGTAGGCACAAAAATGTTGACTGTTTTTATTTAAATCAAACATATAGCAAAATCCCAAAGCAATTAATACGTGATAATGCTAACCTCATTATACTGTTCAAGCAAGATGATATCAATTTGCGTCACGTTTATGACGAACATGTTAATAGTGATATGAATTGGTTACAGTTTCGAGACATGTGTGCAAATGTATGGATCACACCTTATAGTTATTTAGTAATAAATAAAGACTGTGAAAAAAATAAGGGTTGCTACAGAATGAAATTTGATACATTTATAATGTTTGATTAGTGATTTAAATACAACGATCAAGTTTTTATTTTCATTTTGTGCTCTGAACTTGGTAAGTAAGGTACTGCGAATATGGATAATGAACAAAAATTAAAAAATCAAATAATAAAATCTGCAGAATCTGTTAAAAAAAAAGTTAAAATGATGCGGGATATTAGATCCAACAACGACATGGTCATTGAATCTGTTCTCAAACCAATAACAGAACCTCTGAAAAAAATGGTTAACAAAAGGTTTCCTGTGAATAACGATAAGAAAGATAGAACTCCGCCAGAAACTACTAAGACCAAAAAACGAAAGTTTAATTATAGATATACTCCAGCAGCAACTGTT